>JACCIC010000165.1:600000-1062500 GCA_018907035.1 Sycobia sp. Sy_11 | reverse complement strand
ATGTTAGCTCAAAATTTTCGAAATATTGAGGGAGTCTAAGTATACTTTTTCACCTTTCGAATGCACTTACCTGAGCGCGCTATTCCGACCCGCCCAGCGCGCGCGCCGGATAAGCCATCTACCTGGTCTTGTTTGCTGTAGCAGCTGTTTCGCTATTGTAAATCAAACGTACAAGTGATGCGAAGAAAATTTTAACTCAAAGGAGAAAAGCTGAGACTGCAAAACTGAAGGCTGGAGAAAAAAACCGAAAAAGTAGCTACACCAAAGAAAGTTGTGAAGAAACCAAAAGTCGTGATTAAAAAAGTGAAGACTGCTAATCTAAGTATCAAATTAATGAAGTAGTTATCTAAAAATTACAGTCTTGCAATTGAAAGGAATTCAAATTCAGAAGGCATGCGAAACTAGATCTGGGCCGTCTATTATCACAAAATCTCAACAGACTCCAAACCACAGCATTCGTACTGCTCAGACAGCTGGTGCAAGTATATGAAGGCAGAAGCAAAGAACGCTTTAAAAAATTATAAACATCGTCCTGCTCTTGCTAGTGACTTACAAGTGGTGCTGAATCCGATCAACGAAGATCTAACAAAAACGCAATTGCTGGAGAGATGTTTGGGCAGAAACACTCAAAATAACAATGAGAATTTCAACTTAACAGTTTGGGCTATGGCACCGAAGCATGTCTATAATGAAAAAAAATCGTTAAAATTGCATACCTCACTGCTGCCTGCATTTTTAATGAAGTATTCAGCCCACTTTTAAAAATAATGGAAATTATGGACCTGAAAATCGGCCGAATCGCCATACAGTTCGCCTATATGCGCGACCAACAGCGCATCGTTCGAGAGAAGCGCCGCTCGACTGAGGCTTCTAAGGAGAGCAGAACTCAAAAAAACAGGCTAAATTAGATGAAAATACTCGTCTGGAACAAGTTAAAGGCATTTTTATGGTCCAGGCATCGTTGATTGAGCGTAAGATAATTTTTTTTACGATTTTTCACTTACAAAAACTTTAAACACGTTTTTCTCAAAACAGTGTTTTCAAGTACCGTGGTCGTGAAAACTAAAAAACTATTGAATCGATCCTTATGAAACTTTGAACACATATTCTATATATTTGTATCAACCGTCCTAACTACAATCAACTTAAAATTTTAATTCTAACTATACTTTTATTGCAAAAAAAGACGGGAAAAAAGCAATATTTTTTCTTTCGTATTTTAACCGCCATTTTGTTGACTTTGCACGTACATAAAATATTCTAGTTAGATCGCTTTCTGGAGTCATACTGAACATACAACTATTTGATTTTTTTGTTTCAGACTATCTGTCGGCAAGATTTTACGACCACGATAACGTTACCTACTTTTTGAGGTGTTGTGGCTTTGACAATACTTTACATGTATAAAAAACATATAAAATGAAAAAAAATTTTTAAGTACTTCAAGAGTGTTTTTATTACGTATTTCAAATCCTGCATCCATATCTCCAATAGCATTCTGAGAAAAATTTCATAAAAATAGCGTTTTTTTCGAGGGTCTGTGCAAATTGGCAGGCTGAGAATCAGGAGCATTATCGATACAGCAAGTAGAATTGATAAACTCTGTGTTTATCTGTTTTTATCTTCAACAGAGGTGATGTAAGTATCTGTCTGTGGATATATGGTCTAGCCTTGGTGAAGCCAACGTGAAATGGTATTAGTCCCAGCAAGTGCACGCTTATTCTCAATTTAGAACTTTACTATATGCAAGAAAAGCTAGTGAAAATGCCAGGAGTTATAACTCATATACGAGGGTGGCTTGATAAGTTTCGGGCCAGATTTTGATAAGTTTCTGACCAAGAGATGGCGCCACTAGGCCTACCTTGAGGTGGCGTCCTATGGTACCATCATACCTAGATAGCTTGTAGCTATAGTTTCAGTCCGATCCCCATGTTAGTGTAGGTTTGAGAGCATGCTGGACAAGACGCCTCTGTGTTTCTTGTAAAAAGGTAAAAGCTGGAAAATCGTGCTGTCATCAATGACTTTTATTTGAATCGTTAAAAGAGAATCGAAAAAGAGAAAAAACCGTTAAAAGAGATAGACTCAACACTGGGGACTTCCTCCCCATCATATTCTACTGTTAAGCTGTGGGTTTCTGAGTTTAAAAAGGGTCGTGTGAGCACCTATGATGAGCCTCACTCAGGACGCCCATTGAGGTGAGAACTCCACATATGATCGAAAAAATCCACCAAATAGTGCTGAAACACCGCAAATTCAAAGTGCGTGAGATCTGTAAGATGTCATATGAATGTGTAAAAAATATTTTGCACCAACATTTGTATATGGAAAAGCTCTGTGCAAGATGTCGCGTTTGCTAACTGTCGACCAAAAATTGTTTCGAAAGAACATTTCTACTGACAATTTAGACATCAATACCCCATTTGGAAGATATAATATAGGTCAATGGCCATCACCACCGGCCTATAGTAGAAATTTGCATGGAACGGAAGCAATGCTTGCATCCATAACAAATCCTAGGAATAATCTACCAGGACCATGGAACGACCCCCATAATGTATGGATGCGGCAATATACTGCAAACTTGCAACATCCATTACAAAAGCCATATACCATAAACAAAACAAAAGGTCTCTCAATTCTGCTTTGTTGCACATTGCAGTATTGCTGATCTTTTCTTATTGGTGCAGATCTGTACATCATTCCGACTGTTGTGGACCTACAGTTTATAGTGGATTCCGAACCACTTTTTATTGCACCTTGTATGTTCAGACTCGAGTTGTTTAACCAGTGTATAGGCTGGTTAATTCTTATTGCTAATTGTATATTTACAGTGTGTAGACCTGTGTAAAGTGCTGGTCTACTTATCTAAGAATATAAATTTGTGCATATATAAAAATATTGCCATTGTAACTAGATTCGGTATCATGATTTGCAGTTTTGTGAACCGGTGTATGGCGCCGGTCCACTCATTTTAGTGTATAATTATTGCTATATGTAACAATATATTTCGGTATATATAAACTTTTGTGTGTATGCCCTTGTTTTCAACTGCTAGTCCCCTACCTATCTATTTAGGTTCCTCTATTATATCTATTGCAAGCAGATTCTCTATTGCCTCTAGAGATTCCTTTGTCTGGAGGAGCTTTTTAGCTAGTTTTTCAAAAGCTTTATAGTGAAATTGGCTCAATAGCGCTCTGACTTCAATAGAGGTATTATTTTCTCTCTGGAACCTGATCCTAATTTCCTCGTATTTGGGACAGACGGTCAGGACGTGCTCTAATGCGTCCACCTCCCCACATGTGCATGTATCGCTCTCTCTCTCAGATAAAAGCGAGAAAGATATGACCCGAAGTCACCATGTCCAGTGAGCAACTGGATTAACCATTGCGACGGCGTGATCCAGTCTGCCGCAATCTTATCTCTGGCACTAGATAGGTAAGAATGTGTCAGCCTACCTTTTGTCAAGTTATCCCAGATTTCCTGCCAGTCATCGAGATATCTTTCTAGTATCTCACGCATGGCACGACATTGATGCTCAGGTGACGCTGTATTTTTAGGGTTAGCTTACAGTTCCGCTCTACTCCTGTATTCTAACACGATGGGCAGTTTCCGCGTCTGTTGAGGTGGTTCTGTATGCACCGGTGACTCTAATGAGCGCGTATCTTTTAGTACTTGCAAACTTGCGTTGCTGTTCGATACACATCAAATCGTGCCAACCTGCCGCTGCATAAGTAGCGATAGGTATGAACAGCCTGTTATAGATAGTACTAAGCGCCTTAAATTTGAGGTCCCATTCCCATCTGGCCAGGCGTCCAATCCTGTTAAATAAATCCACACATTTGGATTGTATCGCTTTCTAATGGCAACCGATTTTAAGATGTTCGCCGAAGTGGATTCCAAGGTGTCGTATGCTTTCTAATCTCTTCAACCTCGAGTTTCCGACCGTAATTCGGGCGGGGGGACTTTCGGGTGAAAGTGTCCTCTCAAAATCAGCATTCCACACTTATGAGAGGCCAGCCTTACTTTATTCAGGTGGCACTAGGATTCCACTTCTTCAATGTAACTCTGGCCATTGCTTTCGATATCCCGATGTGAGTCTCCCTCCACTAGGAGTGCGATGTCGACCGCATAGGTGATGACCTCACATCCTTGTCTTGAGAGTTGCCATAGAAGGTGATCTACAAAAAGCTTCCACAGAGTTGGGCCCAGTACGAATCCCTACGGGCATCCTTTACTGACCCCAAGTTGAACTTCCTCAAAACCATCTGGTATGAGGACTCGACGGCCCTTCAGGTAATCTTTTATTAGTTTGTAGAGACTCTTATGGCATGCTTTGCTTTTCAATGCTGTTAGTATAGCGGGCCACTAGACATTGTCAAAGGCATCCCTTATGTCCAGGAAGATTGCTACAACATGTTTTCTACTCGATTCACTCGCAGACTTACGCAACTGAACAATGGCGTCCTCAATGGAACGCCCTCTCCTGAATCCGTACTGTCTAGGAGATAACCTCGTTTCAATGATCCTGTTTAGTTTGTTTAGTATTAGAGCCTCAAGGGTTTTGCTGAGTAATGACAAGAGGTAAATGGGCCTGTAGGACGCAGGGTCCTTAGGTTCTTTGTCCTCACGCTTTCGGATTGTGACTACTTGGCCAAGCTTCCAATCATTTGGGAAGACCGAAAATCTCAGACACGTGTTGTAAATATTGATCAGATCCTGCGTAATGATCGGCAGTGCTGTTCGAATGATGGCTAAGTCAACAAAGTATACATACAAAATCTCTTTAGTATGCCTGAGTCTACGGAAATACTACCTGTTGGCTGCTTTGTATTCTTTTTTGAGGTGCTCTCGTCTGACGGAATCACGCTCTTTCTGGAATACTCGACAGGCTCGATTTGTAACCCTTTTCGGTCTATCTAATTCAGGGTTCCACCAGGGAACCCTCCTAACAGATACCCTACTCCTTGGTATGGCAGCATTCCACGCTTTCCTCAAAGTGGCTGTCAGTGAGCGAACTCTCTCAATAGTCTCCATTTTGGAGCTCGGCATTTCTTTAGGGACCTGGTCCCATTCATCCTCCAGTATAACGCAGAAAGTATCCTAAGTCGCTTTCTGTGTGGTGTATCGCTTTAGGTTCTGACCTTGATTTGCAGCACCTGGACTTGCAGGTGCGCTTACTCCGATTAAGTGGTATGTGATCGTTCTATGATCACTCGAGGTTCACCTCTCTGACGGTCCATCCTGTGATGAGTGTCTCGAGATTTGGGGATGACAAGAGTTACGTCCACGTTTCCCTCTCCAACTTCGTTGGAGATGGTAGCGATACTACCTGGCACATTGGTGATACGGAGATTCCACTGCGCTATAATATTTTCTAGTTTCTTCCCTTTGTGGTCGGTGCGATAAGACCCCCGCAGGGGGGTCTAGCATTGGAATCAGCACCTATTAGCACCATCCTCCCTCAAAGTGCGTGCAGCACCTTACTTAGGTGTGTAATGTGTACTCCTATTTCGTGGCTCAGCTGCAAGTACTCACTGACCACACACATCGTTAAAAAACGTAGCCTAACCTCCGCTACAGCGAAGTGTGTATTTGTTAATTTTAACACTCGGGGTTGAGGACAGCTATAGCCGCCCAGCGGATTTCCCCGTCAATATATACCAACCGTGTGCGCAACCCGAATCCCTGTATTCAGCCACTGCGCTGGTTTGGCTCCTGGAGAAGCAGGATGTCAACTCAATTTTCTATGCATTTAGTTCTTATTTTGGGAGTCACACTGCGCACGATTCTGGCGTTTAGCTGCGCGAAGCACAGAACAGTTCACTTTCATTCTTTTGTGCTCTACTGTCCATAATCCGTGGAGTTTACTAACCTTTCCATTGCAGCTTTGTACACAGGATATTTATTGTCCATTAAGCCATAGTTGCTTGGTCTTTTGGCCTTCTTGCAGTTCACGCACTTTGAAACTGAATCTTTTTTCGTACATTCTTTGCTGCCATGTCCCGCTAGACTACAGTGGGAGCAGCATAGCTCTGATTTGCAGTGTTTCACTACGTGCCTATACCCTTTGCACGTGTAGATTCTCGTGACGCGGAGGAAGTTCTATACCTTGCAGGAGAGCCACTCGTACACCTTCTTGCTTTGTAACAGTTTACCCCTGATTGCAGGAGTTACCTGGACCACCCAATTTGTGGTCGTGTCGCTCTTTTTACCCGTTTTGAAGCGCGGCTTGAAGAATTCAGAGAATTTTTCACTTAGGGAGGCCAATTCGTCGTTTTTTTCGAAGATTGCCGAGGTCACTTCGTCCGGCGACATGTCCTTGAACAAGTCCTCGTGCTAACGCCTCAATTTCAAAAAACGTGATGCTTTCTGAGGCTTTTAATTTCTCGAACCCCTCTTCCGTTGCGGTTCCCACAAGTAGACCACGCCTGGTCTTTCTAAGGTTCCTTATTTGAACCTTGGCCTGCCTCATGTTACAAGACTTCTTTCGCTTTGCCGGTGGAGGATATTTTTTCCTCATCCCTCGGCTTCAGAAAGACCACTTTTGGCGGTGGTCTGATCGCGGCTTTAGCAACTTGCGCCTTTAGAGCGACCAATTTGCGTTCTGCCTGTTTGTTTGTTCCTTTGGATATTATAGATGCGTAGGTCTGCGGTTCCTTGTTTCTTGCGGCAAGCTCTTGCAAGGCCTCTGATCTAGCCTCCGCTCGAGCACATCTGATGGCCATCTCTGAGATGACCACCATTAATTCTTTGAGGCTTTTCAGCCCCCCTTCCTTATTCCTGTTTCCTCTGTAGCCTTGAGAGCTGCCTTGATAATTTCAAAGTGGTTCGCGGCCTGGGCTGGGACCTCTAGGCAGTCTCTGGTAGTGTTGCCAAGAGTCATCTCATGCACTGTCCTCTGTTGTTTGCCCCACCATTGTTGTTTTGCTGGCTTCTGTGTCCATTTTTTTCGGGCAGCTATTATGCGTTGTCTGCCTTGAGGAGGGGCTGATCGACTTGTCGCTGTTTTACCTAGCTTTACTTGCCGCTTGGGTGGATATTGCTTTGGCATCACCTGCTTTGGTGAACCTAACCTACGGCGTCTTTTTATTGTTCCCCTTTTGGGTAGCTCCCTCTCTGTAGTCCGAGCCCTAGTGGGCTTCCTGAACTTCCTAGCTTCCCTATCTCTCTCCTTGTCCTCCTCTACTATTTTCTCCTATTTATTTTTATTGTTCATTTTTGACGTGCGTCCACCTACTGAGGTCACTTTGCAGCATCCCGTTCGGTGGACAAAGATTTATTAAAACGGGCGATATGAAATTCGACTGGCAGTTGTAGTAGCTTCCTTCTTCTACCCTGGAGCCATGCATCCCCTATCGCAACTTCCATACAATTTAGGATTAGGAGGGTTTTTATAGAGTAGTTCCTTCTCTCGGCCAGGCGGTAAAGCGAAGCTCCCAGCCCATTAAAGCAGAACGTTCCAACGATATGACTGTCGGTGGTCGCTGAACCTCTTGTAACAGGTTTGCGGTAATTAGGAAGCAAGCGCCAATTTCCCACTCCCAGCATCGGTAACTCCCGGATGCATCAAGCCCGTTAGGCCAAAAGCTCATTTGATCCTATCCTTAGAGACCATTGCTGCACGCCATATAGATATATAAGGCCATCGGCCTATTAAACAACGCCTCCGCCGCAGACAGGACAAATTATTAAGGCAGTCACACGCAGAAGTTGTTCGCAGAAGTGACAGACTTCTCGCCGAAGGTATTCTAGTACCTTTGGAGAGCTCGCAGAGCAGTTGTCCTGTGATCGTGCCGAAAAAGGATGGCAAGATCAGGTTCTGTATAGACTACAGGGTAGTTAACAAGGTGCAGGATGCATATACTCTTCCTTACATGGTCGTCCTATTGGATAATCTGCGTGACGCTCGTTGTCTTTCAAAGATAGACTTGACGCAGGTGGATCACCAGATTCCCATAGATGACAATAGCAAGAAAATAACTGCAGTCCCGCAGAAAAGGCTGTTCCAGTATACCCGAATTCCATATGGGATGACCAACGCCCTAGCCAGTTTCCAAAGCGGCATGTATGTTTTGATCGGACCGCAATGGCAACCGCGCGTGTTTGCCTACATGAACGATATCATTATCGCCACGGATACACTCGAGCAATATACTCAGCAACTAGAAGCGGTACTGGACCTTAATCAGGTGAGGCTTCAAATTATTAAAGAGAAGTTTGAGTTTTGTTGCCCCGAGATACGTAACCTGGGTTATATAGTGGACAAAGACGGACTGCGTACGGATGCCGACAAGCTAAAGCCCGTCACAGAATACCCAGTCCCAACGACCATCAAACAGCTGAGAACGTTTCTCGGGATGGTATGGTGGTACGCCCGCTTTATAAAATGCTTTACAAAATCTTTAGCGGACATAAATGCACCATTCGTATTAGAACAACTCATACAGGGTAAACCATATATTTTAGAAGCAGATGCGAGCAACTACGCCTTCCGCGCAGTGTTTAGTCAAGACACGGATAATGAAGCACCCTATCGCTTATGCGAGCAGGGCATTAACTAAAGCGGAGGTAAACTACACGTTTAACGAGAAAGATTTCTCGCTGTGCTCTGGGCAGTAGAAAAATTTATAGGCTATCTGCTGGGAGACGAGTTTACGGTGATCACTGATCACAGTAGCCCAAAATGGCTATATCCGCTAAAGAACCCCATGGGCAGATTAGCAAGACGGGCCAATGAAATATGGAAAGGTTATGGACCATTTTAGCTACTGATAGAATGGGTCCATTTTCTGCCAGTAAAAGTCAAAATTGATACCTCTTAATCTTGGAAGACCTCTTCACTCAATACGAGGAGCTCCAACCACTACGTAAGGTAACAGGGAAAGCGATAGTTAAAGTGCTAGAAGAGCTAGTTGTATTTTAATGGGGTTGCCCCAAGTTTTTAATCTCAGACAATAGCACCGAGTTCGCCAATAAGTTAGTCAAACAGCGAACTCTGAATAATACAACAGCTGATAGCGTCATACCATGCGCGGACGAATCCCGAGGAGCGGAGAAATCGCATGTTCAAGGGTATGATATCCATCTTCGTAAAAGAAGACCATGAAGACTGGGACGTATATGTACCGGAGTTGGCATCAGCCATGAACACGTCGATGTATGCAAGTACGCAAGCAGCGGCAGCCTTCTTGAATTTCGGCAGAAACGCAAGAGAGATGCCCACGTACAAAAACATCCGTCTAAATAACGAACCACATCATCCACTAACAACCGCTTATTGGCTAATCCTAATGAAAAAATTGCCTGTTATTCACGAATTAGTCAGAAAAAACCTTTGTACAGCCAGCGAGAAACAGGCACATTTTTACAACAAAAATAGAAGAGAGGTATCATTTCAGGAAAATCAGATGGTTTGTAGACGAAAACATGTATTATCATCGGGGGCAGATAAATTCGCAGCCAAACTTGCACCGAAACTCGTTGCTCCGTGCCAAATCGTGAGGAAAATATTCCCTGTCATCTTCGACCTAGAAGATCTGGACGACAGGAAGAGAACCAGAGTACACATTACGGACATAAAGAAATACTACCCCCTAATAGACCATCTCTCTTCTCCAAAGGTACTGCCAGCGAGACAATATTTCGAAACATCGGACAAGGCAGAGGGCTACGTCGGTCTACAATGACTGAACAACCACGTCGACCAAGGGACGCAAATACCCCCAGCAACACCGGTAGCCCCACAAGTGATCTATCAAAAAACGCAAGAGCGTCAACGCGACCTCGATAATCAAGATCAAGCCCTCGTTATGCGCCAGGTAGCCCAAGACCTGAACAGCGTACAGGGCATAAACGAACCCTGAGCACCTGCTAGAGTTCAGTCCGAACTCGACCCAAGAGCTAGGCATCGGACAAGCAAAACTGCTAAGACCGGTTAACCGATTCATTCGTGCTCTCGTTATTAGATACGAGCATCCCTTGGTCCGATCACCCTGCAGAAGAATCCCACCAGCCACCCAGTATCGCCACCACCGAAGAAACAGTAGAAGAAGCACTGCCAACGCAGTACACTCGTCAAACTACCGATACCATCGAAGAGAAGGATGGCGCGCATCCGGAAAGACGTAAAACTACCACAACAACATCGGAAGATTGAGATGGAGAACTACCGCAACAACAACACCGAATGAAGGGGAGGCAAATGAACTAACGGAGGGCCATTATCTGCAAAGACAGGAAATTAAAAAGAGAAAGGAAACATATTCGATATACAATCCATTTTCCGAAAGGTGCGAGGACTTGGGTAATACGATCGCAGTGGGTTACAAGTCTGACAGCGACCGGTCGCACAGAACAGTACTGCGGTTATCGCTGCGCATGTATGCGCTCCGCCTGGACTGAGACATTGAGTAGACGAAGCAAGCGCCATAAATCCCCGGGAAACTAAGACGAGGATGGGCAAAGTAAATTAATTATCCCGATAATATTTAAAGAACATATCGGTTCCTATGAGGAAGATGCCTGTGTTGGTAAAGAGTCCCGAAAACCCCTACCGCGCCCAGCAATAAGGACCCCTTGCCACAATGACGATTGAGAGAGATTCAGATTGGAAGCCGACAGAGCCGAAATAAGCACAGAAAGAGCTGCAGACAGTCGCGCCAGCTAATGTACAGTAGACTGTTGGACACCTGCAGGAAGTCGCAGAAGTGTTCCGCCAAAACGCACAATTGGTCACGATCATCATGTCAGCTGCGTTGGTCTACATAACGAAATACATGGCCCCATAATATCGTTCAGCCCCCCACTCCAGCACATACCGCATTTACCCCCTCGTGTCCCTTATACCGCGATACCAGCAAAGGTAGTTAGCATTCAGGAATCAGAATCGCGACAAAACAGGTCATGATACGGGAAACTGCGGCGAATAGAAATAACGAGCACCAGGAAATAGAGCATACACTGGCTCCTTACAAACGGAACGCTAATTGTCTGGTCTCCGAACGCTGCCCGACCGACAGCTGAATGATCTATAATTAAAGATTTACCACTAAATATTTCTAAATGCAAAAGTACATGTTTTAGTCGATAAGTTCACCATATCTTTACAGTTATTTGATAAATATTTAGAGAATCATTGTTCTCCAATTAATATTCATATTGTCCAATTATACTTTTTCTGATCAACGATTACTAGTGTTTGTTCCTGGCTATATAAATTAGTTGGTTTATTAAGAGGATATTATCATTTAACTTTAACCATCCTAAATTCATCATAATTTTTTTTCAATTATAAATTTAAAATAATTTTCATCCTTTGGTCACATTATATGGTCACCTTATGAATAATCTTATTTAACACGATTAAATATTATTCATCTTCGTATTGTATATTTTATATCATTCAAAACGAATACACTTATTTAGTTTGATAAGCATAACTTTACTAATTTAAGACTAACATTCAATGTTCATTCTATAAAGTATATACATCTATATCATATTGTACTATTTGTATTTTAAGGTTTAAACATTTCAATAATATATGCTAAAATAATATCTGTGTTTGTATATAGTTGCTCAACTAGAGCTTTAAGAGTTTTAAAGAAACCTAGTAGTAGTCAAAAAGAATTGAAGCTAATAATATTACAGCGTTTGCCAAAAGTTGGTGTCCCAAGTATATTCTGCGTAGATATGTCCGATATGATGTGCTATATTTTTAGCTTGTGTATCTGTCAACTTTGCAGCATTATATTTGAGTTTTTCTTTCAGAGTCGTTTATTTTATCCAGAAAAATCATGTTATGAAGTGCTGTTTCTATTTAATATATGGAAAAATGCGGTTGAGGCTATGCTATCAGAAACTTATAGGGCGGAGTATATAACAATCTAGACTTTTATCCGAATTTATTGAACATAGACAACATTATTACTTATATATATATATATAATATATACTATTATATGTGACTATAATCTTTTGTGAATGATTGACTTAGCAATTCTGCAAATGAATTCTACTTAAGAGTATATAATTCAACTTTGAAGGAGTTGATCTAGAAATTGAATATTTTTTTTAATCAAGGATTAATTTGAATAATAATTTGAATGTCTATCGCACAAACTATACGGATGATGTATAATGTTTCCCTTTTATCAGAACTACTTAGCACCTATATTTAAAATAAATTTTTATAAATTTTATAGCTAATAGTTTTTTATGCTCAGTCCAAATTATATTGAATTCACTGTTATAGGCCCGGATTTTCAGAATCAATAACAAAATGTTCACAATAATGTTTTCTTGATTTTGTAAGTCTATATATAATACTAATTGATAAACACAAAGCGTATTTTTCTTTGTACACGATAATAAAAAAAACTACTAAAGTGATTGATCTGAAATTCTAAATATCTATTCTATATGATCTTCGGAGTGACACAAAAGTGTGGATTAAATTCATAAATTTATTGTATTATAAAGTAATATTATAATATTATATCTAAATATAATAATTTATTGTAAATTAAATTAATAAATATTTACATCGACCTTACAGTCTTTACAATATTGGCTATGCCATTTCGTTGTTTGGAAATGTATAAGTCAAGAAGGACTTCAACAGCTTCGAAGAGCAATATCGATAATCTATAATGACTTCTCCAAGTCTATAGGTTCATATGCTTACAAGCTAGTAAAATAAGTATATTTACCAGCAGTCTAGAAGCAGTCTGAAAAATCGCCGCGAAGCTGGGAGGCATGCCTTACTTATAGTTCTCAGTGTCCAAAGTTGACTATGGGTATGGAACTAAGGCATAAAAGGCCAGTCCTTATCTGTAGTATTAGAACTATATGAGCATTCCGTGGTCTGCTTCAGTAACGCAATACTGAATGCCAATTACCCAGCATGTAAGACTTGAAAATTACTTTTATAATGTAACTGGCACGAACAAATATAATATATTAATTAAATAAAATCAGACTGTTTCTTTTTATTATCACCCCCGATGAATCTGAAATAAAACTTACAACTGAAAATAAATTAGATTTAAAATTAAACTATTATTATACAACTATTTCGTTCCTGAGGATAAAGTGTAGCGATTATTTTTATTATTTTTATTTTATTTTATTATTTTTAATTTTTAATCTAATTTATTTTCAGTTGTAAGTTTTGTATAAACATCGAATATAGTTTATTATTTTTATTATTTTTATTTTATTTTATTATTTTTTAATTTTAATCTAAGTTATTCTTAGTAATAAATTTTATTTCAGATTCTTCACGGGCGATAATAAAAAATATTTATGAATGTAAATTGAATAAAATATTGACTAAGAGTTACTTTAACAATAAGTCTGAAATTATGTACACATCTCCTCTCTTCTGTATAGAAGAAGCCATATTCGAGCGTTCGTTTCACAAAGGTACTATTTCGCATACCATTTTCTAGTGTTAATTTCAATATGCACCACTAACTATATATTTATAATATATAAATTAAAATCCAAAAATATACGAAATATCGATATATCTACATCTTATATTAGGTTGTCAAATATCTCCCTTCCGCTTTTTTGCTCTTCATTCAATGTTTTATAAAAAGTGTTACAGTGGTCGGATTTACTTCAAATATGCGCCGTTTTGTTCTATAATCTGTTTCCATCTAGACGGCAACTTCATAATACCCCTCTCGTAGAAACCCCTCTACTTATTTGCAAAAAACTAGGACAGCCACTTTTCACAAGCCTCTTTTGCGTCCAACTTTACACCAGGCGTTCGACTCTCATAAAACCTCTCATCCAAATTCCCGTAGCTTCTGACGAGTCATCAACGAAGTGTGTGGTCTGGCGTTGTCCTGCTGGAACACTACACCCTTCCTGTTGGCGAATTGTGGACGCTTCGGGTCGATACCCTGCTTTAAGCGGTCCAGTTGTTCATAATAGGGGATTTTGTTCATATGGGAGCAGCTCATAGTGGATTATTCCCTTCCAATCTCACCAAATACGCAGCAAAACCTTCCTGGCTGTCAATCCCGGCTTGGCCACTGTTTGGGACGGTCCACCTGCCTTGGACCACGACCGTTTTCGCTTAATATTGTCGTATGTGATCCATTGTTCGTCGCCAGTCACCATCCCCTTCAAAAATGGGTCGAGTTCGTTCCGTTTCAGCAGCACATCGCAGGCGTTGATTCAGTCCAGAAGATTTTTTTGCGTCAATTCATGCGGCACCCAAACATAAAGCTTTTTTATATCCAGCCTTCTGCAGATGGTTTTAAATGGTGTGGTGACTAACTCTCATCTCCTGGGCGATGTCACGAGATGCCACATGCCGGTCTATAAATTCCATGATCGGTATTCGTGATCACAGGTCTAAAGTCGGCTGGTTTATCCATGGTGTGGTTTTCAGCGGCTATGAATCGTTGAAACCATTCCTCTGCCGTTCGAAGTGATAGCGTGCCATACCCCAAAACACCATTAATCTCACGAAATGTTTCTCTAGCGAATTTGCCTTTGACGAAGGAGAACTTAATAGCTCGAATTTCGGCGTTAATGAACTCCATGTTTACAGGTCTATAACTTTTGAACGCAATATCCAAACTAATCAGGCATAGCGTTTTGTACGTTACGTCAAGACCTTTCAAGTAATGTATAGTATTGCCAGATACGAGCGCTGTAGCGCTTTGTACATAGCCGCGAAATTCATAAGACAAAAAGGCGAATGGGAGATATTTGACAACCTAATATACTAGCATCCCTCATCTTGGCTTCGAAATAATAAATCAACCGATTTCATAACGAATTCAATAATATCTAAGTAAAAAGTACTCTATATATAAGTAAGTTTATTACTATAAATAATTGAACGTAATTTACCTATCGCCGCTTCTGTATTAAAAGCTGCTTTAAGGTAGCGGCCACTTCAAAAAGTTGATATTTTGCCGACCATTTTATACAATATATATGCATATTAAATACGGCTTTGATGGAGAAAATTGTATATACAAGATCAAACCGTACAAAAAGATGTCCAAGTGTCTCGAGATGATGTTTTCAAAGAGTATCATGTTCTGACTATAGAAAATGTCTAGGGACGAATGCTATAGAGAGTTTTGTGTTGTGGAGCTCGAATACGATGTCTAGGTATCCCAGGACGACTCTTACTGGGAATATACGTGTTCGAATGACAAAATACGAATCTCTTTATAGAAGTCAAATTGACATACCTGGATTCTGTTGCCCATCAACGATACACCACACTCCCCATAGAAGTCGTTCCAACTCATATGGAAATCACATTCTATCATCCGAATATAATGTGTATACTATAATATAATATAATATAACATGTATAATATAATATAAATATAAATATATATATATATATATATATATATATATATATATATATATATATATATTTACATATTTCATATAGTTCTGCTTCTTCAATTAAATATGGTGAATATTTTCGTAGTGATGCCAACTGAAAGTGAAGCAAAATGTTAGTATACGAATAGCATATTTTTTAAACAGACGATGGATATTGCCTATTCATGCAGAAGTGGCGATAGAATATATATATATATATATATATATATATATATATATATATATATATATATATATATTTATATTTATACATAGTATTGAGATTGTTCGTAAAGAACCCTATTTTGCTATAATTTGATTTGTTCAAACTAAAAAAACATAGGCGATTGTGAAAATTCTGAAGTTATTATAATGTATAAAAATGAAAATATAATTTGTCGTCACAAACTATATTCAGTATGATTTGGCATATAGAACCATTTTGTAAAAGAAGGAGAAAAAAAACGCACATAGAGAGAAAGAGAGAGAGAGAGAAAGAGAGAGAGAGAAGAAAAATAAAATTTTCAAAAATAAGATATCCATAAGATATGAGAGTAGTGTCAGATTAAGCTGAAGAACAAAAAGGGTAACACCGACTAATGTCTCACCTTCTTTAGGATACGAATCCCAAAGTTGGATATGAACATTCGTTTGATCTGGCGTCGTATTAACACCTTAAGCGGACTACTTTGAGTTTCGTGATTGAAGACGCGACGTAGTGACCGCTGATGAAACTGATTGTTAAAACCATTAACTGAATTTATGGATTAATAAATATTTTTTCATTAGTCTTACAGTCCAATCAACACAATCCAAAACAATTCGTAACAATATCAATACATATCTACATTAAAATTAATATATCAATACACAAAAATAATAAAAATAAAAAAAAAAATTAAAAATTATAATGACAGTCAGATTGTCCTTGTATACAAGTCACTAGACTAATCTGAAAAGAAAATATTAGCTGAAAAAATTTTGTTAGTAAAGTGCAATCTGATTGTCCCCAACACCCTCGAGATCTCGAATTAAATAAAAATAAAGTTTTTTCTTTTTTTGGTACCGCATTTTATACTCTTATATACTAGAATATTTTACCTACAACTTTACATACTACTATATACTTCTAATCTTACATACTAGAATTTTTTCGTTTTGTTTTGTTTTTCGTTAGAACTTTTACATACAACATTTACATCATACGCATATAGAAGAATGTCTTATTTACTAGTCTATTATTGAACCTAAAAAATTTGTGCTATTATTTAGATGTAAACGACATATACAATCATTTTTGTTTAGCTACATCACCTTCGTTGCTGACTAAACTGAAGGACTGGCTGATAGTTGTACTGGCCTTCTACGAGGTCTCATAACTATGACATTTTTAGCGGCTTCAGCTTTACTGGATCAATGTTGTTGTTTAATCAAATTTGTTTCGTTTCTTCCTTAACGATATGTCCTCAATCTCTGGATCCCACATTTTAACGTTATTTGTTATTCGTAGCATTATTGTTATAATTTTTTTTTGATATTTCGATTATTTTATTCTTTCTGTTCATAACTTTTTCAAGTATCCCCAGTTGTATATTTCAGATACATTTGTAATATATTCATTATGTTTTATTATCTGTTGACAGTCACTATTTCTCTGTATTATTTTTGCATACTATTCACCGCTCCTTTTCCAATTTCATTATGTTTATATTTACAACCGATTCTATTGTTAATTGCTAATGTCTTAGATCGAATATTCTTAATTATAAAATTTTTTTAATATTATATAAATTCGCTTTTCTGGTTGTTTCGTTTTTATTTATAATAGGTTTAGTATTTTTTTATTAATTCAGATTTCATATTATTTCAGATTACTTCAGATTTAATATTTTGATCTATTTATTCAAACTTATTTATAGTTGTTTTTTTCAGATTCATGATTTGTATCAGCAGTATTATTATTATTTATTGATGCTGCTTTAACTTGATTAATTTCACTTATTCTATTTTCACAATTATTCACAGATGATTCACTAGATTTGACGTTTGCATTTGCAATAATTCACTATCACTTATTATAATTGATTTAGATTCACTGTTTATATTGCTACTATTATTCACATTATTTATAATGTTTTTTATTCAGATTCTCTAACTTCATTATTAGTATTATTAATTTATTCGTTCCCCTATATTTATTAGTTTTCCGATTATTATACCCGCACAATTATTTACCGTTGCTTTTATTTCACTTTTGTCACTGTCTAAATTTTGCAAATTTCAATATTATTGTTCAGGTTATCTATTTAATTTATGGCGTTATCAGCTGATCGTAGTTTTTTTCTTTTTCATTGTTCACTTTATCTTATTTTTCACTTTGTCTTATTATTCATTTTATCTTTGAACCAACGCCATTACCGATACCCGTTCTGACCATCGTTGTGACCATCATTGTGACCATGTCCGCATGTGGTCGGGGTGTCGCCTCGCGGCTCACGCGGCGGTGTTGTTGCCGCGTGCGCACGATCCGTGGAGCGCGAGAAGCCTTGGGGATTTCCGTCGCAGTCTGGATGGGCCACCCCATGTAACACGGATACACCCGCCGGCAGCGGGGCAGCTTTCAACGATGGCCCCGCGTCGCCCACACTTGCAACAGCTACGGGTGGGGGACAGTCCCTGCCCTCCCTGCTAACATTTGTAACAGTGTCGTCGGGGCAGGTCCACCTCGGGCCGCGTATCGATCGACGCTAGGCCGTTAAACAGTACCCCCGCCAAGCGGGGGGGCGTCTCGTCATATGGGCGCTCCGGCTGAGACTCGACGTGAGGGCACTCTGCGTTCGGGAATTCGGTGGGAGGCACTGGGTCAGGAGGTAATGATTCCCCCACCATCCAGAACGCCCGGGGAATGGGCTGGAATTTGAAAATGACCGGTGCCCTACCCGAGGTCGGTAGATCAGCGGCCGTGCCACCTTTCTCCTGAGGCCTGTGCGCCGATGTCTCTGCAGCTGGCTCATTGCTAAAATCAGAAAGTGGAAGGTTACTGGATGACTCCACTAGTGGTCCGGTCTACCTACAAGGGAACCGATCTACCTGCCCCGGGAACGGGAAGAAGAAAAGGAAAAAAGGGGGGAAAACATCCGGTCACCGGAACCTTAAGGCGGAGCCTAGGATTGACAACATCAGAAGGGGAGCGTACGTTTTAGTTCCGATGCGTGCACCTTCGCGTTTCGGCGACTCAAGCTCGTCCCGAGCATGTAAATCGTCGGAGAAACTTGATCGGAGATTCGAAAGGGGTCCTTGTATCTAGGAACCAACTTGGAGAAGAACCCCTCGGTCTCACTCGACAAAACGTACACCCTGCGTAGCACTCTCGCACAACGGCGTAGCACAGCGGTCTCCCACCCTGAAACACACATCTCGTCTACCTTGGTTATAATATCTCTTTTGACTGGCCCGTGCTCCGTCGATGTGGCGGACGACAAGGTCTCTCAACGCATCCGACCGCCGCATACGGTCCTTGCAACCAGCCGAAGTTCAAAAATGCTGGTGATATTTTAGTTGATGTTTGAGTCGCCGTATTCATAGCGTGTCGCAGCTCGCGCAAATTCAGGTCTCAATCCCGGTGGACCGGTCCTGCGAATATGGAAATCATGGTCTTCAAGGTTCGGTTGCTCCGCTCTACCGGGTTGGCCTGTTGAACGTGTTTCACGCCATATTCTTCTAGCAGCCCTTTCAGTACTTGATTATCAAACTCGGTTCCATTGTCACTCAAGAAATAGTGCGGTGTGTTCCATCGAAATAGGACTAACTCCTCGAAAGCCTTGGCGACCACCTTGCAGTCGGCTCTCTTCGCTTGAACTCGACTCAGCATGTGAAGAGGTCCTGGAACACCAAGATGTACTTGTATCGCCGCTTGTTCGGGGGAAGCTCGATGACATCGGTGGCCACTATGACCCATGGTTTCTCCACGATGTGGTGACCCATCAGTCCTTGTGGTCCTGTTTGCTTGGGCTTATGTCACTGGTACTCTGGGCACTGCTGAACGTAGGTGTTTTTATCGTGGTAGATCTCCGGCCAGTCGTAATCTCTCGTGATTCTGTCATACGCATTCGGGACGTGGTGAATCGCTCCACGCTTGTGCACTATCTGAAAGTTCTATCGCTGCATCTCTAAGGCTCAGCGGGACAGGCGACCGGTGGGTTCTTCCAAGTTCCGGAGCCAGCGAAGTGCACTTTGGTCCGGAATTGCCGTGAACTTGTGGCCTTCCAGGTATGGTCTCAAGTTCTTTATTGACCATGGAAACACTAAACACTCTTTCTCTGAGCTCGTACAATTGCGCTCAGCCACGGTCAACATGCCATTCACGTAAACTATCGGGTGCTCGCCATCCTCCCCCTCTTGCATCAATGCTGTCCCTATCGCGCAATTACTCATATCGCACTTCGACGAGAAGGACTTTGCAAAGTCCGGCCGTGCAAATACTGTATCGGTCGTCAACGCCTACTTTAGTTTGTTGAACACTTCTTTTTGATCTGTGTCCCAAGCCCATGGTTGGCCCTTCCGTAATAACTTGACTAGCGGGATTTTTATTAATGTACTTCTTTATTAATCTTTATTAATGTACCTCGAGTACTAGCCAATCATGACTAGAAACCAACGCAACTGCTTCACGGTACTCGGGGCTGGATACTCTAGCAATGGTCGTACTTTCTTTGGGCTCGGTCTGAGACCTTCACGGTCCAACATGAAACCGGTACGCCACTTGAGAACAACAAAACTCGCATTTCTTCCTATATACGGATAATCCTACATCTCTATGTTGTTCCAACACGCGCTCTAAACATACCATATGGTCCTCAAATGACTCCGTCGCAACGATAATATCTTCCAGATACCCAAATCTGTTAGGTTCGTACTCTGGTCCGAACAGTGCGTCGATGAGCCGCTGGAAAGCCATGGGAGCGTTCGTGAGGCCGAACAGCATTCTGGTCAACTGCCAGAAACCTGATCCGGGTACTGCGAAAGCCGTGAACTTCCTGCTCTTGGCATCCATTGATATCTGGAAGTACGCTTCCTTTAGGTCAACCTTCGATAAGTATCTGGCTTTACGCAGCTTATATAAGATAGAATCCATACTAGGTAGCGGATAGGCGTCCTTGACGGTGACAGCGTTCAAGTAGTGTCAGCGTCGTCTCTGTAGTCCACACAGAAATGGATCGCACCGTCGGACTTCTTCACAATAACTGGTGCGCTGCTCCGCTCACTGGTCGAGCGGTCGATAACTCCTTTCGCGAACATCTTCTTTTCCTCACTATCATCGGCGACATGCGTTTCGGCCGGTGTTTGACTGGAGCCGCGTCCTGTACCTCTATTCTATGCTCGGTTAAGGTGGTCGCCCCAGTTGTCCAGCTGCCTGGGGCAACAGTCTACTCACGAGATCCTCGACTAAGGTTTTCTGCTCCTCGCTGGAGTCAACGATACCCGCGCATTTGGCCGATACGGCTCCTTCTCCGCTTCTTGTCCCGTGCGCCTAAATTCTCTCCATCTACCGCCTCGTATACTGTCCAGGTCCTAAATAGGCTTCGATTTTCCAAACCTGGCAAAAATTTATGCCCAAAATGATATCATGGTCTAAGAAACTGGCTGCTTTGACCGACAACTCTCCGACAACTCCGACCACTTTTAATATCAACGGTAACTCGCCTAGCATGATCGTACCCCCGCCGAGGGCACTCTTAAGCCTCGTCGAGGTCGGCCGAAGTCGATCTTTAAATCGCTCGGCTACTCGAGGTCCGACGACCGAAACTACGGCTCCGAGGTCGAACAGTGCGCGATAACCCTAACCGTTTATACCCATGGGAAGAAACAATCGATTTGCCAACGTCGCACCGGCTACTTGGGGCCCTCTTGGTCCGGGACGATCTTCTCAGCCTGATCTGTTTTCCCCAGTTCCTGGAACTCCACAGGTCCTGATGTTTGCTTAAACTCGGCCACGACTTCACTCCCCTCCTGAACATTGCTGTGCGCAGGTTCCGGAGTTGGCCAGGCCGGAGGCGTACCTTTCGGCCATCTTGGTGGCGGCAACTCTATCCTCTTCAAAGCCTCGTTTAGGCTTCGGCGAGCCTTTCCCGGGGGCCCTTCGCTCGGACCCCTCCACTGATTCTCTCGCATCTCTTGTTGAATGGAGCCACCTTACGATACATTGTCTCTCCTCCACATGACATGCCGTTCCGTCAGTCTGACGATCCGTCGGGGACTCCCGGATCTGTACCTGATCAACCCAATAGTCCTCGGTTTTACCAGTACCTTGCTCTCCACACCGGACTCCGGTGTTCGCTTCTCGCACGTCTAACCTCGACTTGGGATCTTCCAGCTGATCTGCTGCCTCACGCGCAAGCTTCCTCGATTCATGCTCGTTTTTTATCGGTCTCCGCTTAGTTCGCTTCGGGGCCTCATCTTCTACTTGCCCTCTCCTCTTAGGGATAGCCCTCTTCGATCCTGTCAGGCTGTTCGGTCCGAACGACGATCCGAGGGTGACCGGGGGTTGCGGGACTGTTACGTCCCCCCGTCCTTTCGTTTCCCCACTTCGCGCTGATGGAGGCGTATTCAGGGCAGTCGCGGATTGCCACGCCTTGTCGGCTGCACTATTGGCACGACATAAATTTAATAACAAATTGATTATGATAGTAACTCTTCTTTTGTTAGTGATTATGATATGTACGACTAGTCTAGGTGAAGCGTATTAGTACATTCTCTATCTTCCTATACTAACGTAAAAACCTCAAAAAAATCATATAATATTTAACCACGAAGAAATACTTAATTTTATAATTTAAGACTATCCCGATTCGCTTAATATGTGTGGTAAAATTTTATACAAGTGAACGGCATTATTACTCTTGAAATTATATTTAATCAAATTTACACATTAACTAATTTACCATTATTTATTTTAAATCTCTCTTCTGAAACTTATATATCGAAAATATAATTATTAATGAGTGTCGTAAATCTGTGATGCTTCAGTCTGAAAGTATATTTGTACTAATAAGGCGAGTCATTTATTTATATGCTCTCCTTACAATTAGACATGTGCAGTGTAGTTAATCCGGAAGATAAACGACCATCCTGGTGTCGAAACCTTTTGCTGAAATTAAATAAAGCTTCACCAAAATGCTATTTTACAGAAATGTTTCCCCTTTTTATCCAGTTTCAAAAATACAATTTCTTTCCCGTAGTAATGTATATAATATTTTTTTTAAATGATTCAATATTACTTTAATAAGAAAAAGGAATGAGCAACAAAGCGTACATTCATAATATAAAAAAAAATATTCGTGTATAATAAGAACAAGAAGGAATATATAATTTTGTAAACGTATCTTAATTATTTTTGTGCTCACAGAACTTTGTTAGGTTTGACTAGTCATAGTTTCGATATTATCGCATGTTAAATGAAAATTTCTCATGAGAATACTACTATAAATTAACTTAGTAAAATGATATTGGTAATGGACTTAATCCAGTAAAAAAAATTAATCCAATCAAATCCATAAAAATAAGTATATTACATTAATAATTTCACTTCTTTAAATATAATTTCCAATAATGAATATAAACTAAGATATTCTCTCCATAATAAAAAAAAGTTTGCAATCTTGTCAAACAAGAGAAAATTCATGAATGATGGGCAATTATTTTACTATACGAGGGTGGATTGGTAAGTTTCTGGCCTGAACAAGAGATGGCGCTACTAGGCCTACCTTGAGGTGGCGTTCTATAGTACCATCCTTAGATAGTTTGTAGCTATTGTTTCAGTCCGATCGCCATGTTAGTTTAGGATAAAGTACACATACGACCCTATCATTCTAAGGTAGGTACTAATCTGCTGTTACCTGCTTAAGATTGGTGGGTACCAGGTATTTAGTTACGGATCTAATTTTCTCCGGATCTGTATACAGTCCGTTCGTTCATACAATATGCAAGTATCTCACTTCTAGATAGTAGTATTCAGATTTACCCTTGTGAATTTGAAGCCCAACCTCATTGAGGCGGGTTAGCCATTGGGTCAGAAAGCGATATTCATACCCCGCTAAAAGCTAGCTGAGACATTCATCAGCGCATACGGAATCCTGGTATATTCGAATAGTCCTTTCTGCAGGATTGCAAAGTCGGTTATCTTTTTTCTTTCATTATCAAAGGGAATTTGGTGATACGCCAGGTTCAAATCTATCTTAGATAAATGTCTTTTCTCGTCACTTGGTTAACCGCCCTGTAATCCGTACAGAAATGAATCTTCCCATCGTTCTTGGGCATCATTACTAGACAGCTACACCACGAACTTTCTGAAGGGTCGATTATTCCTTCATCCAGTAAACTGTCTACCTCGTCGTATGTCTACTTCAGCAATCGGTCAGGGAAACAACACAACCTTTCTTTAATCGGTCGATGGTCCTGCACGTCGATTGATAAGTTTCCGGCCTGATCAAGAGATGGAGCAACTAGGCCTACCTTGAGGTGGCGTTCTATAGTACCATCCTTCAATAGCCTATAGCTATAGTTTCAGTCTGATCGCCATGTTAGTTTAGGTTTGAGAGCACGCTGAACAAGACGCCTCTATGTTTTTCGTAAAAATGAAAAAGCTGGAGAATTGTGCTGTCATCAAATACTTTTATTTAAAGGGGTTAACGCCGAAGGAAATTAAAGAAGAGATGGACTCAATACTGGGGACATCCTCCCCATCATATTCAACCGTTAAGCAGTGGGTTTCCAAGTTTAAAAAGGGTCGTGTGAGCACCACTGATGAGCCTCGCTCAGGACGCCCCATTGAGGTCACAACTCCAGATATGGTCGAAAAAATCCATCAAATAGTGCTGAAAGACCGCACATTAAAAATGCGTGAGATAACTGAGACCTGTAAGATGTCATATGAACGTGTACAAACTATTTTGCACCAAGATCTGTATATGGAAACGCCCTGTGCAAGATGTGTGCTAATAATTTGCTAACTGTCGCATTTGCTAACAGTCGACCAAAAATTGATTCGAATAAATATTTTTACCGCCAATTTGGCGTTGTATAAGCGTAATCCAAGCGAATTTTTCGTCGATTCGTAACTGTTGACGAAACTTGGGTCCACCACTACACTCCTGAAACCAAACAACAGTCTGAACAGAGGATTGGACCCTGGGAATCAACTCCAAAGAAGGTAAAAACAATTTTTTCGGCGAACAAGGTTATGGCTACTGTTTTTTGGGATACAAGAGGTATTATAGATTGATTACCTTGAAAACGGTAAAACTATCACTGATCAATACTACGCAGACTTACCGCAACGTTGGAGTCACGAAGTGAAAATTAAACGTCCTCATCTGGCGAAGAAAAAAATCTTGTTTCATCACGATAACGCAGCAGCGCAGACGTCAATCGTTACGATGGCTAAAATCAACGATCTGAAGTTTGAATTAATGCCGCACCCTCCCTACTCTCCAGACCTAGCCCCGAGTGACTATTATCTATTTCCTAACCTCACAAAATGGCTTGCCGGTAAGAGATTTGCGGACAATGAAGAAGTAATCGAAGCTGTAAATGGTTATTTGGAGGAGCTTGTCGAATCAGTATATAGAGATGGCATTACTAGACTAGAACACCGCTATGAGAAATGTATCAGCCTTGGAGGAGATTATGTTGAAAAATAAAAAAAATTCTTAAAAACGTTGTTTTTCTTGGTCAGGCCGGAAACTTATCAATCCATCCTCGTATAATGCTGTATTGGATGTATTAGTGTTTCCTTGAGTTAACATATTAAGTACAAACTTTAATGCTGCTTTGCAATATGAGAAAAATTAAATATAAACACAATGTATATTGATTGAGGCATATGTTTACACATACAATGACAAAATACATATAATAAAAGTATTGGTAATTTTTAATAAATTTCAGTTACTTCTAAAATTAATTTTTCACTTTAGTTGTAAACTATTTGCATTAAGTAATTTTAAAAAATTAGAAGAATTTGCTGTGAACTTACAACTTAATATTGAAGATTGGACACTCCTCTTCTGGGTCCACGCCCGTAGCTCACCCGTTCTCACGTTTCCTCCGACTCTTCGTCCACCTCGTCTTTCGTACTTCTTTCTCCATTCTCCCGCTTTCTTTTTCGTGGAGCTTACCTTTTTTCTTTCTACTCTTTTACACTCTTCGAATTAGCCTCTCGGCCGATAACGCAGTGTGTTTGTCGCGCGTCTCGCAGTTCGGCGGGGAAAAGGGACGGGACATGAGGGGGAGGAAGGTACGACAGCGGCCGATGGCTCTCGGGAAGTGCCGGACGCGGTCCTTGCAACACAAACCATAATTTTCTCTTTTAATACTGAATTAAATCATTATTTACGTAATTCGAATTAAACAAATAAATGACATCGCTATGTCGCATTCAATCTTGTTACAATTCGTAATATAAACAGCCAGGCCGATTACATGAATTCAAGAAGATAAAAGGAAGTAAATTAAATTTTTCTTTGTATTCATTCTTGAAATATTTGAAATCACGATCAATCACGTAAGATAAAACGATACTGTGCACATTGTCATTAGCACCATTACAAAAAAATATTACACATCTAATTTTATTTTAAAACATAATAAATTTCTTAATATTGATCCATTGGCTAATCACATTTTTTGTTATAACTAATAAACTAATTTAAAATATCAGATCCTAATTTCAATAAGTTTTAAATTTATTTTTTTTTTGGTATTTTGTATGTTGAGTCACTATTTTTCTGGTATTCCAATCATCTTTAAGAAATATTATTTAATTTTTTAAGACTATTTTTTCTTCATGCTTACCCTTCTATTTCTTGCGGAAATGAAATTTGAATACTCACAATTAGCACAATTTGTGCTATTTATGTTGTTGACTATTTGAGTAATTTGTATATTGTTGTGTAATCAATTTCTATCATTCTGAGTACTTAGAATGCTAAACATCTCCATGATACATTTAGAAACATAAGAGTAAAATTTAAGTAAAATTTAAGGTATTTAAGAAACACACTTAATCCTAGTGGAAAAATGCACATTAAAGAAGTATTTAGACATGTATTTTCTCCTTCCAAACTTTCCTTTAAACTATTAAAGATTTAAAGAACAGAAATGATGCATTGTCCACTTGCTTTGTACAAATCAAATATAACAACATTTTTTCCTTTAGCGATGCCATTTATGCTCAGCTCCACTGATCTCAAGGTAGTAGTAGTGAGCATAATAATGTAAGAAAAAAATTTCTTCATTCTTATAATATTTTTTATCCTGGCAATACAATAGCAATAATTTTAATCATATTTTAATTAATAATCGAAATAAAATAAGCAATAATTATAACATACGATTAATTTCAATTGATATAAGAACAAACATAAAAATTTTTTCTTGATTTCATCAGCCTTTGCAGAAACAGTGTTGCTGTCACGAAATGATATACAAATTTGAATTAGAAAAAAGATAAGACAAGATCTCAAATTAATAAAATAAAGTTTTTCCTTTTTTTGTACCGCATTTCCTCCAAGCAGCTTATACTCTTATATACTAGAATATTTTACCTACAGTCTTATATACTACTATATACTACTATATTCTAATCTTACATACTAGAATTTTTTCGTTTTTCCTTAGAACTTGTACATACAACATTAACATGATACGCGTATAGAAGAATGTCTTATTCACTAGTCTATTATTGAACCTAACAACTTTTTGCTGTTATTTAAATGTAAACGACATATACAATCATCTTTGTTTATCTACACCATCTTCGCTGATTATTAAACTGGAGGACTGGCTCATAGTTGTACTAGCCTTCTACGAGGTCTCATAACTATAACATTTTTTAGCGGCTTCAGCTTTACCGGATAAATGTTGTTGTTTCATCAAATTTATTTCGTTTCTTCCTTAACGATATGCCCTCAATCTCTGGATCCCACATTCTAACGTTACTTGTTATTCTTAGCATTAGCATTATTATTTTTCTTTTATATTTCTATTATTCTATTCTTTCTATTTATAATATTTTTAAGTATTCCCAATTGTATATTTCAGATACATTTGTAATATTAATTAATAAATATTTTTTATTGGTCTTAAAGTCCAATCAATTCAATCTAAAAATAAAAATAAAAATAAAATAAAAATTAAAAATAAAAATTAAAATTAGATTAAAAATTAAATTAATATTATAATGACTGTCAGACTGTCCTTGTTTACATTCACCCCCATAGACTAATCTGAAAATAAAATATTATCTGAAAAAATTCTTTGTTGGTAAAGTGCAGTCTGACTGTCCCAACACCCTTACCTAATTGAAGACTTGTCCAACGTTTCGAGCTCGGGGGATCAGGGAATGTTCATGAGTATTCATCATTAATATTTTATGATTCGCAGATTTCGTAATGTCAATTAATTATTCAAGATATGTAAAAATTCCCCTCTAGGTCATGTTCATCAAAATATTTTCCGCCCCATATGTATATTGAGACAAGGTTAATTATCTGTGCATGTGCCACGAAACTGCATACAACTTTTTGATAAAGTTGTAAGCAGTCAACGAATCAGAATAAACATCCAGAATTTCCAGTGCAAGATTAATACCAAGATTTTTCATTCTTGTTAAATACATACTCCCATATTTGTATATGTTACATTCCAGAGCTGATAAATGCACAATATATTAATTACGTTTATTATGCATTGGTGCCTTGTGTTGTATAAATAGCACGATTTTATGCATCTACAACCGATTTAGTATTTTCATTACTACTATCCTTACATTTTACTGGTCATTTATATTCTTGACATGCCATTGGCTCAGAGCTTTTCTTGTAGAGACTATTTGGATAGACTTAAAACCGATTCTTTTCCTAAATTATCGTTCATATTTTTTATTTGAGTGATCGTGAGCGGTAACCTGTGAATGGTTCTGCTAATGCAAATTTCCCGAAAGCTAGATCTCGTAAGTTTCACAAGTTAAATAGTTGATTTGAATTATTTGAGTAAATTACAAGTTGTAACATTGAAAATTATTTTTCAATTTATATTATGATTTAATTTCCAGATATATCTTGCCGCACCAGTAGGTGTACCATAAGCTGTAGTTCCATTCACAATTGACAATATAGAAAAACTGTTTCTCTGCAAAAATGTCTTTTATTTAAACAAATTTATTCGTATATGACCAAATTTATCTGACAAATGCGCGAATAGCCATAACGCTGCCATATACGAGGTCAGATAATTAAGTAATGAGAACGATTTCATTTCTCGGCCTATGGTAACAGTTCGAACCTAATAGTAGTTCTTACCGCCACCGTAATAGTAGTTCTCTAGTCTGTCGATTCAGACCTCGAAAACTCTTGTACGATTATTTCTTCGCCAACTGTTTAGTTTTTTGTAACGACGCGCGAGTAGTGCATGTCACGAAAATGAAACAGAGAATTTAGAGCAACGGTGCCCAATAAAGTTTTATGGGCAACTCGGCAAAGCCGCGACAGAAACTTATGAAAAAGTGCTTAAAGTGTATGGTTGTGATGCTCTGAGTCGTAGTCAGTTGCTTTGATGGCATGCCGATTTTAAAAAAGGCCGTGAGAGCGTCAAAGATGAGTCACGAAGAATGAGCAAGTCCAAAGGAATTTGCTTCTTCGACAGAAAAGGTGTTCGCAAAACGTTTGTACCACGTGAACAAACCGTAAATCAACTATGTACCACCATGTGCTCGAAATATTACGAAAAAGGGTGCTCAGAATGCGTCCAGAAATCGCGAAGACTCGAGTTCTGCATTATGATATTGCTCCCTGTCACAGTGCGTTTAGGGTTTCGCAGTTTTTGGCAACTAAAGGCATCGCAACGTTATCGCCCTATTTACCGGACATGTGACTTTTTCCTATTCCCCCATTTGATAAAATTCCTGAAAGATCGACGAGAAGAAGTCCCACAAGAAGGGTTCCAGAATTGTTACGAAAACTGGAAAACTCGCCGGAATAAGTGTAAAGATGCGTGAATGAACTACTTTGAAGTAGATCACAGTGATGTACCTTAATTTTTAAATACACTCGATTTTTTAATTTTGTCGCATTACTTCATTAATTAATTAATAAATATTTTTTTATTGGTCTTACAGTCCAATCAATTCAATCTAAAAATAAAATAAAAATAAAAATAAATAAAAAAATAAAATAAAAATAAAAATAAATAAAAAAATAAAATAAAAATAAAAATAAATAAACAAATAAAATAAAAATAAAAATAAATAAAAAAATAAAATAAAAATAAAAATAAATAAAAAAATAAAATAAAAATTAAAAATAAAAATTAAATTAAAAATTAAATTGAAATTATAATGACAGTCAGACTGTCCTTGTTTACATTCACCCCCGTAGACTAATCTGAAAATAAAATATTAGCTGAAAAAATTCTTTGTTAGTAAAGTACAGTCTGACTATCCCAATACCCTTACCTAATTGAAGACTTGTCCTCAATCTTGTAAAAACTTTAAACAATGCTCTTTTAAACCGGAAGTAATATGTGAGCTACGTAAACTATATTTATGAGAATTTATTTAGAATTTATGAGCATAAATATAGTTTACGTAGCTCACATATTACTTTCGGTTTAAAAGAGCATTGTTTAAAGTTTTTACATTCTTTTGATTTTGTGAATGTGGATATTTTGGAACATAGTATTAATAATAAGTATAAACGGGAGAGTCTTGAAAGTATTCACATTTCCAGGAATCTGGACCTACATTAGCTTGTGGAAGGTCTTGCCTTATCCTGTTGTGGAAGTCCTTTCTTGTCGTGTTATTTGTGTAAGTGTGATGAAAGGTCAGATTATTTTGGATGTAATTCGCGAGGGTCCCCGAGATGAAATGTTACGAGAAAGCGTAGAAATGAATTCTTCCAGGCCGTTGAACGAGGGCAACGAAGCCTTAATGGGATTCTGAATGGCCTATGACGAACAGAACAAATCTAAATGATTAGCGGTACAATGTTCATCCTTCCGGTCTGCGAAGCATTGATACTGCGCAAAGCAGTTAGTAGCATCAGATGACCTGTCTTCTGATGAATGACAAGGCATAGCTCATTGAAGAGTTCGGTATCTTCGTGTTGAATGGCAATCGCAGAAAGCTAAGAAACATGAAGATGTCATCACTTTAAGGAATGCTGAATAAAAATCCTCTGACAGATGATTGCGGCCAGAAAATCACGATGTTCGAAGGACTTGTGTAAATATATGGATTCCAATCCATGCGGATCAGGGTACACAGTTGTTTCTGAAAAACTTGAAATACATGAAAAGTCATAATGAGACTATTGAAGCAACGGAATTGTGAAAAGTCAAGGGAACTCTAGACGCAATCCATCAGGTTGTAGATGCGTCGAAAGGCTGTATGGGTTGACATGGGTAATTATTTGTTCTTGACCTATTTCCTTACTGGCGACTTTTGACGTTCTAATTGCCTTCAATACTGTTCGATAGCCATGGAATGGAATTCCTGAATGTCGCCTCATATACTTCATATAATTGACAACTACCGGAGAGACCGATACCTGGCTTATGAAACATCCGATGTAAGCCGGAGGAGGAAGAAGCTTAGCGCTGGAATGGCTACAGGGACTGTGCGTAGAACCAACACGTGGAATAGTTTATTCTACAGTGTTCTCCGAGTGCTGCTTAAATATATTTTTCTAGTCATTTAGGCAGATGATTTAGCAGATATAATTATCGCTAGTATTCTGAAGCGACACAGATGCGGCTCAATCAGATGATGCGTCACGTGATAAAATGAATAGAGAACAATCGGCTAAAACTGATGATGGCAAGGGCAGAAATTGTGATCCTCACTAGGAAACGTATTCCAACTATGTACCTTATATAGATTGAAGTCGCGGCGGTCTACAATAAAGTAGCAGTAAGGTATCTAGGGATACTGAATTCCAGGTTAAACTTATGCCGTGCAATAAGTCTCGAGTCTAATAATGAAAACAACATTTTTTTTCTAAAATCATTTTTATTCCTCAATATTAGAATGATACAATCGTACCAACGCCGTTCTAACTTTTCTATACCATGTTTATAAAAGCATTTATCGTTTGCTCTAAACTAGGCTTCAGTTTCGTTAATAACCTTCCAGCCAAATTATCTTTCCTGAATCATTTTTTTGAGATCAGCAAAGAGCCAGTAATCTCTGGGGACGAAATCTGGCGAACAGGAAAGGTGCAATCTCCTCCTTCAAGCATACCAACAAGTCAATATAATAATTACCAACAAGTCAATATAATAATATATAATAATAATTTTGGAACATGGTATTAATAATAAGTATAAACGGGAGAGTCTTGAAAGTATTCACATTTCCAAGAATCGAAATAATCTGAATTTAATGTTAGAGTCTGGTAGGTTGGACAGTGTTTATCATTCCTTATTAAGTTGATTGGTTTTGGACAATTTGTGTAGAGGGGGAATTTATATTTAATTTACTAAATTTGGTGGTGGGGATGGGTATATATAGATTAGAATATAAGGTTTAGATTAGTCCCTGATGAGGAGCCGTAGCGAGCTCGAAACGTTGGACAAGTCTTCAATTAGGTAAGGGTGTTGGGGACAGTCAGACTGCATTTTACTAACAAAGAATTTTTTCAGCTAATATTTTATTTTCAGATTAGTCTACGGGGGTAATGTAAACGGGACGAATGTAAACAAGGACAGTCTGACTGTCATTATAATTTAATTTAATTTTTAATTTAATTTTTATTTTTATTTTTATTTTATTTTTAGATTGAATTGATTGGACTGTAAGACCAATAAAAAAAAATTTATTAATTTGTATATGGGCAGTCGAGAAAAGTACAATTCAATTGTATTACTTCATTGTCTGACCTCGTATGTCTTGAAAAAAGGCTGGTTCCCAAAGTGATTAAAAATTCCATTGGCACAGGACCTTAGCACAAAGTCATTAATACTCTCATATATCTCCTTCGAATTCAATATCGTAGAATATTTTATTAGTATGTTTCTGGAGACTATATATGGTCCGATCGTAAATATTATCAATAAATAATAGATTAAAAGCAATTTTTCTAATAGATTGCTATTAACTGCAATTTGCCATTTGAGGCTCTATTTTCAACCAACAAAACCAGTAAATAAGAGGATTTTACAGTATAATATATTCCCAAATTACATCTACAATAAATATGTATATTTAATATCAGAAGAGAATTAGTGCTTTACTTTTTTTGTTTAAATGAATATTCGTTAACTGTATTTTTTATTAATCATTGCAAAAAATATTTAATTAATTACGAAAGTCATTATTGATTCTCTTCGTCATTTATACATTGATCAAATATTTACCACCTTAACATTTTTTCGAACATGATTTCTTAGATTTGGCCATGATATGTAAGAAATTTTAATAAACATAATTACATTATTAGTTTGTTATTTGAACTATCATTTAGGTTATTTTATTATATTATTCATGATTGCCATTGTAATAATAATGCTAAAAATCAAATAATTCTTTTACTAATACATTGAAACAGTTGATCATATTAAGCTGGACAACTTTTCACTATATTTACATATTTCTAAGATAATTATTTTTCTTAAAGAATTGACATTAGTTTGATTTTTACTATTAACTTCGCTGCTTCAAAATTCTCAAAATTTATATATTGTAACTGTTGGCTATCTTATGTATAAGTAAGTTAAATAATGTATATACTTTTTCTTATTTTATGTTCAGCTAATGTGGAGCAATACATATGTTTAAATAAAGCCCGTGATAAATTCTGTCCCATCCACCTTGCAGCCTAGACCTTGCCTTTTCTGACGAGCACATGTGTTGTTCATGTGCAATGACCTTAATAGAGTTCACTTTAACTGAAGGAATCAGTTGGCTCGATTTATTCATGGCCTCAAAAGATGCCAAATTCTTTTGGAATGGAAGCTCAAAATTACCTGAATTATGGACAAACTATGTAGCCGTGGATAATACTTTGAATAATGTATTTTTTCATAAAATTAAAGTATAATTAAAAAGTGAATAATTAATTAATATAGCCAAAAATGATATATTGGTTATGTGGAAAAAGCAAACATCTTTGATTAGTCCATTCAAATGAAAAAAAAATCATTCCACTACTCTTATAAGCGTTTCCAGTGCTCTAATTAAAATCATGATTTGCACCCTTTTTAAGTCTGTCTTACTCCCAGTAAAGAGCCCAAGTAGTAATTTGCTCTTTAATTCATTAAAATTTCAAGCAGTTACATACAAAATTTGATTTCTATATGATTGTACAATTCGCAAGTTCTTAAACGGCTAAATGTATTTCTTGCCTAAAATTTTTATTCATACTCTCAACTTATTTGTTCCAATTCTTCATAGTTAAAGCCACATCTGCATATTTCCTTCATTTAAGAGTAAATTTTTCAAGAAATTCATTGCGTGAAATATATTTGAAAACTCGTACATTACTTTTGATGATTCAAAATTTGTTTACTTTAATCATTTATCTGTTACATTTGAAAAGTTAACTTTTTTTGACTGAACGGAATGTATTTTAATAAAAAGCTTCCTATTTATATAAATTATCATAATAATTTATATACTTGGTAGGATTAGAGTCAGCAATAAATTCAATAGATGGATTTTTATTGCCATTCTTACAAAATATATTATCAATATCCTTCTATCCTTGAAGGCATTCAGTACATCATTGGAGAGGTTTACCGGTTCATCTAAAATTACTCGCTCGCGGTTCTTCGATTTTATCATGTATTGTTCCTTTTTTAATCATTTCTTTCGAATGTTTTTCTTTACTAATTTGTCTGTTCACTCTGAATATTTCATTTCTTTATTATCCACTATGATAGTAGGTATTTCTCAACCACAACCTGGAGAAACGCTAGATGGGAGAAATTAAAATTCCACCCTCAGAAAATAGCTATAATGTTTATTTATTCATAACAAACTGGATCTATAGATCCTCATTCAACATATAAGTTTTAACTATGATGTCTATAATAATTATCTAGTATTCTATAAATTTAAATTTAAATTTTAACATTATGAAAGATCAAGATGAATAATATTGAGTAGATAGCATAGAAAATGATCAGTCTATATGATACTATCGTGCATCTTATCCTTAGAGGTTTCTTGTATAAATTAAAAACCAGAGTTATAAAGAGCACGGTGGTTGAATCACGACCTTTCTCCAGATAATTAGAGCATTATCATCGACCATCTTGTGCGGAAAATATTTCTGTCGATGGTGGTATTGAAGATCTTTGGTATCCGAAACAAAACAGTTGAACAAGTTTATTATAGTTGATTCTGCGAGTTCATTGAAGCCGCCCATAGATACATTATCTGAGGCTTGATTTCTAGACTTTAGATCAACTAATACAGTCAGAAGGAATTCTCAACCCATCAAAACCATCACTATAAGTCCATTCAATAATACACTACAGTATCCGCCGTTTGTAGAAGAAGGGACTAAAGATGGCCCGAAGTAAAACACAATCCTTATCCGTCTTCGTGATTATGTCAGACTCTCAGGCAAATTTGAATTTTCATTAAAAAAGTTTGTTCAATAAATTTTTATCATCTTCTGGAGATTGGGTATCATAAAAATTCAATTTCTTGTAGTGTGTTAAAGCCAACTCCTGATTTGTTAAAGAAATATGTGAAGTCAATAACATCATGTAACAGAGTGACGTATTAACGTTAGGAGAGGCCCGACAGGACAGAGCATCAACGACTCTTTCATCTTGACCTTTCGGTAACCGCCGCTGATAATTAGACAAAGAATGGAAGAGTGTCGTTTAAAGAAAAGAAGAAGAAGAAAAACCTATAAATTTTTCTATAGATGAAAGACAAGAAAACGAATAGAATTGCAAGTAGGGAGGGTAAAGATATATACACGGTATATAGACATTTTTAAACCGTTTTTAATTAAATTAATAGCACATGAGGTCTGATATTTCTGCCGGAATCCTTTAATGACGTCATCATTTAATAAACGCTGTGCACTTAATTGTACAGCTAATATTAATTATCCAACTACATTATAGACTACATTAATTATCCGATACATAATTTACTAAAATGTAAGGGTATATTATCTAGCGCACATGAAAATAGACACTGAATAGTATGCATAAAATCAGATGCAGGTATCGACAAGATATCAATCAGAGTAATGTTTCTTTTTAATTAATATTATCACTTCATGTAATATCATCTCTATTTTCTTTTTTTATAAATATTATGAAATAAATATACTCAAAACAATTTTTATAAATATATTCAAAACAAAGAAAAACAATTTTACTATTGTTTATTATTTTTTGTGTATTTTTTGTATATTCTTTAAATAATACCGTTATGTATAAATAACATTGTTGTTATGAAAAAATTTCACTCAATCTAGTTCTGTTTTTATGTTGTTAACTTTTGACAGCAATTCCTCTTAACTGAAGCTGATTAGAAAATTTTCTTGAAACTGCAGAATATGATATTATATGATTATGTATTATATGATTCTATATATTTTTGTATTATATGATTCTGTATATATGATTCTTCCATTGTTCAGAGGATAAGCTTAAATTGGGTTTCGAATTTATACTATGTGTAATCTTTTCAAGCTTGTACAGCTAAAAAATCATAACTTTCAACTTCTGTAATTCGAATTATAGTTAAAGCGGCTCCTTAATGGTAAGTCATCATAGTTGGGTATTCCAATGCATAAAACTTTTTAATAAAGGCCAGGTTCATTTAGAATTCTTGAAAAATATAATGACAGAATATAATGACCTTTGTGACAGAATAAGGTGAACTTTACGGGCTATAAAATTCGCTGTAGATAATATACAATGATAAACAGAGAATAGCGGAGTTAATATATAGACTGGGAGAAAAAGTGCGGTAAACCAATAAAGAAATAGATTAAATTTATATATAGGTTCAAACTGCAGAATATTTATAATATACATAACTATAAAAATATAATTTCAGCCTAAGTAAAGCAAAATTTATAATTAAAGAATGTGGTTTTTGTATGTATAAAATCAAATCTTTTGCAAGGAAAGGGCATTCCTTTACTCTTACAATACTATTCTTTGATTAGGAAGGAACGCTTCATTAGTAAGCAGAAATACCGCAACGAGCGACCTTCGAAACGTCCGTCGAAAAAGTTATGATATATGAGAAAAAGCACTCCTTCGTAAAGAATAGAATTAAAGCATATTATTTATGAGTCGCACTTCGAATCAATACGTCCAGATAGAAGAGTATTTACATACCAAAATATTAAAATTGTCGACTTAGAGAGTAAATCCGTAGTAAATCAAAATCATTATATTAATTTATTACGGAGAAAAGGCATTTTTTCTCCGCAAGAGATTAAATTAATCTTAATTTAATATTGAATCAAGTGTCTCCTGCTTGAGGAATGACAAATAAAATAAAGAATCTATCTCAAACTTACAATTATTAAATCAAAAGAATGTCACTATCAAGTAACAGAACGAAGGTGATCTTGTTCCACGTGGTTAAAAGTACTTATTTTTATTCTATGGTTGACTATAACAAATATCCTCAAAAAGTAGGCTCACATATTCATCTCTACATCTTGAAGGTCTGCCCTAAATATAAATAAATATGGATCAGGTTTCAGAGGGAAACAAACACGTATATTGAGAAAAGGAATCGTTCGTCAAGGAAATACTCCAAACTAATGGTATGTAGAATTTTTAGGAAATCTGCTTGATCCATGGACTTTATCTTTTTTTGACTGTTACAACACTGAGAATTTATATATATATAATATCATATCATATCATATCATATCATATCATATCATATCATATCATATCATATCATATCATACTAATTTATAAAGACAAAGCGAGTTTTTGTTTGTACGCTATAACCGAAAAAACTACTGAACCGATTGTTCTGAAATTTGACATATAGATTCTATATTATCTTGGGAAGGACATATGCTATGTATTTTATTGAAAATGATTTTACTTTTCCCAATTAATTAAGTTAATGGTTTTAAAAATCAGTTCCATCAGCGGCCACTACGTGGCGTCTTGAATCACGAACATCAACTCAAAGTAGTCCGCTTAAAGTATTAATACCAGGCCAGCTCAGACGAATGTTCATATCCAACTTTGGGATTCGTATCCTAAAGAATGTGTAGCGTTAGCTGGTATAACCTTTTTTGTTCTTCAGGTTAATCTGACACTACACTCACACCTTACGGATATCTTTTGATTTTTGTAAATTTTATTTCTCTTACGTGAGAAAATCTGTCTGTCTGTCTCTCTCTCTCTCTCTCTCTCTCTCTCTCTCTCTCTCTCTCTCTCTCTATCTCTCGCTCTTTATTTCTCTGTCTTTCTTTTCCTTCTCTTATAAAATGCTTCTGTATGCCAAATCATACTGAATATAGTTTGTGACGACAAATTATATTTTCATTTTTATACATTCTATTATCTTCAGAATTGTCACAAGAGACTATCTTTTTTTTTAGTTTGAACAAAAGCAATGATGGAAAAATACGATTCTTTACCAATAACCTTGAAATTATGAATATATATATATATATATATATATATATATATATATAGTATGTATATTATATTGTACATATTATATATACACATTTTAAATACGGTTTCCGTCGATACCCCGTTGCCTCAAGACGAATTCTATAGGCAGTTGTGTGTTCAGATGATAGAATGCCATGTCTAGGTGTTTTTGGGCGATTTCTACGGGGAATATTGTATTTAGTTGATAGAAAGCGACGTCCAAGTATAAGGAAATTCTATGGGAAGATTCGTGTTCGGATGATAAAATACTATATCTAGGTCTTTCTGAACGACTTCTAAGAGGAGTATTATGTTTAGTCGTTAGGATGCGATGCTAGCCTTCTCGGGACGACTTCTACTGGAACTATTTTTTATTTTATTTAGTTGGTAGGAAACGATGTTTAGGTACATCGGCACAACTTCTACGGGGAGTTTCGTGTTCGGATGATAGAATGCGATTCCCAAGTGTTTTAGAACGACTTTTACGGGGAATTACCGGAGAGGACCGTGTTTAGTTAGTAGAAAACGATGTCCAGGTATGACGGGACGACTTCCACGGGGAATTTCATGTTCGGACGGTAGAAGACGATATCGGGATGTTTTGGAACGACTTCTACGGGAGTGTTAAAGAGACTTCTATAAAGAGATTCATTTTCTATCAGTTGAACACGCACACACCCAGTAAATGTTGTCCTGGGATACCTGGACGTCGTATTCTACCTTCCCAACACAAAACTCTCTATAGCAGTCGTCCCGAGACATGTTCTATATTCGGAATATGATACTCTCTATAAACGTCGTCTCGAGACACTTGGACATCTTTTTTTATCGCTCAACTTCGAAAGTACAATTGTCCTCATAGAAGCCGTATGTAATATGCATATATGTGTGTATGAAATACGGTTGTACATTCTGTATATACATACTGTATATACAGAAGCGACGATAGATAAATTACGGTCAATTATTTATAGTAATATAGATTTTCATTTATATATATATATATATATATAGAGTACTTTTTACTTAGATATTGAATTGTATTGATATTGATTGAATTGCTTATGAAGTCGGTTAAATTATTATCTCGGGCGAAGCCGAGACGGGGGATGCTAGTGTATATATATATATATATATATATATATATATATATATATATATATATATATATATATGCGTAAATCAGGCAAGTTTTGGATTTCACTATAAGTTGGAGGTCCACCAAAAAATTGCAATGATCTACTAATCTGGAACTAAAAGAAAAGATCTAGAATATTCGTAGGGTTTCTGCTGAAGCACAATCGGCCTATAAAGCGAAAGCTACGTGCGACCGAGTATTGTGTATTATTAAAATATATCTGTGATATATATAAATAATATATAACTTTTGGATATACATGCATCTCTTTATATAAAATATATATGACTTTTTTGTGTCTATGTGTCCAGATATATATTCTGTTCGCTGACTTATTAATGTTTCACTATCGATCTCCGTGAGGATACTGTAGAGTCTCTTCTCCTCAACGGCAATTGTCATGTTTTGGTTGAGGAAGTCGTTGTAATTTCGCGTTGAATTATCATAGTATTGGAGCTTCCGGAAAGAATCAACTCGCTATATTATTCTGAAAAAATATGGTTCATGATTTTATATTTCTTTCGAAAAAAATTATTCTTGTTTAATTTCTTCATATTTATTTTTTTATATTCATTTATGTCATTATTTACTGATGCGGAAAATGAATGTCAGTATACCTTTGGGCCAAAGATCATTCAAAGCCTTAAACTCCTCTTCCTTCGTAATAAATGTCCTATCTTAACAGCATTTGACAATATTACAATTTGCGTCGCCTAATCGCTACGCCATGTACGTCTAATCGCAGACTAGAGATTTTGCCGATGTAAAAGCCTCCTTTAAGATAGCTGACAACTTTAACGGGACGGAATCTACTTCTTCGCTCCAGCTTTTACCTGCAGGATCGAATTTGACTCTCCTGGCGCGCAGTTCCCGTCTCTTTCTAAGCGAATCTCCTTCTCGCGCAATCTCTTCTTCAAGCATATTCATTTTTCATATTCTCGTCGATCTTACACTCATATATAATACGATATTCATAATTAAATAATTAAATAATGACTGACCTTGTTTATAGTTACCCGCGTAGAATGTCGAATATAAATACAAATTAGTCTAAAGACTACTATTAGTAAAGCACAATCTACCTCAAACACCATCACCGAGTCGGCGTTCAACGACGGTATATACAGTATAAACCAAAAGTTGTAAGATTAAATGTATAAAATATGTACTACTCGCACCATCTTCATGAAACTTTGGCCACTAATTACCAAAACCGCGCCTAATTACTAAAAGACTGATTACTATACGCCACGTAGAGTAACAATAACATCAGCAATGTTGCAACTGCATTAAAAGATAACCGTAACTCAAGTTGCAGATTGATTCAAGAACTTACCGGAATACCAAAACCCACCATTCAATGTATTATAACGAACGACTTGAAAAAAAGGAAGATGTTTCGTTCATCTTACACGATAACGCACCAACACATACCGCTGCAACTAACATTCAATTTTTGGCTGAACAACTGGTTCCTGTACTTAATGACCTACCATATTCGCCTGATTTGGGTCTCCCTGACTACTTCATGTTTTCAAAATTAAAAATGGACTTGAAAGGGATTACGTCGATAGACGAGATATAAGAAGCTGTGACAAAAAACATAAAAGTATTCCAAAAGAGAAAATTTTAAAAGGCATGATGAGACTAGAAGACTGTGCCAATTTATGTAATACTTCTAATAGATTATTACATTATTTATACTTAATTTCCACTTATATAAAATAAGTTCTTATATTTAGTATAGAAATAGTAGCATTAGTATAGAAAACAAATTTTTTACAAATAGTTTACAATAGAAAACAAGTTTCGTACCTACATCATTAAATTCTTATTTAATTGGTAAAACATCTTTTGTAATATCTATGATATAAATAAAAGTACTTACTTTTGTGTTCAAAAAAAAAACATTGGTAAAAAACTTTGTAATTCATCGTTTATAACAAAACACTATCGTTTTTGTAAAATTCTTTCATGAAATTCTTTCGTGCACTGCACTCTTTTTGGCGCAAAAGCCACCTCTTCAAGATTAACGAATCTAAGATAGAATTCACTTGGTACCCACACTGAATCCTCTTTTTACACAACATTGTTCACTAGACGCGAATAGTGTGAGTCAATAACCTAATAGGCTATTCATAAAAGCTCCTCTGAAACATTTATATCGGCAATATATATAGTTATATTATCAAAAATCAGAAACTCAATCTCTTATTATACAAAATATTATAAAAAATAGGCATATTGTTTATCTATTACAACTTTTCTATTTAAGTTTATTTGTAACAAGTGAGTCGCTTGATCTTTTTTCCCGTAGTTAACCTATGACACTCTGGCTTTGGCTCATGCTGCCTCCGCCTCTGATCGCTCCGTCGGCAAATCTCACAGACTGACTCGAAACGCAAGTCGCTGTATGTTGTATTATGACCTCAACTTAAACTCCCTTAATCATTAATGTTTCACTCCACGCCCAAGGTTCTTCTAGCATATAGTTCTTTATTACTCTTTTCATTTATAATGCTTTGAAGCCCTACTCTACTCTCTGCCTCAGAAAATCAGGTTGGAATCCACCTGTAGGATAACGGTTCATTATACCACAGAATTTTACACAGATAAAAAAATATTTATTAAAAAAATATAAAAAATCTATAATTAACAGAAAAATAAACGATGTAATCTTAAAAATAATGCAGTTTGATATACAAGCTAGACTATGTAGCCGCCCTCGCCTGTACATTTTGCTTAGAATAAGCTGTAACAAAGATAAGCCGATAATTTGTAATAACTTATTCAATAAAGTCTGAATATCATTAAAGGTTTCAAATTTTTTTGTTATTTATATAAATATATTTTAATTATATTAATAGCAGTTAATTGAATTATTACTAACATGCATAAATTTTGTGAATGGTCAAAACTCATACATTTTTCATTTTAGAAGATATTTTACCCACTGATTCCTCCTTTATATTTTTTCTGTGTATAGAACAATGATTAATAATAATGTTTATAATAAATTATTTTTATTTTTACACTTAATTTCCAGTGAATGTCATAATTCCTCTGACCGAATAAAAGTACGAGTTTGGGATGAAGATAATGATTTAAAATCAAAGCTACGTCAAAAATTAACACGTGAAAGCGATGATTTTCTTGGTCAAACGATAATTGAAGTACGTACACTTAGTGGTGAAATGGATGTTTGGTACAATTTAGAAAAACGTACAGATAAATCAGCCGTTTCTGGGGCCATAAGACTACATATAAGTGTTGAGATAAAAGGAGAAGAAAAGGTGGCTCCTTATCATATACAATATACTTGTCTTCATGAAAATTTATTTCACAGTTTGTGTGAAAATAACGATGGATTGGTAAAACTACCCCAAGCGAAGGGCGACGATGCTTGGAAAGTATATTTTGATCCACCAGGTGAGGAGTTGGTGGATGAATTCGCCATGCGTTATGGTATAGAGAGCATTTATCAAGCTATGACGTAAGTAAATGCATATACATTAAAAACTATGAATTATCTATACTACATATATACTAAAAATTTCCAGTCACTTTCACTGCCTGTCCACAAAGTATTTATGTCCAGGAGTTCCAGCAGTCATGTCATCTTTACTTGCTAATATTAATGCATATTATGCTCATACTACAGCAAGTTCAGCTGTATCAGCGAGTGATAGATTTGCCGCCAGCAATTTTGGTGTAAGTTCAGTTCTGGTTACTATTTTGTATTATAAAATATTTGTATTTATAAGATATAACAACTTACTAATATTTATAAATTCTACTAAAAATTTAAATACTTTACTAATACCTTTCTTCTTTATTAAGTATGGCAAAATATAAGAATTGGATCCATTTCGATTATAGATCTTCTGAAATTCGACATTCCTAATATTAAAATACATTATAAATTACACCAATTCAAATTCTCAAAGGTTGACTAGAAATTTATTGTTGTTGCTTTCATTAGAAAGTATTTATTAGAGTAATTGGACTAATTTACTAGAACGGTTTATTCTTGAAATGTGTTAAGTATGTTCAAGGCTAGATTTTCTAAATTATGTCATACTTTTAGTGCGTTTTAATTTTCAAAAGTTAATATTAAACATTTCGTACGTTAAGTTAATAGGTAACAATAATTTGCCATGCAATTGTAATTTATTCATTAACTACGTTTATAAAAAAAGTTTACAGTATTACCTTGATTGGTGAGTAGACAGCAGACAGGGCTATATATTCTATTTTACTTTTGTAACGCAATTTACGTTTAGGATATAAAACAAAAATAGTATAGAACAATAATAAGAAAAATATTATATAAAGAGTTAATTATTATAATTGGAAGGCAAAACAGCTTTTGAATAACGGCTAGGCGCTCATAAATTTGGTAAAAAATATAAATTTTATAACAAAATGAGCCAGACCTTAAGTGTTATAAAATGACCTATATAGATAGTGTGTAGTTATAAGCAGATAACCGCCGTGATAATAATAATAATAATAATAATAATAATATATAACTACCACAAATAATTAAAATTTGACCAATAGCGAATATTTTTTAATTAATTAACATAACAGATTTTTAAATATAAAAATGTAATGATTTTCTATAGAAGCCCCTGAAATACGTAAACATTTTCATTAATATTTATTACGTATTTTTTAACTAGCAGACGCTAACGTTAAACGTATTGTTTGAGTTCGGTGATTTTCGCTAATGAAAAAAAATTGACCAAAAAATTTATATTCAATTTTGTATAAAAAATGAAATAAAGTGTAGTAAAGTTTGTAAAATGTTAAAAAAGGTATATGATGAGTCTGCGATGAGTAAAGCAAGAATTTACAAGTGGTATAAACGTTTCCAAGATGGCCGCAAATATGTTGAAGTTCACGAACGACCAGGACGCTTAAGCACATCAACCATCGATCAAAACGTTAAAAAAGTAAAAGAAATGGTTATGAACGATCGCCGAATCACAATCAGAGAAGTCGCTGATGATATTGGCATAGCAGTTGGCTCATACCATGGAATTTTTTCGGATGTTTTGAATATGAAACGTGTGGCAGCAAAATTTGTTCCAAAATTATTGAATTTCGAACAAAAAAGCGGAGAATGGAAGTTGCTCAGAAGTCGCTAAATGAAGTTAATGACGATGCAGAACTACTCAAACGTGTTATAATAGATAACGAAACATGGGTTTACGGATATGATGTCGAAACTAAGGCAATCGTCCCAGTGGAGATATTCTGCATCGCCAAGGCCGAAACAGGATCGACAAACGAAAATAGCGGTTACCTCGTTAGCGGATACCATTTAAAAAATAAGCAATGAATATTGCTGAAAATTTTATCGTACTTCACGGGCATGTGTACCAACATAATAAAAAAAATTATATAGGCGGACTCACCAATCCCACGAAATTCAAAAATTCTCGTTACTTTTTGAACACATCTCGTATATCTAATTATGTTGTTGCTTTGCATGAGTATTTTTATATTATATTTTATTGTTACCGCGTAGTTACCGGTTTTATCCTCGTAATTATCCTCTTTTTTGCCTACACTCTCGTGTACTAGCAGGGATAGGGTTGGATAAGCGATACTCACGACGCGGATTTTACGATCCCAAAACGAATTATCCTTGCGAAATTCGTTACCAAGATCGTAGTGTAGGGGCCAAAATGATTGGATTCCGTCAGGAGTGATACTGATATCTTACCGCGTAAACGCTTAGATAACGGTCAGTACCTTACCCAGAATCCAATCATACCATGGACACCCCGAACACTGAATAGAGAATTCGTTATAAATAATATAGACAATAATACTTACTTTTGAATTTATTTAACGTTTCCTTTTACAGCAAATATTCTATTAATATAATAAATGTTTTCTTAGATAACGCTGTCGAGATTTTTTTTTGTTTAATTTTAGAATTTTTGGTAGCCCTAAGAAGCCAAAAATCCGATTTTTGCTATAAAAAATCGAGATATTTATTACTGTAAAATTAAGAATTAATAAAAATAACCAAAAAACTCGACAGCGTTACCAGATGCATTATGTAAAGATGTATGTGCAAAATTTCCAACCGATCAGTTCACTAGATTTTGCGTGAGGGTATACACAAACTTCAAAAACCGCAGTTTTCAGGAAACGGCTTAAAAGTTTTGTAAACAAAAAAATTCACATTAAAACTTTCTAATTCTTTCAGGTTCATATAGAATCGTCAATATCAGGTTCATATAGCAAAACGCTTTCATCTACATGGTCTAAAGCATCTTTTTTTATTTATCTACGTAAAACTCTTCCTTCTTTACTGTCGTGTGACGCTTGTTCCTTTGCTCTATTTATCCGTAACACGTCAACTTATCGTACCCATTCGTGGGAACTTGACCCTCTACTGATTTGCATCTTTTTCATAAAGCTAATAGAGCAAAGGAACCTTCATTGAAAGTACATGCAGCTACATTAGCTACAATTTCAACAATTGTAGATTTGCCACTCACTAACTTTGGAGAGATTTTCCAGATTAGCTGATTGAGACTCTCATTATTATTTTGCGTGAAACCTCTTAAGACATCACTGCAAGAGTTCGTCTTTTCTCAAGTCCTCATAAATGGATCTAATAGCTCTAAGAACTTCAGTAGGAAGTGTTTTATAGCTGTTTTAAAAGAGTTTAGAGCATCTGAACCTGCATATTTCTGCCATTGACACCAAGAGTCTACGCCACTTGGGCATTTGTTGTGCTGTGGGTTTTTATCGGTGGAGCTCGATAAGAAAGCACTAGCCAAATCTATTAATCGACAAAACTTATTACATCCAGCTAAGCCTAAGCCTAACAGTCGCATTATAAAAGCAAATCGATAATTGATATCGTATACACTAGAATCTATGCTTTTACTAGATGGAATGTAATCAGGCTGTTTACATTTTTAACACGCAACTTTGATATTAAAACCAAGGCCTTCTTTTTTTAATCTTTGGAATGTAATTCTTCCATTGAACTTTACACATTTTAACAAAGTTGAAATAGTAGAAAAGACAAGAACAAAATCTATTATTCTATAATTTTTTTCGACATTTTCTTCTATGCCTACCGGGAGAATATTTTTAATTTTTTTAACGATGTACTATTAGCTTCCGCTTCCTCATTTTTACGCTTATAGGGAGGCTTTATTTTTTTCTAGTAATTTTTCGAGGCAATTTTATTGCTACTAAATATATATAGTAACAACAAGAATTAATTTACCGTCGATAATTTCCGGAAACCGAGCGAGTACGAAAGTAAACAAAATCAAACTTTTAGACTAGCTGATGTACGTATGTACTGGCTGTATGGCTCAGATCTACAAGAAATGTCCAAAAAGATGCTTTTAATAAGGAATGGATGTAGGCTTTACAAATCAAAACAATTACTCTTGAAGTAAGCGCACCGCACAATTGTCAAAGAGAATTACGAATATGTAAATCCTACTTGGAGCAACGAATTTTCAAATACTCACAACTTTTTCAATTTTGCTCCAATTAACTTGAAATTTCGGGACAATATTCTTGAGATATAAAGCATTCGTTAAAAAAATTTTTAAAAAACGGCTAAAATAACTTTAAATACCTTATCTGCCCCTTAATAATAATCATAAGCTGTAGATCTTATAGATGAAATGATCGTAGACAGAGTGCATCAGACTTAGAATAATAGTAGAGAAAATAATAAAAAAAGTTAAAAAGAATAATAATATTTTTGGCAGAAAGAATTATTACTTTCAGAAAACATAATATTGAAGTATAGTTTAAAAATACTAATAATATAAGAAGCCTATTTATCAACTGTACAGATAAGGATAATAAATGTTTGAAAGCAGGAGTAGCATATAAAATATATTGTAAAGACTGTGACAAAAATTATATTGGACAAATGGATAAATACCTAATACAAAGAATATATAAGCATCAGTATATTTTATGATGTACGAATGGTACATCTGGTCTAAAGGAACATAGTTTAGACTTCTTACATTCTTTCGATTTTGCAGTAGATATAAAAGAGAAACTTTTAAAAGAATTCATATTTTGAAAAATCGCAATAATGTAAATTAAATGTTAGAGTCATGTATATTAAACAACAGTTATCATTCTCTATTAATATAAAAAAAATTATTAAAAATTTTGTTTTACATTTAAGATCAAGTGAGGTGAGAGTTCAAAAAAATTTATATAAATTAAGTGATGGTGAGGATAGGGTACATATAGTAACATTTTATGTTTTTATTTTAGTTTACTCCTTGATGTTGAACCGTAGCGGTTTAAAATGTCTGACATCTATGGTAAATTTAAATTTAAGGCGCTGCGAACAGTCAGGTTATCTTTTGCTATTATAGAATATAGTTTATTTTCATTATTTTTATTATGTTTAATTTTCAATTTTATTTAATTTTATTTTTAAGTAGTTCAGATTTTTCAGGGGTGATTATTAACAAGGATAGTCCGAAGGTCATTGTATTAGTATAATGTAAGACCGATAAAAATATTTATTAGTTTAATTCAGAACTGCCGACATAAGTATAATTTTAATTTAGAAAAATATATTTTTCTTTATTTTTCGCGAGTCTTGATCCGAACCGGCTATCCGCTGAAGAATGGGGCGCCGAGAATCCTATCGATACAACATTGTAAACAATTCTGTAGAGATTGTATAACGAAAACATTTATAAAGGATCTAGTGTTAACAACAGTTTCTTTTTTCACTATCTTTACTATTATTATTAAATTAGTTCAAGAAATTTAACTCTTTAAAAAAGAGAAAAAAGTACGATCAGAGGCTGAATCTTCGCGTATAATGAACATATAAAGTTTAGTGAGCGTAGAAAATACTGAAAAATTAAGCAGACAGAAAATCAAATCCTGTAAGATTACAAAAACGGCCGTCCTAGTCAGTTTCTGACTAAATATTGTATTCCGATTCGGGTAAGGTATTTAATGTTGAAATAGAATGGAGTCTTGAGTAGTGTTGTGGTTTATTGTTTTGAGTATCACGACTCGTTAACCCCATCTTATACTAATACGCCTTCCAAGATGCGGGCCAGCTGCTGTTTACACGGACACAAGTTTTCCGTGGAAGAAGACAGAGATCCCTACCCTCAACTGGCACAAGCTCACTGCATCATTTTGACCATATTGTAAACTATGCGGGTATTCAATTTACCATCTATTCCAAGTGCAGGTATTTACAACTTCCAAATGATATTCATAACATATTTTGGAATGGTAATATTTGTTACATTTTTAAACCAAATTTTATTATTTTATGTTATAAAAGTGTCTGTTTTGAACTAAAAAGAATTCTTTTAAATAATCATTTTCTTAATATCAATAGTATAATATACATTTACTTTAATAAAAGAAAATAATAAAAAAATAAATAAATTTGAACATTTAAAAAACACTCTGAAATAAATAATACTTACAATAATAAAAAAATTGGTTTAAAAATTTCACAAATATTACCATCCCAAAATGAGTTATGCATATCATTTCAAAGGGTGCAAAATTTGGAATATCTTCAAATAATATTATTTGAATTATTCCCTATTAGAGAAATCAACGCTGACGTGGAAAATAGTATTATTAGTTGCAATAATGCTATTAGGAAATAATGTAGAACCTCATTAGTCAACGTTATTAATAATTTAAAAAAAGAAAAAAGATTTCAAACTTATTTATATAGTAACATCATACATGAATACAAAACATCCACGAATTTCTTAAAAGAGAAGACAAATATTATATTCGAAAATGCAGATAAAGAAAATGTAACAGTAGCATGTGACAAAAAAGAATATAATAACACAATTATAATAATGCTAGAGTAGAACACAACTTACCAGAAAATTGAGAATCCTTGTATTAAGAGGCTACAAAATAATTTGAAATAATAAGTAAAAGAATGGAAAAATAAATTTTCTATTAATGACATTACATTTAAAATGCGAAAATGGGACAATAGTCAAATGTTATGCGGTTTTCAAATTTCAGAAAGAGCAATTGACTGTCCAATTTACTATGACAAAAATTACATTGGACAAACGGGTAGATAGCTAAAACAAAGATATTAAACAAAGTTATAAACCTAAATCAATGCAGTAATGTAAATTTAATGTTAGAGTCAAGTAAATTGGATAATACTTATCATTCTTTATTAATATAAAGTTTGTATTTTGCATTTAAGTGAAGAAAGTGAGGGCCCTATCAATGTTATACCACCAATTTTAGAGTGAGGATAGTGTATATAATGTAGCATTTTGGGTTTTTCAGTTTAGTTTTGTTCCTGGGAATGAACCGTAGCGATTCACAACGTCGGACACTACAGGAGAAAATAAGTTGATGAGGAAAGTCAGGTTATCCTTCACTATCATAAAATATAGTTTATAATTTTTATTTTATTATTATTTTATTTTATTAACATTAATTTTGAATCTCGTTTTGAGTAATACATTTTATTTCAGATTCTTCGGGGCTGATAATAAACAAAAACTTCTGACTGTCATTATTTTAGTTAATACGAGGTCAGACAAGTAAGTAATGCGTCAAAATTAAAAAATCGAGTGTATTTAAAAATTAAGGCACATCGCTGTGATCCACTTCAAAGTAGTTCCGTCCCGCATCTATAAACTTATTCCGGCGAGTTTTCTACTTTTCGAAACAATTCTGGAACACTTATTGTGGGACCTCCCCGAGTACCCCTGACACAGATTATTTCTGATGTCTTTAACGGAGTCAAAATTTCAATCTTTGAGGGATTGTTTCAAATGGGGAAATAATAAAAAGTCACAGGGTGACATGTCCGGTAAATAGGGCGGTTGTGGTAACGTTACGATGCCTTTACACGACAATAACTACGAGACCCTGAACGCACTGTGACAGGGTGCATTGTCGTAATGCAGAAACCAAGTCTTCGCGATCTCTGTATGTACTCTGAACACCCTTTTTCGTAATTTTTGGAGCACCTTGCGGTAGAATACTTGCTTTACGGTTTGTCCAGGTGGTAAAAACTCTTTGGGAACCCCTTTGCTTTCGAAGAAGCACATGAACATGATTTTTATTTTGGACTTACTCATTGTCGCCTTCTTTGTCCTTGACGCTCCAGGGGACAGCCATTGTTGGTTTTGTCGTTTAGTTTCCGGGCCCTATTGAAAGAACCAACTTTCATCACCAGTGATAACTCGATCAAGAAGAGTAGAATCACTTTTAACCTACTGGAGACAATCTTGAGCGATGTTCATTGGATATGCTTTTTGCTCATCAGCGCATTCATGTCCGTTCGCACTTGAATTAGCTTTCCGCTCCGCGCCTCGTCTTTGACGCTCTCACGGCCTTTTTTAAAATAAGTCTGAAATTTCTGTCTAGAATCTACTGGTGACGCCAACTGCTGACAAACTTAATTTAATATTAGAACTATAACTACACGTCTTTTTCCATTATTACAGAATAGATTTTATTTCTATTACGTTGTAACATACATAACAAATACCAATAAATACCATGCTAATAATACATGTAACTTAGGTCCAATTGTTGTCGAATGAAATGCACCCTAATACACTTGTGACAACTGTAATAAACTATATTGCTTAAGATGTGTTAAATACATTTGTGTTACACATCATAAAGATGTTAAGATCCGTATTTGTAAAGATTATTAGGAATAACTATAATAAAATAAATAATAAAATTTTTACTTCTATATTTATATCAAGTTTATATGTATTGTGACGAGTCACAAGGCGGCCGCATTGCCGCTCCTTTTGCTCGGCCCAGTCTTCCATCCTCTTGACATGAATGACATGCGTGGCTTCCAACTGCCAAGCCACACACGCATAGCCATCTATTATATCAAAAAATCTAAAAGAGATATTCTAAGCTAAGAAACACTTACAATCACCATACAGTTGAATGATCATTCATAAAGGAACAAAAAGAGGATGAAATACAGAAGATAGTTCAGCAATAAATGAGCAAAAATAACAAAAACAAAGTGCAAAACATAGTAGAAAGCAATTCTTATTATACAAAAAAAAACACAGAAGCAAAATTTTAAAGATTAACAAAAAATGAACATTAGAAATTTGTCGGATCTAATTGAACGAAGATTTCAATTCTAGTATTTGTGAAAATTAAATTTAAAATTAAATTTAAAAATTGTACTTATGTCGACTGTTTTGAATTAAATTAATGAATATTTTTATCAATCTTACTGAAATAGAACTTATTACTACAACAGTAGATTAAAAATTAAAAATTAATAATAAAAATAAAATTAATAATAAAATGAAATAAAATTATAGATAGGTTAGAATGCGAAGAAAGTACTATCTTGCTGTTAAATATACACATATTCACTAAAGCGAATTCTTTTATCATAAAAAATAAAACAATGAAGTGTATGTATAACACTTATTATATATAACACTTGGTCAAAAATGAGAAATCGTATGAAAGAGTGGGTAACAATGAGAATTTAATGAAACTTTTTTAATGAATCACGTATCCGACGCTAAAATAAAATAAATCTTTTTACTGAAAGTACGAAGAACACAATTAGGGGTTATCACAATCTTTACATATCTCCTTATGATGCTACTAACTTATAAAACATTTGATAATTTATTAACATTTTCATATAAAATCCTGCCTTTTAAAATATCAGGCAGTCAAAAAAAGCCTCCAACTATAACTAATGAGGTATATTTACAAACATAGTCGGATGAAAATTATGTATGTGGTCATTACTCGTTTTACGTTTTTTTTAATTAGTTATGCCTAAGTATATCCTGATTAAAGTTCCTTATTAAAATATATTACTAAGGTTTCTCAATGCCATTACAATTTAGTAAATACGGACGTTATTACAAATAAAAAGAAAAAAATAAACTTTACTCTTATTTAGAGGAGCTGCATACTGAATTTTTGAAAAGTTAGCAACTATAGTTAAGGTTACAGTACAATGTTTAAAAACAGGGAAAGGTCTTTTCTGAATTTTAGATTATTTTTTATTTTTTATTTCATACGTGCACTGTTATAATGCAAGTAATCAATAAAGAGCCTAGATATATGTAAATTAATAATGGCTGTAATTATTGACGACCTTCAATTAGTTACTCATAATAGGAATTTCAACATAATAGTGCAGATAAACATGTCAAAAATAAATTCTATACTTCTATTGTGAGTGAAAAAAGCAAAATATCAATGAAAAAAAATACTTCTTATCACTATATTAATTAAATTTTCAGAATATTTAATTATAGGCACTATTTACTTCTAAATTTAGATTTTGAATTTTCAATGAAAATCAATGAAAAAAATTATTGATCACTTCTTTATAGATAATTTTCCAAATTATCTACTATTTATTACCTAAACCATCGTTTTTCGCCGATATTTTTTGCTAAAAAGAAGTTTTTAATACAAAACTACGTATATGACTATAGAAAATGGTTGGAAACACTTGTTTATATATATATATATACATATATATATATACATTCATATATATATATATATATATATATATATATATATATATATATTGTAAGGGGATAGGTTCTATGAATAAAACTCAGGTTCAAATATCGACGCGCGACCGCTCCCGTACAGTCCGCGCACAACCCACGTTGTTCCTTCTTCTCGCCGTCCGGGGAATAGGTGCTTGTCGGCGGTACTTACGCTCTGGCAACGAGCACCACTTCCGCAGCAAGGCGGCTCCTTCTCTAAGGAGGTCCGCGGCCAGCTCAGATCGCTCGGCGGAAGGTCTTCGCCGTGCCCGCGGAGGCGGGTGGATCCTACGCGCGGGATTGACACGATGCGGGGAAAACAGGGAAGGTGGAGGAAGACTGCGAGGAAGAACAAAGAAAAACGCGAACGTGCTTTGAAGTTACCATGTTTATTTTCAGCGCGGCAAACTACCGAATGACAAATTAAGAGACGCAAGACTCGCGCGCGTGCGGCAACGACCGCGGAATCCTCCGGGCCGCAATACGTGCATACACTCTGTCTCTCACTCTCGCTCTCTCTCACAGATACGCTCTCGTTCGCTCTTGCGTGGACTAACCTTTTCGTACCTACGGCGGGGCGTCCCCCAGGAGTACGGACGTAGGAGCAGGGCGGCACACGCGAAAACTTGCGAGCAGCAGACGGCAGTGATCCGCCTACACCATCTGCGCAGATTCGATACGAACGCGTGCACTAGCGCGGCACGCTGGAACGCGCGACAGGCGCTAGCCGACGGCGGGAGTTGCAGGGCCTTCTTCCCGATCCCGACGTCACCAGCTGTCGTCGGCTCCCGCAGGCACTCCGCTCGCTCACGCGCACTCCTCTCTTTCGCGAACTCGAGATGCGCCGCTGCAGACGGCGCGGAACCTGTCGCGAAGTTTCTTCCTTCTCCTCCCTTTGTCTTCCTCCTTCGAGAACTGTCCGAACCACGTGTATAAGAATCGCTTTTTACACGTCTGGGGTACACATGGTTCCCTTATTATATCACGAGACAGACTGCCTGTCCTACGCGCCTCTCCGCGACGAATCTTCGTTCCCCCCTCTCCCCGTTTTGCTCTCCTTCGCCGGCCGGACGCCGCGTCGAGCTCGTGCGGTGTTTACATCGATGCACGCGCCGCGGCTAGCGAGGCGCATTTCGGATGCGGTCTCGTGACAATATATATATATATATATATATATATATATATATATATATATATATAGTAATAGTACATACACAACATAAATTTCCAGCAGTCAGACCGTTCAATCTGTAGCAAAAGTCAATATATAGTATAGTAAGACGCTTTAATATTATTATAATATCTACAGTACATATACAAATAAATAATATATAAAAGGAAAATGGAACTTTGCACAACGTAAGTAAATGATAAATAATGCTATTTATCTTAACTTTAATTATATATATATAAATATATATATATATAATTATATATATATATATTTATAAATATATATATATGTTGTGTACATATTTAATTTCTACACATATTTATATTTACCATATGGTATATGGAATTCTGATATGGATACTTGTTATATGAATGATGGATGATTTAAAACATGTTTTCCTCATTATTAAATTTTATATTATTACTTTCTGATATATATATATATATATATATATATATATATATATATATATACAACATTGGTCCTCCTATAGTAATATAATATGTTATTGATATTTGACCTGAAACTTCTCTTGCAAGTACATCATAAATTTAAATCATTTATCGTGTACTATGTCATGCATACCAGAATTCATTATACCGTACGATATGTATACAAATATGTATGAAAAATAATCATATATACTATATATATATATATATATATATATATATATATATATATATATATATATATATATAGTAACGTGGAAAACATACACGTTAATAGTATAGCGCGAAGAAAGCCGCGGAAGCGTCAAGGTTTCTATTCTCGACCGTTCAACTATCATCTAATAAATGCTCGAATATTATTCCCGAAGAATTGAGAAGCCGAACGCAGAAGACGATAAATTTCTGTGAAAAGCAAAAGGCGCCGAGCTCGAAGATGAAGAGGTCACACAAAAACACGGTGATCACGTACGTTACGCACATGAGTACGGAGACTGACGTTTTATTAATTTAGGCGTCAATAGGTGACGTGCGAAGCGCGTATGGTTAATAATAAGCACCGTTTGTATTTTCTGTCAAGTTGCGTACCTAAATAAGGATATTTAAGACGTACTCTTCTTCAATCCGGAGTTTATTGATTAGGCTCCTTGATCCGATCAGTGCGGGAGACCGGCGCGGAAGTACATTTTACGGCGGTTGAATCACGTAAGCTTTAAGATAGATGGTGATATCGGGTTACGTGCTCTCATTCTGGAAGACTGACGCGGGGCAGTCTCATTCGTCTGGGAGATTTCGAGTCGGTCGTGAGGCTCTCGCTCCGTTCTCCTAAAAGAGAACGAGAATGACTATCGACACAGTGGCTACCGATAACCTAGCTTTCGTTCCTTTCACCAGAAAGAGAATGGAAGCGGCTACCGATAGAGCGGCTATCGACACTGTTCCTACCTTTGTTTGGCTACTGCCCCGTTCTCCTGAAAGAGAACAGGAGTGGCCACCGTAAACAGTCTATTGCGATTCGACCTGCTCGGTTAACGAAATAGAGGATCGGTGCGGCAAGTTCGCCATTTGGACGGAATTCATAATAAGAAATGAATAATTAATAAGAAATGAACCCCGACGGCAATTTGCAGCCTGGCAGCAGTCTACTGTCCGGTCGGGGCCAAGCCAGATCAAGAAAATCGTTAATATATATATATATATATATATATATATATATATATATATATATATATATATATATATATATATGACAGTATATTAAAATTTAATTATGAGAAAAACAGCTTTTAAATCATCATCTATGTAATATGTTATACATATCAGAATTTCATAAAATTAAACATAAATGAAAGTAATAATTTAAAATGTAATATGTCATGCATACAAGCATTCCATATACCCAATGATATATATAAATAAGTGTATATATATATATATATATATATATATATATATATGAAAGTAATAATATAAAATGTAATAATGAGAGAAACATCTTTTAAATCAACGATCATTGATGTAATATTTCATGTATATCAGAATTCCATATGCCCTATGATTTATATAAATATGTAGAAAAATTAAATGCATATACAATCTGCAAAAAAAAACAACTTTTAACAAAAGTAAAATAATTAAACGAGTTGGTGTGTTCTTAGCATAGTGAGAATTTTAAATACATTCTCATGTATTTTATTAAAATTTTATATAATATTATGCTTTCCAAAAGTTCCAAATATTAACACAAAAATTGTTCCATAATTAAATAATAAATTAGTTCATTAATATAGTCATATATCTTACTGATTGTGATAAAGGGAAATATAATAATATATGTTCTTAGCATATTAAGAAATTTAGTACTTATAAATCTTATATATATTTGAAAAAACTTTACATAAAATATTTTTCTGAATTAAGTAATTTATTAAGATAAAAATACATACATATTAATATATGTCATTATATTTTAAATCTTTTCATAGTATCATCCTGGCAAGCTCACACCTGTTTCTTTTTAATAAGAATGAATTATCAGAAAAAATAGCAGAAGAATGTTCACCTAAAACATCGATGATTCAAGATAATTCACTCTTTTTTATGAGTGCACGCATAAAGCAAATGATGTGAATAATCTCAGCTATATGTAAATGACCTCATTACTTTATTAAGCTGTTACTAGCATCTCAATAAAGTAGATAAGAGATTAGAGAAATTCGATGCGACTATTCGTGACTTGATAAGATTCTCTCTAAATTTTCTCCGCACTGTTGAAGAAAAGAATAGTTAAGAATGGATAAGATTCTCTGAAAACTCTCTCCGCACTATTGAAGAAAAGAATAGAATTCTTGTTCTAGCCACTAAATTCTTTAAGCAGTCCTTACCTTCTAACACTCAATCTACCTTATTAATATTAAGCGTAAAAGTTCTTCCGGTTCTCAAGAATAGTGCGAGCTGCCGCAATCACAGCTATGTTCATGGACTTCATTACTACTTGGTGATTTTCAATATAGTACTCCAACAGATAAACTAAATATAACATATGGATTCAATTCTATCTGCATTAATAATACAGTAGCGATCGATACACTTGACAAAAGTCGCAGTCTCAAGCTCTGGGATAACCATAATAATACTTTGCGACTCCTAATATTTTTAACAAATCAAGTCCTATATTAATAGGCAACACAAAGTGTCACATCCTCTCGAATCCTTTATTAGTAGCTCTTGAACTCTATTAGTAACACTTTGAACTTACCTCACTTAAAAATACAATGCAGACGATTCTCAAAGTCCAATATTGTTTCTAAAACTCTTCGTCTACTATTTTAATTTGAATAAGTTTCTTCCAGTTTCTATTTAAAATTCCCTTTAATTTCCATGTCAAAACCCAATACGGCTAAGAATATTTATCTGACCTTTTTATGATAAGGCCGAAGCTTTGTAAGAAATAAACAGTAAAAAAGAGAAAAAAATAAAAATTTGCATCAGCTTGGAAATTGATTTCCAAATTTTTTTAACTCCAACATTTCTATTAATATAGCTTCTATATGTCTTAATCTTAGTTGAGTACTACTTGATCATTCCTTTTTCACCACTCGTATATCAATCATATCCTTTCATAGCCCAATAACTTCGTAAATGATCCAATTAATATAATAGTATAAGCATGTACGCCTATCAAGTTATTCTTGATGATTACAATCTCGATTTAATAGCTTCATCTGATGACTCTACATTTGTTAGAAATGTGCTCTATGAGAATTTCGCTTTACTAATACCTTTCGAAGATATATAGAATTTTGCTATCTCAAATACATAATTCAATCTATGCATCGACAATGCCGATAAAACCAGCTTTTGCTACTAAATCAATGGACATGATTGCTGCCTCAATTGACAGCATGTTAAATTAAATCGAGAAACCTTTAACTTACTTTGATAATTATAGGATAGTAGGTAATGAGAATTGAGATCTACTTGGATCTGCTCGTCAACTCGTCTATCAATAAAGATGGGAAAAATAAATGACCCTCTTTAATAATCCTCTTTAATTTACTATAACCATGGAATAAAAAATAATTGTGTTAGAAAATTTTGAAGATACAACCAAAAAAATAGTTTTCGTATTACTTAAACGTAGAATAGTATTATATCAAATTAAAAAAAAAGCAAAGATAATGTATAACCAGGATTAAATCGTAAAAATACTTGCAATATATGATAAAAATTATTCAAATGACAATAACATTTTGGAAAATCTATTAGGTGATTCGATGACAGTACACCATGCGAGATATCCATCGTGTTCCAGGATCCCCGAAAGCGCGTGCTATAACTGCAATTTTACACATTAGTTGCTATTTGTCCTCGCAAAATTGTAATTATTTATAATAATTTTCAGGATTACAATAATCTGTAATGCATGCCCGCTGAAGTAATGAAAAGTACGTTTCCTATAACAGAAATGTGAGTAAAGTGCACTCGAAAACGCGCGTTTGAATTGTAGTTTCAATTCTACATTGTTACAGTCCTAAAAATTATTCCAAAAAAACTTATATGTGTTGTGGAATAAGATGGAAAAACAATTTTGCGAGAATAAATGGCAACTGATAGGTAAAACTGCAATTGAAGCATGCATTTTCGAGTGTACTCTACTCACGTTTCTGTTATAGGGAACGTACTTGTCATTGCTTCAGCGGACATATATTCCAGATTATTGCAATCCTGAAAATTATTATAAATGAACTTACAAGTATTGTAGAACAAGATGGAAAAGGAATTTTGCGAGGATAAATGGCAATTGATGTGTAAAATGCAGTTGTAGCACGCGCTTTCGGGGATCCTGGAACACGATGGATATCTCGCATGATGCACTGTCATCGAATCACCTAATAGATTTTCCAGAATGTTATTGTCATTTGAATAATTTTTGTATATTTATATCTGTTATATTATTCTTTGGCAGAGTGTGTAACATTTTTTTATAAGTTTGAAACTACTTTTAAAATAGAGCAGCTTCCAAGCCAAAATATTATAATAGGAAAATGTATTTCTAATAAATTAATGAGACTGTATATATTATTTTTCTAACTTAAATATATTTATGATAATCAAATTAGAAAAATGAATGTTATAGACCAAGTTCTCCGAATTTTATGCTGAAAAGCATTAAAAACTTTGTATATTAATAATATATGAATGATGATATATAAAACAGAGAGTTTATTAATTATTTAAAGAAAATTTGAAGACTTACCTAAAATAAATTTTTTATATTCCATATGTATTTGCATTAAAATTAGAATTTTATGAGCAAAATTACAAATTAAAAAGTACTTGTACCATGTATCATGTCAGCGACGAGGTAGATCCCTCATGTATCGACGATGACTTGGGCTGATTATAGTAGTTGAAAACGCTTATTATTAATTGCGTCTTTCTCGATAATTATTAGTTTTACAGCAAAAATAGATAGAACATAAAAAATTTATTTGAATAGGATCTACAATTTTTGTATGAATAATTTTTTTCTAAAATCGAATTATTCCTTAAAACTTGGTTTTTATAATTTTTTTTAACATGTTAACAAAATTTTGGTACCTGGTGTTGCCACATCCAGATTAGGTGCCGCAGCGGGCGATCGCTCTACTCTTCAATATATTGACAGGAATCATTTAAAATAATTTTCAGTTCAGGATAAATTGGTTACTAAAATATGTCTCTGGCTCCCGGACTATTAAAACATAAATGCCACATTTTATTTCATAGATTCAACAAACTCAAATCTTGTTCGTTTTCATGCAGGTTTCAGTTTGTGACAAAAATAGTAGTTGTAAGTGCAATATCCGGTGAATAAAGTGGGTTTTTTAATAGTGACAGTAGTACTCATCTAAAAACCTCTTGATGAACAGTACGAAATACGCTGTCGTATAAAGTAGTCATTTTGCTCTTGATGAAAAAGCCATTATTTTTCTTATTCTTTAACGATTTTCGAAAATGATAATAGTAACTGTGTATATCAAATATCTATGTATAACGAATATCGAACAAACCAATCATCATTGCTTCGAATTTTGATTGAAAGAATACAAATACTTTTGCCAGCTTCTAATTGTTCAAATGTTAAGAATTATTAAAAATTTTATACAAAATGTATAGTAAAGATCCTTTGTTCATTCTTGTAGGTTCGGCAATACTTAACCGATGATCAGATTGAATAAAATTGTTGAATATTGCATTGATATTTTCATCTTTTTTAACCGGGAAGAACAACCCGGATTGTCGGATCTTAAAAACCTTAAACTATTTAAACGTATCTAAACGGTATAGACATTCATTTTTATATACTTCTTTCAATGAATTCTAAGTTTTAGTTACTGTTTTTTTTAAATTTTTTAAATTTCAAGCAAACCGGTGCTCTATTCGTACAAGGATCATTTTTCTAGTAAAACAAAAAAATAGCGCCTATACAACAAATGCCTAGGCTAGATTGATTTCTGTATAGACACAGTAAATATTTGAAAGAGTAAGCTTCGGATAAACAGATAATAGTTGTTAACATTTCGCTTCGCACGAAAGAGCCAAAATGTCAGAAAGAGGCACAAACTCCGTTCATGGAGCTCCGCTGTCCCTACCCTATAAATGGTAGCTCGCCTTCTTTCTCTATCTTTCTCTTTTTCTCTCTTCATTCCTGCCCATTCGAATATGTACTGTCCGCGTAGCAGCCCTGGTCTGCGATGCACATTTTCCTTTTGAACATTTACTCTTGTGTTGTCCGCATTTTAATAAATTTAATATTTTTATATGACCTAAGGAATCAATCAAATTTTTCGCTTAAAAACGTTATAAAATGATTTTTTAAAATCTTTAGTTCTAAAATTACTGGTAGATTATTTTAGCAACATTCTAATTTAGGAATGAATTTAGGCCATGTCAAAACTCTTCAATTTTCAAGCTGCTTCGTCTTCTAATGCATTCATTAAGTGAAAAACAAGATAATAAGTTTAGTTTTAAAATCTCACAAATTGTGTTCTAAAAATGTTGTCGATTACCATTCAATTTAGGCTATTCAATTTTTCCAAAAGAGGTCTGCGATAAATGGATTATTGCAGGTGTAAAAGAAAATCAATGCTGAGTGGTAGGCTGTTATTCGATCATTATGCCATGATTTCTTCGTTAAGTATTGATACAATCCAGTATTATAAAAATGTAGTTTAAAATAACTACGTCTCTTAAGCGTCTCCAACAAGGAATTTAGTTAATAGTTCCGCACACGAAATTTATTTGAATAAGCTTCTGATATAGTGTAATGTAACCGATAGTCTTTAACGGTCACGGCAGCATCAGCTATTCGTTTACAAATATTGAGTTAAAAATTAAATAATAAATCAAAGAATCGTTTCTGTATTGATAACAAATCTTCACCAGCTTTTTGACACTTGATACTAAATATAAAATACAACTCTTTAATACTGGAAATTATATACAAACAAAAGAACACTAATGTGTACAACGTATAAAGAAATAGTCTCTACGTATTGCACAAAATCTATAGACATAGTATATGCTCCAGCAAATTTGAGCGATATACTGTATCTCGATGGTAAAATCTGATAAAATCAGGCCAAAATCCGGCTTGAAGAACCAAGAAATAGCTATACGAATTTGTTGATTGGAATTCTTTAGTATATTGATAAATTTATTATTACTAGATTATACTAATTATTTAGAATTATTTAGAATTGAGGTATGAATGACGTACAGGTTCTGTCAATATCGCACCGAACTGAATTGTTAATTTAATGCGGCTATTCAAATAATTTTAGTACACATGTATAATTAGAATAACATTCATTTCATTCTTACACTGTTAAAATATAACACCCGAACTTACAAATAGATATGGTTTATGTTTAGCACTCGAACAATTTTCTAAGTGTCTCACGCGGAAGTCGAAAGAGATCTGGTCTTGTTGGTAATTTTTCATTATAGTCAAGTTGGAATATAGAAGAGAGGTAGGAGAAAGGATTACAATAATTCCTCAAGCTGCAAAACGGAGGTTGCCATTGGGGAAAACGTTGCATGTTTATTTCATTAGAAACAAGACTATGGGATTGCCTTTATGCTGAAGGGATGGATCTATTGAGGTGTGTGCATGAGGAGAGCGCATCCTAGGTAAAAGAAGGCGCCCGTTAGGCAGGCTTAACCCGGCAGCTGCAAATAATAAACCTTCAGAGTGGGATCGTTAGCACGGCACTAGCAGTTTTCTTAAGTTTCTACAATAGTCATAAACACATAAACGCGCTTAAGTGTCATAGCAGTTTTCAAAATATATAAAATCGCGCCAGATGTGTATAAATATGATTTTAATAGCTGACAGAATTTTGTTTAGTTCATCAATATATCGGAAACGATTCAATTATACTGCAATACGGTCAAGCGCCTGAGAACAAAATATGTGTAAAATTAACAATATATAAAATAAACTCTATACAATTAAAAACGCCATTGCGGCGTAACATATCGCCCGTCATTGATCGGTCGCGATCAATTTACAAAACTTAATTAGATTCACTTACAATTTCTATGAGTAATATGGAGATCCTTTTAATAGATCGTTTGTAAACACCATTCATTGTATTTACACTACAACTCTAACAATACCATCATCACCAGGGAAAATCTCAACAATGCGCCTAATCGGCCAGTGGAGTAGCGGCAAATTATCTTCTTTGAGCATCATCATTGAACCTATTTTAGCGTTATTCTGCTCCTGAGTGTGCCACTTGCTTCTTACGTTAAGCTGATTTAAGTATTCCTTTTGCTACCTTTTCCAGAAATGTTCTTTAAGCTTTTCCAAATGCTGTCAGTTAAACAGTCTAGTCGTTGGAGTACTTGTCAAATCTGTTTCAGGAACGCTCAATAATTTATCACCTATTAAAAAATGGGCAGGAATGAAGACACTGAGGTCGTTGGGATCGACAGAAATGGGTGTCAATGGGTGCGAATTAAGAATGCTTCGATTTCCGTTACGTGCATAGTAAAATCTTCAAAAGTCAATACTTATAGATCACAGTACTTATAAATAGCCTGGCCTGCACTTTTCTGTTTTCAGGTAAGTTGCCCATTACATAATTCAGTTGCTTTTTTTGAAAACGAAAGCATTTTAAACACGAACGAATTATTCGTTGAGTCATGTTTTGACGATCTATCGGCCAATACTAGGTTCGAAGTTAATAAAGGGTGCCCTGCATACTGGAATGCTTGGTTTTTTCGTGTATATGCTTCACGATTAAATCGGTGACCCAATTACTATGCGGCAACACGATTTGGTGCTTTTCGTCGTACAATAGGTGTGCATTCTTCAAGCGCCCGCCTACCCTAATTAAGTGATTCCCATCCATGAACGGATTCAAAGACTTAAGACGACTCTTATTATTAACATTTTTGTTATCAATCAAGGAATTGAAGTCGTGAGGAAATGACTGGATTTGTATTACACGTATGATTATTTATTTAGCCGAGTGTAGCTCGTCTACTGATAACAAGTTTGTAGGTTTAACCACAGTTTTCGATAAATTGTTTTAAAAAAACGGTTACAAAAGGCTGTGACGTGAATTAATTTTAGAAAAGTTGACAATTTTGGCAAATTAAATTTTTCACAAATGCGCACATTAAGAATGATCATTTTTCTGACCTCTAGCAAGGTTTTAATGCTAAGTACGGCCATTCCCCTTCATATTTAGATAATCAACTCGGTCCGGTCCGTCAAATGTCATTTGATAGAAAGTAACTACAGTTTGACCTCTGGATATATAATCTGCAGGATTGTCTCCAGTAGAAATATGTCTCCAATGAGAGCCGTTAGTCACGGATAATCTCTGAAACTCGATTTGCTACAAATGTTTTTAAAATTCTAGGTTGTGCATTTATCCAATTTAAAACAATCGTCGAATCAGACCAAAAATGAATGCTGTGAAATTCTGTCGGTAACGTTTTCAATAAAGATGTGTATAACTAAGATAGCAATAGAGCGGTACAAAGTTCTAATTTAGGTATTGATATCCTCGATTTAAGCGGGGCTACCTTGGATTTAACGCATAAAAGCTATACAGCGCATTGTTTATCCTCGTTCGTTGATCTTATATACAAGCAAGCACCATAGGCTACCTCGCTACTATTGCAAAATCCATGTAGCTGTATGTTTACCGATTTCCCGATTAAAACACATTGTTCACAAAATGCGTTAGCTAATAGCGGCAACTGATTTTCATATGCTAACCACTCCGTGTGTATATCAAGTGGCACCGAGGCGTCGCGGTCGAGCTTTTCTTTCCAAATTGCATGCATTATTAGTTTCGCCTTAGACACGATATGACCCAACAATCCAACGGGATCGAATAATTGAGGCACCCTTGATAGAACGGTTCGTTTCGTCACAGGCTTAACTATACTTTTGTTTGGCGTTATTGTATAAAATAATTGGTCGATGGTATTTCTAGGATAATTTATACCTAAAGTTTTAACCGATCTGCTCAGATCCTCAAATAATTTTATGTTTTTCAAATCCATCGTTAAGAATTCTATAAGCCTACTATCATTCAATGACCATTTTCGTAATTTGACGCACGCAGATGTTAATAAATCATAATTTTGATTTCGTAGGAATAAAGCATTTTCGAGAATTCTGACCCGGTCATCAAATTATCTACGTAAAAATCGCGTTTGATTATTTCGAAGGCCAACGAGTATTTATGCTTCCCGTCGTCTGCTATTTTATGTAGGCTGCGAATACTTAAATAAGAAACTGCTGTTGTGCCATAAGTTGCCGTGTTGAGTTCATAAATTTTTGATCGGTTCGTCGGGATTGTCACGCCAAATAATTTTATGAATTTTTCAATTTTCTCTGTCTACCAAGACTTGACGATACATCTTAGCAATATCAGCGACTAGCAATATTCTATGAATTGTAGACCTAGTCAATATTGAAAATATATCGTCTTGAATAGTTGGTCCTATTTTTTGCATAGATGATGCATTAAAGCTACTCGAATATTTTGTCCATTAAAAATCGCATGATGACGAATAAAGTTTTCTTACTCTTTGCGTCGCGAAATGTGCTTCAGTAGTTCGTACTCATTTCATAAAATCGACGTACTACTCTTTTAACTCAGGATTTCTAAAAAATTTGCGCTCAGTAGACTAAAATTGTTTCAAAGCAGTAGAATAATTCGATGCAAGTTTGTGTATCTTATCATTAAATGGAATTTTCACAACGCATCGACCATTGCGTTCAGGCCTAAAATTCTCCAAGAAATGCTTTTCAACTTCAGATTCTTCGCACAATAAATACTTTATTTCACGAATTTCTTACAATTCCCAGAACCTTGAAATATCTTGAGAAATGGCACTAATCGAGTAGTTGCAAGAAACGTTAGCAGCTTGATGATAATCATCAATACGGCCGCCTACAACACCATCCGAACTTAGTTTTCAATAACACAGCGTCGGTGTTGTTAATGCATATTTTTCCGGCACAATCTATCTTGAAATACATTTCAACACCAATAAGTGCATCAATTTCTGACGTTTGATGAAAGGTGGGATCTGCGAGCAGTAAGTTTCCAGGTATTTGAAACTGTTTAATATTAATCAGATACGATGATAAGCGACTCATGAGTAATGACCAATGAGTGCTGCAAAACGGGTGATTCCGTTTGAGTAAGTTGTTCTTCGTTGTAATTAGACCACAATGAAGATACTTGAAGAACAACTGCTTCGTGTGCATATGAGAATCACACGAATGATTGACCGCACAAACATGTATTTGTTATTACATACAAACTTCTTAATAAATTCGTGATTGATGATACCAGATATTAATGCTTATTCGCCTCGAAGGACCATGTTGAGGTAAGAATAACGTACAGGTCTGTCGATCTCACATCGAACTACATTGTTAATTTCATGCGTCTATTCAAATAATTTTAGTATACATGTATAATTAGAATTATTTTTATTTAATTCTTACTCTGTCGATGAACATGTCGTGCGTGGTGGATGAGGAAAGGCGATAATTTTGAAAGGAAAGAATTTCAAAGATCCGAACTGAACGCATTACTTGCTGACGTCTCGTATCAAACGCAAGAAGAATTGGTAATCACTCGACAAGCAACTTTGAAATGTTTCATAACCGTAGTAATGATGCAGAAGCAAGAAAATTGGGATATGTACAAATTGAAGCCGAGAGACGTTGCTTTTCACGCGCATGGTGATTTTTTTTGCTGAATAGCTGTTTCAAAGACAACATCAGAAGGGATTTAACATTGAATTGTAACCAGCGACCAAAAATAGATTCATGACGATAATTCCAAGCGCAAAAAATCATTGGAGAATGCCTGGACATCGAAACTTAGGCCGAATGTTCATGGTAACAAGATTTTCCTTTACAATTGCTGGCAAAAGCTCAACGTGGCATATTATTAGATTTTAGCTTATGAAGCATTAAATGGAACACTCATATCCATTATTATAAATTCGAGTTGATACTTTTTGATTTATTAATTTATTATAATTGACATCTTATAAAAAAACTTTGGATTTTATATTTTTATAGTGTACGAGAGATGAAAACAAATTACCATTATTTTGGCTCCAACTATTTTATTTGGTATAAAACAAATATACGTAGTTATAAATGCCATTCTATTAAAGATTCCTTGAATACAAATGATGACACCTTAAGCTCATAGTCTGATGTTGGCTTATCAATATTTTATAATTGATAAAATATTATATTTTGCATTAATTATTTTATAATTGATTACATTTTGCATTTAACTATGAAGCGATTGACAGTTGTTTAAAGAAAGTTATTGATTGTATCTTTAATACTTCGCCATAAATTCAAAAGTTGTACATTAATAAATATTTTTATCGGTATTACAGCCTTTATACAGTCATCTACTATGATTATATAATTATACTGTCCTTTTTAAGAATCACTTCTCTAGAATCTGAAATAAAAGTACTAATAAGAATAAAATAAAAATTTAATTTAATTGAAAATGAAAAATAAAATATTCTATATCTATATTAGTAAGGACATCCTGACTGACTCCACCATCTTAAATTATGATAAATGTCTAATGCTTCGAACAGCCCCGGTTCATCTTCAAGAACTAAAGAGTTCAGTTTAATTTAATTTTTATTTTTTTTGAAGTAGTATTTTACAGAAGGTGTGTGATAGTAAAGAAAAACGATCCGACTGCCGTCATATTAGCATAATATATTATTATATAAAGACTGTAAGGCCGATAAAAATAGTTATCAATTTACAACATAAATATTATTATATTATAATTATATTATAATCATAGAACAATTTATAAGAATCACAGTTTAAATAAGTTTCTAACTACTTTTAAATTTTTATCTTAAATTCTTTATCAAATTATTTGATGTTATTATTACAATCCTACTTACAGATTGTTTTGAATCAGCATAATTTTCGAAAATACAGATTAACAATAAAATGTTTAATATTCATTAGCTTCTACTAGGTGGGATAAAACAGATCGACGCAATTTATTTTTGATTTTTGAAACAGATTTGGTAAATTAAGTCACAATATATTATTATCTAAACTTTGTTATTTAAGCCATCAGGGATTAGTTTTACGTTTTCTGAAATCTTATCTTTGTTATCGAAAATAAGGAGTGAGAATATAAATCTATTTCTGCATTTATTTTAATTGTATCGGGGGTTACTCAAAGCGTTTATTTGAGTCCTTTGTTATTTTATATATTTATAATGATTCTTTTTTCGATTAATTATCTTTAATTTTCCGTCATTCTGAAATGATGAGAAACTGGTTTCTCATTATTTTAAACTGGTCCAAAACCCAAAAAATTATAAATTGCATCCCAGTATGAGTTTTTAACGTCTTTCCTATAAACGGTATCAAAGCTTGTTTGTATAGATATATCATATGATCAAATTTGACCCGGACTGGTGAATGTAAACTGAATCAGTAAAAATTTTTACCTTTCTTGATATCTGTGTGATGTTTGAGTCCCATATATCCATTAGTATGTGTTTGTCAGCTGTTTATGTATGACGCAAAAAGTTTGTCTGGTAATATTGACTATGAACTCGTAATGCGTTCCCCGAAGCGGATTTTTGAGTTTCGGAAAAGAAAAAAGTCACAGGAAGCCAAATCTGACGAATGCGGGGGCTGAGCGATGACTTTTATTTCGTATTTGGCCAAAAAATCAAACACAATCATGCTAGAATGTGCCGGCGAATTATCGTAGTGAACAAACCATGAATTATCTGCCCACAAATCCGGTCGTTTACGACGCATTGCTTCACTTATATACCTCAAAACGGCCAAGTAGTACTTTTATGGACCGTTTGATCTCCTGAAAATAATTCATGGTGAACCACCCCATGGTAATCGAAAAAAACGATGAGCATCACCTTGATTTTTGGTGGATGAGCGACTTGCATAAGGCGAGATTTCGACGACTTCACGTCCTTCACTGAATATTAGGTTGGCAAATATCTCCCTTCCGCTTTTTTGCTCTTCATTCAATGCTTTATAAAAAGTGTTACAGTGGTAGAATTTACTTCAAATATGCGCTGTTTTGTTTGATGATCTGTTTCCATCTAGACGGCAACATCATAATACCCCTCTCGTAGAAACCCCTCTCCTTATTTGCGAAGAACTCGCACAGCCACTTTTCACAAGCCTCTTTTGAGATCAACTTTACACCATCAAGGGCGTTCGACATGGACAGGAACAGGTGACAATCACTTGGCGCTATATCCGGGCTATATGGTGGATGCGATAAAACCTCCCATCGGAATTCCCGTAGCTTCCGACGAGTCATCAACGAAGTGTGTGGTCTGGCGTTGTCCTGGTGGAACACTACACTCTTCCTGCTGGCCAATTGTGGACGTTTCTGGTCAATAGCCTGCTGCAAGCGATCCAGCTGTTCACAGTAGATGGTAGAATTAACCGTCTGGCCATATGGGAGCAGTTCATAGTGGATAATTCCCTTCCAGTCCCACCAAATACACAGCAAAACCTTCCTGGCCGTCAATCTCGGCTTGGCCACTGTTTGGGACGGTCCAGCAGCCTTGGACCACGACCGTTTTCACTTGATGTTGTCGTATGTGATCTATTTTTCGTCGTCAGTCACCAGCCGCTGCAAAAATGGGTAGAGTTCGTTCCGTTTCAGCAGCACTTCGCAGGCATTGATTCAGTCCAGAATTTTTTGCGTCAAATCATCCTGCACCCAAACATCAAGCTTTTTTTGTATCCAGCCTTCTACAGATGATTTCAAATGGTTTGCTGACTAACTATCCTTCCCTGGGCGATGTCATAAGGTGCCACATGCCGGTCTGACTCGATAAATTCCATAATTTGATCGGTATTCATCGGCACAGGTCTTCCGCCGGCTAGCTTATCCACGGTATCCTTTTCACCGGCTCTGAATTGTCGAAACCATTCCACTGCGGTTCGAAATGATAGCATGCCATCTCCTAAAACACCATTAATCTCACGGAACTTTTCTCTAGCGGATTTGCCTTTGACGAAGGAAAACTTTAAATAGCGCGAATGTCGGCGTTAGTGAACTCCATGTTTACACGTCTATCCAAATCCTTTTGAACACAATATCCAAACATGCATAGCGTCGTTTTTACGTAATGTCAAGACCTTTCAAACGATGTATAGTATTGCCAGATACGAGCTCTGCAGCTCTTTGTACATAGCCGCGAAATTCATAAGACAAAAAGGCGGAAGAGAGATTTGACAACCTAATACTTTGTGCTACTCAAATACTTACGTTCAATTGCAATAAAGTAGACTTTCCAAAACACTTCTGCAACAGTTTCAACGATTCCGTAGCGGTAATTCCAATGAGAACAAAACATTTCAAACAAACTCGTTGATCAACTTGTTTTTCCATAGTCAATATTGCCAGACAAATTTTTTGCCTTATAAACAAACAGCTGACAAAACACACTAATGGAGATATGGCGCTGAAATTTCACACGGACATCAAGAAAGGTTGTACCAATATAGAAAAAAAAATTTACAGATTCAGTTTACGCGCGAAGTTTAATTACATCAGTCTAGGTCAAATTTGATCATATGGTATAGCTGTATCATAGAATAGATATAGCCTATTTCTATATACTCAAATGACTTTCACGTTTAACTATAAACTAGTTCATTTACTTTTGCACTACTAATATTTTTTTTCTAGTTATAGTAAGCTCATGTGTACTTACTCAATATGTCGATCTTATTAGTTAAAATCTCATAATATCTTTGTATGTATCGACAACACATTATCTGATTTTTCAAATACTTTATAAATTCTTCAATTAATTAATAAGATTATTAATTAATTGAATTAATAATCTTATAACACTTATACTGACCTACACTTATAGTAAAATTTTCTATTATAGTTTTATATGTAAAATTTCTTAAATTATTTAGTCTAGATTCCATTTCACGTTACATTATGCATAGAAAACGGGTTTCTTAATGAACGTAAGCTAATTATATATTATTAAAGCAAAAGTAAGCTACCTAATGCATTCTAATGATTACCTGAAATTATGACAAAATCTTGTCATTTCGTTTCGTTAGTATTTCTGAATTTTTTGGCCTACTCGTTTTGACTGCTTTCTAATTGTTTTTAAGGTTTTCCCGTAGAACGCTCTCTTTGAAATATTCGCTGAACCCTATTAGTGGACTTTTTAAACTCTTTTAACTTAAAGTTCCTGGGAATTCCATTAAATCTTGGAGATTCTATGGAAACCTTCTGACAAAGGCAGTGGTTCGTCTGCACCAGTTCTACTTTTCCGCACATCCACACTCTACTCACATTCTATATTCACGGTTGACCCAGGCTTTTCTGGCCAGGACTAGATGACGTAGTCCCTCTTCGGGACAGTGACAATGAATGCTGGCGTGAGCTGCTCTCTGCGGCACGCAATAATTGATCAGGACTCACCGGTTGGTATCGATCCTTGATTGGTATAACTTAAGGAAAACAAATGTAAAAAACGCCAAAGTCAAATGTGCTGTGCATGTAAATGTAAACTCGCGAGTAAAAGAGAGCTCGATATGCATGATTCAAAAGACAATCTCGTTGCTCTTTTAAATGCTTAGATATTATATACAACATAACTTACATAGTTTCAATGCGTGTTTAACATTGCACATATATATACGTATTTTTATACGTAATGAATCGCACCTTACAAGTTACATATAATCATCAAATATGATTGGGAGTAACGTTTTTATTAGTCGATCGAGTGATCTGACTTTTAGCCGCTCATGGAACTACATTAATAACAGGTCTTCTATGGTGGAACAATGAAACCTTTTGTAGAATTGATTCAATGTGAATTTAGTTTAATGCACTGTACATGAAATTCTATTTATTTATACTGATTTTTTTTATAAAAAGAATATTGTTATATAATGTTTTTTAACAGTAAATCATAGAAATAATAAATTTATTTTTTAATATATATTGTTCAGTATAAATTTAGCAGATAACTTTAGCCATATACTAGGTATATATATATATGATTTACTGACTATAATCTCAATATATGTTCTATCAGAATCCTAAATATACTGATATAATAAATTATTTCTATTTCAGAAAGAAAAATTTGTGAAACTATTAGATCAACTTCATAACTCATTACGCATTGATTTGTGTATGTACCGAAACAATTTTCCAGCATCAAGTCAAGAAAAACTAATGGATCTCAAATCAACAGTCGATTTATTAACAAGTATCACATTCTTTCGCATGAAAGTGCAAGAATTAGCATCCCCTCCACGAGCCAGCAATGTCGTAAAAGACTGTGTTATTGCTTGCTTGAAATCTACATATCAATTTCTATTCCAAAATTGCTTTGATCTTTATAGTCGAGAATTTCAAGTTGATCCCAATGAAATACGTCGTGAAGATGAAAACTCTCTAGCTTCTCTTGATTTTTGGCACAAACTTATTGCTCTTATAGTTTCTGTTATTGAAGAGGATCGCAATAGTTATGCACCTGTATTAAACCAGTTTCCGCAAGAATTGAACATTGGTCAACTTTCTGCTGCGACCGTTTGGTCTCTTTTTGCTATTGATGTCAAAGAAGCTTTAGATGAGCATGAGCAAAGTCGATCCTGTAAATCTTCTGCTTACATGAATTTGCATTTCAAAGTTAAGTGGCTTTACACTAATTATGTTCAAGATGTCCCCCCTTACAAAGGTCAAGTGCCGGAGTACCCTGCTTGGTTTGAGCCTTTTGTAATGCAATGGTTAAATGAAAATGATGATGTCTCTCTTGAATATCTACATGGAGCCTTTAACAGAGACAAAAAAGATGCAGTAAGATTAGTTTTTTAAAATATTTTATAAATTATTATTAATATATTGTAATCATATAATATATTTTTAGTTTCAGAGAAGCAGTGAGCATGCTCTTTTCAGTGTATCGGTAGTTGATGTATTTACTCAGTTAACGCAATGTTTCGATGTAGTTTCCAAATTAGAATGTCCTGACCCAGAAATTTGGAAAAGATACATGAAGCGATTTGCGAAAACGATTGTAAAAGTCTTGATAGCATATGCAGACATCGTCAAAACGGAATTTTCAAGTCATCTGGAAGATGAACGTATAGTAAGTGAAATAAAAACATAATAATTGAATATATGCTAGTCAGAAAACGCATGACCTACTTGATGTAAAAAAAATTTCCACTTCAACGAATCATTTTCAATTCATTATAACCTTAAATTATCTGACATGGAAGTCAAGCGTATTTTTTATACTTTAATAACCGTGATAGTTTCTGTTACAGGGTTTATCTTTCAATATATTAATTATTATATTTTCAAAGCATAATAAAATGACATGAACGTCTTATAAATATAATCTAAAATTTCCAACCCGATAATGTTTTTTTCAAACTAATAAAACATAACAACGTAGCAGGATTTATTCTTATCAAATAGTTGACAATTACTAAAATGAAGTCTCATAATTTATATTTGAATAATTTTTCTATTATTTATATTAAAATATGGCTTGGAATTTCATAATCAAGCAGTTGGGATTATAGCTAATGAAAGATCTACTGCAGGAGTCAAAAAGTAAAAAATTCAGGTTTTATTAGAAACAAATAAAAAGAAGTAATTGCTTTAAAATTATTAATTTTCTTCTGAACAATATATAAACATTATTTAAAAAATACATCGTTATTTCATATTTATAAGATATTAAATTCAACTTTACTTTTTTAATTTGGAAACTATGAATTAGTTCGATAATATATTTATTTTTATGAATTGCATATGTCATTTCCGGCCTTATGAAAAGAAAATATGTAAGAAATATTTATGAAAATTCTATCAAACTTTCACTTAATTTTTTTGCTTAAAAACGTGATATGTCCTCAACTTTAACAAAAATTGTTTTTGATGGTAAAGAACATAATTTCATATATTAAAGATATAGCATAAGTTTTGCAATAAGAAGACTTATTTTATGTTTTTATTTCTTCTAGACTTTACTTTTATTAGCTTTAGCAATGAAATATAATGAAAATGATGAAACATCAGAGAATATGTCAATATCAAATATATTATTTTCCCAGGCATGTATTTTGATGAATAACATTCAGCAACTTCGAGTCCAATTGGAAAAAATGTTTGAATCAATGGGTGGAGAAAACCTGGAGCAAGATGCAGCAAATATTCTGAAAGAGCTCCAGGCCCAACTAAACAGTGCCTTGGATGATTTGGCGATGCAGTTCGCTAAGAGTTTAGAGCCTCGAATAACAGGATCAGTACGGGAACTGGGTGATCTTTTAGCAGCTATAAAAGGTGGTACTCAAACCACTCAAACTGCATCAAGAACTAATGTATCTGTTGAGGCTGACGAAGTTCTGAGACCACTTATGGACTTGCTTGATGGTAGCCTATCACTATATGCACAATCCTGTGAAAAAACTGTATTAAAACGATTATTAAAGGAGTTATGGAAAATCGTAATGAGAATTTTAGAAAAAACAGTTGTACTACCACCAATAACTGATAAAAGTGTAAGAAAAATTGATTTATTATGTAATAAAAGTGATCGTTAACGCAAGCACTAAAGGTATCAGTTTTTATATAATCATAAATGCCTAATTGCACTTCTCGAATTCGAGATGCTAGATGATGAGAATGCCAGTTGATTTCACTTTTTAGAGACACTTTATAAAATTTTGTTTATCGGAGTATTTATTGGCTGCAATTGATATTATTATATACGTTTGTTTTCTAAAATCATTATTCAATCCGTTCTAACAATCGTAAAGAAATACTGAATAATAATTAACTTGATATGTTAACTCTTATTTTATAGTAAACAATATTTCGTATTTTATCTTTTAGATGATGTTCAAAAGTTTGACCGATAATGCTAAAAACCTTGCAGCAAACGCAAAAATTGAAGATATGTCTAGACTTTTTAAAAATCACATGGCGGGAAAACCAGACGTGAAGAATGCTTTGAGTGGTGTTATGGTAAGTGCTATAATAATACTTAAAAAAATATTATATGTTGAAAATGTAATAATTAAATGTCATCTAACAATAACAATAATTGTGTCGATAATTTGCAGGACATTTCCAAAGAAGTTGAAAAGAATTTATCACCTAAACAATGTGCAGTTTTAGATGTTGCATTAGATACGATTAAAACTTACTTCCACGCAGGAGGTAGTGGATTGAAAAAGAACTTCTTAGAAAAATCATTTGAACTACAAAGTCTACGATATGCTCTAAGTTTGTATACACAAACAACTGACACACTTATTCAAACTTTCATCACGTCCCAAATTACGCAAGGTAATAAAAATTTAAATTAAATAATAATATATTTAGTCAATCTTAAAAATTATACTTCTTTCGATTAATATTGATAAAACAAATACATATTTTGATTGATCTTTCTAAAAAACTAATATATTAATATAGTAGACTTATTGTCACGAGAAGTCTGAAATATCAAAATGTAAAGTATCGAAATAAAAATTAATTTTATTAGTAAATAGCAATTTATCTGCCAAAAATCTGATTTTGAACAACACAAGTCAAAAGTCTACGATCATTTTGTATGGGTCCGTCTAGAATTAATGATCAGTCGTATGATTCATTTATCTTTCTGCTGTTCTCTACGTTGCGTTCAATATCTGAGACTCAAAATATTTTATATGGATAAAGACCTCTAGATACTTGACTTTAATAATGAACTGAGCCTGCGGTGCTGATAATCGCATGTGTTATGCCCATTGACTTTCAAATAGAGCACAGCAGTATATGTAGTAGAAAAAAAAACATTCTCGACAGCACAGAGGCCATAACCGCTATGATAAGAGATTACAAAAACAGATTTGAAGAAGGCTGTCAGGTTGACATTGGTCAAAAAGATGATACAGAAATAATGTCCTAATGAACGGTCTCTAGGCTGCACTTAAACCATGAATTGACCACAGTTTTTTTCTAGGTAGAATCTAAATACCCGTCAACTGAACTCCAACAATAGTCGCTAGTGGGTGAAAGGTACAGATTGTTAACTCACGCAATATAAAAGGCGAGGCAGACAAACTGTTCATTAATCATGTAAACAAAAAATCTCTGAGGACAAAAGCACAGAGAGAACAGAGGGTTCCAGCGAAATTTGTGCTGCTTTTCTAGTCTATAAAAATCGTCAGTTCATCCTTTAAGTAGTTTTAATTTGAATTTAGTTAATCATGATGTTAATAAATTATATATTCTTAATTATATATATTGATTGCGTTCGTTTGTCTGAAGGATCGTTGTCTTTCACTCAAATATTAACGCTCTATCAGCACGAGTGTAATTAAATGTTACGTTGTATTATTTATTTTAAATCGCGTTTATTTTCATTATTATTCAAAAGGAAAATGAAGAAAGAGAGGAAGTACAGAACGAGTTCAAACCGACCAGCTAGCATCGTACCAGGTTTTGCCTTCTTTATCTAATTATAAGTTCAATTACATTTTTCTAAGGTAAAGTAACTCGCTTCTCCATGATACAGACGAAGTCAAGAAAAAATATTAGGAGTGTGAATAAGTCTTTCCCGTTTTTTGTAAGAGATGGCGCCACCAATACTGTGCGAGTATTCAATGGTTACATATGTCATAATCAAAGCTTATTCATATGTCAAGAATTCCATACTAACACATTAGTTAAAATTTTTTCGCATCATAAATTTTTGATATCGTGAAAATGTCGAAATTTGAGCCGAGTCGACGTCATTTGCGGGAAGTTTCACTTTATTGGTTCAATTTGAAGAAATCTGCTGCCGAGACGCATCGATTGCTTCAGGAGGCTTATGGAGAAGGTTGTGTCGATGATTCAAGTGTTCGCGGATGGTTTCGACGCTTCAAAAGCGGTGATTTCGACGTGGAAGACAAGGAGCGTTCCGGGCGGCCGCAAATCTTTGAAGATCGAGAATTGGCGACTTTGCTTGATGAAGATTCTTGTCAAACGCAAGAAGAACTTGCTGAAGCATTGGGAGTTGACCGAACAACCATTTCCAAGCGTTTGAAAGCCATGGGAATGAACCAAAAGCAAGGAAATTGGGTGCCGTACGAACTGAAGCTGAGAGACGTCGAACGGCGTTTTTTCACTTGCGAACAGCTGCTTCAGCGACATAAAAGAAAGGGTTTTCTGCATCGTATCGTGACTGGCGATGAAAAATGGATACGTTACGATAATCCGAAGCGAAGAAAATCATGGGGACTACCCGGCCATGCATCTTCATCGACGGCCAAGCCAAATATTCATGGCGCCAAGCTCATGCTCTGTATATGGTGGGACCAGCTAGGTGTGGTTTACTATGAGCTTCTGAAACCGAATGAAAGGATCACAGGCGAGGTCTATCAACGACAATTGATTCGCACTGCGAGAAAAACGGCCACAATACTCCGACAGGCACGACAAAGTTATTTTGCAACATGACAATGCTCGCCCACATGTTGCACCGCCGGTGAAAACATACTTAGAAACGCTCAAATGGGAAGTCCTACCCCACCCGCCGTATAGTCCAGACGTTGCTCCGTCTGATTACCATCTCTTCAGATCGATGACGCATGGCCTGGCTGACCAGCACTTCCATTCCTACGAGGAAGCCAAAAAATGAGTGGATGACTGGATAGAGGCCAAACCGGTCGAATTTTTTCGCAACGGGATTCGTATGTTGCCAGAAAGATGGGAAAAAGTTGTAGCTAGCGATGGCCAATGCTTTCAATAATTCATTTGTAACCATTTTTTCACAATAAAGGCTCAAAATTTGAAAAAAAACGGGAAAGACTTATTCACATACCTGATAACAAGCAAGGAAATTTTACAGCGAGGAAGAGTATTATAATTTTGCAAAGAAATTTATTATGAAAAGAGATTGTTACACAGAGAAAATTATTATGAGAAAAAAAGATACAGATATAGTTATAAATAGAAGAACATACAATCAAAAACAAATGAACCAAAAACTATCTGAAAAAATTTATAACGAATAAGGTATTGAGCGAGTGATCGTGAGTTATAAAATATACTGTAGCGCCACTAGTGGTCCACATAGGGATTAGCCCTGGCACAAGATATTCTGGAGTCAGTCGTTCTTGTATAGCGGTATAATGCACACGCTAGCACCTCGCCTATATTACATCATATACTATTTCTTGGTCATTATCTCATAATAAAACATAGTGGCAGCGGTTTCAAAAGTATAAAAACAAAAATAAAAGAATAGAAAAAAGTATACGATATACCAACGACTTACGGAGCGTTCGGTAAATAAAAAATGTCCGGGAACAATTCACAAAATGCAATGGAAAGTATGACAACCACAGCAAATAACACGAGTATACGACGGGCCGCTGAATTCAACTTCACAAAACCAGAACTATGGCCAATTTGAATTAAAAAGTTTGAATATTACATGACTGTAGTAAATGTAAATGATAAAACAGAAAAAGATGTTGATTTATTATGTTACACGATGGGAGAAAAATTGAAATATATTTTGTGCCATATGTATTCGCAAATCACGAATGATACAGCGTTTACGAGTGTCAAAGAAAAATGTGAAAGCTGTTTTGCGCCGAAAAAAAAACATGATCTTTGAAAGGTTCAAATTTAATTCAAGATTTCAATGTACTGCTGAAAGTGTAGATACATTTATAACAGCATTGCATACATTACCTGTTACTTGTAATTACGATAATATAAAAAATGAATTGATACGCGACCTTATAGGTATTAGTATAAAAGATACAAAGACATTAGAACATCGACAGATAATGTCAGATCTAAGTTTGGAAAAGGCTACTACATTGGTACAACAAGTTGAGATAAAATCAAAAGAAGGAACAGTTCTACGTAAAGAAGAAGACAAACACGTCGAGGGCAACGCTGTTTAGAAAATCAAGAGAACGAACGTCGATAGAAATAAACCAAAAAATTTTGAGAAAGGATCATACAAAGTGAACGATCAATGTTTCAGATGTGGGAATCCAAAGCATGCAGCATTCTAAAAATGCTCTGCCAGTCAATCAAAATACAGAAATTGCTCGAAGGTCACTGGAACAAGGTTTGTAAATTCAAGAACGTGCGTGTATTGTAGATGCCGAGAAACACGCGTGGATAGGTTCGGTACACGAGCGTAGTCCGCAAACATATATAAACGATTTTAGAATAACCGTTAATATACGAGAGCTTAATAAAGACGTAGAATTTTTATTGGATACAGGAGCGAAAGTTACTTACATGAATATTAATAGTATACCCAGAGATTGTTTATATAGAATAGAGAATACAAAATAATAAAAGCGGCCGATGGAAGTCAACTGTATATAGTTGGATATATACACATAAACATTCATTATAAAATTAAAAATACAGATGCAAGAATTTATGTAATGTGTAACTTTAAATACAATTTATTGGGATAACCAGAAGTCATTAATTTAAGTTTAATTAAAAGGATTTTTATGCTCAAATAAATAGTCCATCAACTACTCAAATTTTTAATAAATATGAAAGCGTATTTTAAGGTCAAGGTTATTTTAAAAAGATTTAAAATTATCGGTGAAAGAAAACGTGCAGCCATATGCAATTATGACACCGCGCGCAGTAACGATTCCATTGCTCTCTAAAGTTAAAAATGAACTAAAGAAATTAGTAACTCAAAAAGTGATTAAACCGGTAAATTTTCCAACCGATTGATGCAGCCCGGTAGAAGTAGTATCAAAAAAACATAGTGAAGAAATACGTTTGTGCAGCGATTTTACTAAACTAAAGAATAGAAATAAAAGAGCCATTTTTGGTACTAGCTATGACATTCAGTTTATTGTATGCTGCGTACATTTTTTAAAAATCAATGGTATTATATTTATACCAAATTATTTGTACCAAATTATTATCTATGTATGAGTATGAAAGGTAAGTATATCCTGAATAAGTGTAAATCTAAAAACTATAAATGAGAAAATATGTAAAAATATTATATATTTTATTAAAGTTTGCCATATAAATTGAAAAAAAATAAGTGTGTATGCCTTACACGCTCAAGGTATAATGTAAAGTATAATGATAACAAAGCTACTTAAGTTATTGTAAACAATAATTTTCATGTGCATGAAAATTATTGGAGTGCATTATAGACAAGAAATATCAAAAATATGCATCAATATTAAAAATTGATTATCAGAAAAGAGCAAAGCTAATATTGAATTACCTTAACATTAAAATATAAAGACAAAAATGAAGTAAAAGTAGGAGAAAATATTGAATCAAAACACCAATTCGCCTAGATAATGTGGTATAGGTAACAGTAACCGAAACGTGTTGAGATACAGTTCTCTTCGTTACACAGCTACAATGGCGGCGGCATTCGTATTTTGCGGAGAGTAGGCAAATAGATGCTCGGTTAAAGAGTTTATTTCTTGTATGTGATTAAAGTTTATATATTTCTTTGCGTATTTCTTTCTACATTTTTGTGTATCTATTGTAAATTTAACATGCGTAAAATTTGAATCCTGCAGAAATCTATGGGAGCGATCTCAGCGTGCAGAGGAAATCGTCACGCATTTTTTATTGCCGACGACGGCATCACCCCCGTCACGCCATTCTCCTTGTCCAGATTTTACTTTTTTTCGTTCAGGCTGGCAGAAATACCCCAGATGAAGAAAAGGTTAGTAGTTATAACAAATTTTCTTCGTGTGTGTTCATGAATTAAAGGGATAGGAAAATTAAATTATTCATGAGGTTCCTTTTTTTTCATCCTTGTACTTTAACCGCATCACAGTATATATACACCGTGTCCCAGATATAACTGGTCATATTAGCGGCATGATATCGGCAAGGAAAAGTTACGTATAAATATTAATATTCATTTAAGTCCATTTTTTATAGTTTTTGCAGTACGGGCCCATGTCTGTGAGCCAATCAGGGCTCAGAGAACTGGGTCATCGTCTGAGAGCGAGAAAAAGGAGGACAAATGAAGGCAAGATCAGCAGTTGTTATTTTTCCTCTCCAATGTCGCGTAACTGCTTGGATATACGGCCGCATAGACGAAGCGAGATTCATTTGTCTATAAATAAAGATTATGCTTCTTCGTCTACAGCAGTCACTATCCATATTTTTTGTCAAACTACCCTTTTTTATTATAGCCCACTATTGGAAATAATGAAGAAAAGGCGGATGTTTCACTGGCGCGGATGAACTGACCGCGAGTGCACACGTGTGTTTTATAAAAACAAATGGCCAACTGAATTTTCAAAATGCGACAAAGATTGAGAAATAGGTATTTAATAATCACATTCATAACTGGCAAAAATACTGATTACAAGGAACTTTAAATGGTAAGCATTTAAAGTTCCTCCAGCACAAGAGCAAGTCAGTCAAATCCGCCATTTCGAGAAATAGTGAATAAGCTTCGGAGAACTGCTAGCTAGGACAAAGAGTCTGTATAGTCTACTTAAATGTTATCAGCGTGGCGTGCTAAGTTATGTGACTTAAAACCACCGGTGTCGCGGGAAATGAATAGCGAGATGACAGTATTTAACATGATGGCAGATGATGAAACTACTCGAGGACCTTATTTTTTGAATCCTTCGTTTATCGAATCCTTTTTGAATCCTTGGACAGATCAAATTGTAAATAGACTTGTGTCGGTCGAAGAAACAGACGCGGCTGTTAGATGTGGAGGTGAGGAGCACTCGTGAATTGTGGTATACTATACAGAGTACTACATTCGTGTATCGTTCGATAGTAGTGCTTTTAACACTGTCATAAGCGAGATCGGGCTGTAATTTTCCTTCCCTTGACAGCTGAAACGTCAGGATTTGGAAGCAGTCACATCTATGTTTGCATTTATTTTTGTGGAACGCACCAGGCATTAGACATTATCGGTCAAAAATATTTTTATGTTAGTCTATACTTTATCGAACTTTAAGAAGAATTAGATTTTCTTAATGATAATTGACATGGAGGTATTACTGGCTGGTATATCGCAGATTTATCTACAATTGTAAATATGGATATTATTTGCTTTCATACGAATCACGTATATCCTATTGAATCCCAAATATCTATCGCTAAAGCATAAAGGTTATATATGTTAAAGTCTAACGTCGTCTATTAGTAAACAACCCAGATAGTAACTTCACAAAAAATGTGTCTAATCTGCTGTGTCTCTAATATATATATATATATATATATATATATATATATATATATATATATATATATATATATATATATATAGTTGCATGAACAACCTACAAGAAGTCAGCCTGTTTATGGCGATCGTATTAACCTCCAGGGTGGATTGAATTTCTATACAAGATGACAAAGGGAGCTCAAGAGCTTGGATCCGGAGCCCGGCCAATATCAATCAGTTCTCGACTGTACGTAACTTCTGTCTATATATGAGTACATACAGTGTCACAGAGGTATGATTCCAAAGGCTTGCTGTCCAAAAATTTAGAGTCTATATCTAGAGTCAGGAACCACAATATACAATACCGCTGTGACTGCGCATTTATAGAATCTAACTATTACTTCTATATACAACTCTCAAGTAACTGCACTATCTTAATATACTCGGCGTAATAGGGAATTTTGAAGTGATGACAAAGACTAAGTCTACATTTTTTGTAAATAATAAATAAAGATATTGTTTTACCGAATTTTATTATTGAATACATAAAGCGGATATCTGTTGGTCAAGATAAGTCAAAACATGGAGAAGATGATCATATTTCGATAGGAAGCTTCGGATTATTTCCTTATAGATCATAGCAAAGAATTCTATAATTAAAACATCAAGAGGGCATATCACATCATTAGGGCAAAGATCTTTCCAAATATGCAACCGAAAGACATTTAGCAAACGTGCAAAAGCCAACTCCCGATTCGTTAAAGAAAGATATGAAGCTAATAACACGATTAGACCGCAACTACAATTTCTGATGTAAAAGAGTGGTGTAATAACATTAAAAAAGGCCCAGTAGGACCAAAGTCAACGACTTTTTACTCTCAAATTTTCAGAAACCGACGCTGATGACGAGGGAGAGAAATGGAAGAGTTGGTTTAAAGAAAAGAAGAAGAACACAAACCTATCATTTTCTATAGAGCAAAGACAAGAAAACGAAGGGAATAGCAAATAGGGATCGTATATATATATATATATATATATATATATATATATATATATATCTCGTATATATATATATATATATATATATATATATATATATATTATATAAAAATAACGTTTTTATGAATTTTTTTTTTATTTCTCAACACAATCTCCTCCAAGGCTGATACATTTATCGTAGCGGTGCTCTAGTCTCGTAATACAATCTCTATATACTGATTCGTCAAAATCCTCAAAATACCCATTTACAGCTTTGATTACTTCTTCATTATACGAAAATCTCTTACCGCCAAGCCATTTTTTGAGGTTAAGAAGCAGATAATAGTTACTCGGGGCTAAGTCTGGAGAGTGGAGAGGGTGCGGCATCCATTCACACTTCAGATCGTTGATTTTAGCTATCGCAACGATTTACGTGTGCGCCGGTGCATTATCGTGATGAAACAAGATTTTTTTCTTCGCCAGATGAGGTCGTTTAATTTTCATTTTGTAGCTCAAACGTTGCAATGAGTCTGCGTAGTATTGACCAGTGATAGTTTTACCCTTTTCAAGGTAATCAATATATATAATACCTCTTGCATCCCAAAAAACAGTAGCCATAACCTTGTTCGCCGAAAAAATTGTTTTTGCCTTCTTTGGAGGTGGTTCCAATGCTCCAATCCACTGTTTAGACTTTTGTTTGTTTTCAGCTTTGTAGTGGTGGCCCCAAGTTTCGTTAATGGTTACGAATCGGCGTAAAAAATCGCTTGGATTACGCTTATACAACGCTTAATTGGCGGTAGAAATGTTCTTTCAAATCCATTTTTGGTCGACTGTTAGGAAACGCGGCACCCATCTTGCATAGAGCTTTTCCATATACCAATGTTGGTACAAAATCTTTTGTACATGTTCATATGACATCTTACAGGTCTCAGCTATCTCATGCACTTTTAATCTGCGGTCTTTCGGCACTATTAGATGGATTTTTGCGATCATATCTGGAATTGTGATCTCAATTGGACATCCTGAGCGAGGCTTATCACAGGTGCTCAATGGACCCTTTTTAAACTCGGAAATCCACTGCTTAATGGTTGAATATGATGTAGAGGATGTCCCCAGTGTTGAGTACATCTCTTCTTTAATTTCCTTCGGCGTTAACCCCTTCAAATAAAAGTATTTGGTGACAGCACGATTTTCCAACTTTTCCATTTTTACGAAAAACACCGAGGCTCTTGTTCAGCGTGCTCTCAAACCGAAACTAACATGGCGATCGGACTGAAATTATAGCTACAAGCTATCTAAGGACGGTACTATAGAACGCCACCTCAAGATCGGCCGAGTGGGGCCATCTCTTGGTCAGGCCGGAAACTTATCAATCCACCCTCGTAAATATACATTCAAACGAACCAAGAAATGAACTATAACTTTAATGTTTACTAAATGTTTTGGGTGTTCAAGTAAGTTTCCAGCGCTTTTTCCAAAATGTGAAGCTTTATTATGCAATCATGGTTACATATTCTTCATTCAACGTATCATCTATCGGAAGCTATAAATTTTTCCTATCTTTCTCGCAATTGCTGAATTCTAAACCACAAAAATTTCTCGTCTTTCAAGCTTAAGAAAATTTTGAGCCTGTTTACCAATATGCCGATCTGTATTAATCAAAACAAGCGGTAGTTAGATGGTGCGAAATCTAGACTCTAAGGGGATTGAGGCAGAATTTCCCACCCGTTATTCTCTGGCATCCATTTTTCTTCTTTATGAATAATTTCCATTGCATTTAAGCGTTCAGAAATGCTCTGTCAATGACTCCTAACTTACTAGCGATTGCTTTGTGCATTTGAGGCCAGTTTTCGCCCGATAATGCTTGCAATTCACTATCTTCAAACTTTTTCTATTGTCCAAACTACTTACCTGTTTTCCTCTCGCAAACTCTAAGACATCATGTAGTCATTGTATGCAGCTTTTATTTGGTGTGTTTTCATTTAATCCATTTCTCGTATTAAAGAACCTGGAGGACGTAGTGCTCTGCGAAAATTTAAATATGCTGGTGTGTATACAAGTATAATTGTTTCGCTATGAGCCATGTCATAAGCAAACGCAATTTCGGTTAAGTGATCGATCCATCTTCTTTGATTCGTTTAATATCTGATGAAAAACCAATCTTACATACATTCATTCACTGTTGGTTTTCTGCTGTGTCCTTAAAGTCGATTGTGTGCAGAATATGTTTTGACGAGCCATAAGCTTGCACATATTTATTAATTAATAAATAATAAAACACTAGAAAATATAAAGAATAATAACTGTTCTAATGTATAATGATGGATTACGTAAAATAATTGAATTATATAGTATATTATAATACAATATATAATTCCTATAAAGTCATCGACCGCGCGAGAAGAATCCCGCGAAAAAGCGAAAAGATTAGAGATAGAAAGAAAAACCGAGCGCATCCGAAGACGCTCGAAGAAACGTTCTCTCTCGCTGGAACAAATTTCGAGCTTCGTGGGCAGTAGATCGTGCGGCGAACTCAGCGCGGAGAGATTGCCGAAAGTAGTATGTCGCGGCGCGGCGCGGTAAGGGGCAAGCACTGCAAGCTTTGTGTAGTGGATGGGTGAGAGGGGAACGGCCGCAGAGTGGGGGTCTCTCTCTCTCTCTCTCTCTCTCTCAAAACTTAAATAGCGACGCACTGGATGTAATTTCATACTCAGATTCAGTAAGCCGGTGGTCTCGAAAACGACTAATCGAGGGGGAACCTGTCCAATAAATTTGGATATATAGCTTAATTTAAATATTTCGTAAAGCCATGCGGAGCTAAATATTTAAAATATAATTTATATTAGATGTAATAAATTTATAATTATATACACAATTTAAACTTGTATTACAGTGTACCGTGGCGAACGGACTACCTTTGTTTAAAGAAAAGCGGCAAGGTGCAGCGGCGCAGTGACGAACGTTGAAATCTATTATTTATCTATTTTTTATTATTATTTATCTATTATTTATTATTTATAATAAATTAAATTTTTATACTTTTATATTTTTTCTGGTGTAGTAATTATATTTTTTGTTATCCATAAATATTTTGTTAAATTGAAAGAAAGGTTCGATTTAAATAAAATATAAAAGAAACCCAGCTCGATAATAAAATTTAACTTTCGTTCTTGATTAATTTGAAATAAATTGTTTTATTATCTATAAATAATAAACGAGGAATCAATTCAAAACTCTGGCGGCTTGAGCGAGAGTTAGAATCAAGTTTGACTAAACATTTATATTGTTGGTACTTGGTGGCGGGCTGAGCTAAATTCTTCTTGGCGAGCTATTGAAAAATAAAAATAGAAGGGATACTTCTAAATACCAATAAAATAAATGTTTATCCCAAGCATAGTTCAGGGTCGCCGATGGTTTGGTGAGCGGCTGATTTATTATTGGCAGGGCTCGCATGTTTATAACGTACAAGTCACCTGAACCCACAAGACCTGGGTCGACTTATACCTGTACTACATCTACAACTAGTTGCGGTTCCCCAATTTATGACATATTTTACATATATGAGTAACAAAAAGTGTGGATAGAAACACAAGAGTTAACATATGATATTATGAGAGATTTTCCTGAAGTTTTTTATTTTTAACAAGCAGAATACTATAATAAAACTAAATTTAAAATACGAAGTTCTTTTTTTACGGGCATCTTGGATATAGGATGTCCAAAAATTTCCGGAAAACCTAAATGATTTTCCAGGTAAACTGATTTTGGACAAAGTCAAGGTCAATTTTGTTTTTTAAAATGGGAAAAACTATTTTTGACAACGGAAATCGAAAGAGCAGAAAATTTTACGTCTAAGCATGTACTCAAATCATAGGTCAATGATGACCTTGATGGTCACACAAAATCATTTATCCTCGAACAAGGTCTGGAAACCTCTTGGCATTGGAAATTCTCAATTTTTGTACCACAGAAGGTATTACCTTTATCAAGGTGCATATAACGGTGACGCTCTGCACGGTCTGGATGATGCCCTTGAAGGACATTTTACTTTGAATTTTCTTATTTACTTTTAGCATTACCCAGGAACAACGACGTGGACTAAGTACAATCTGTTTCCTTTGGGGTCCTTGTTTAGCGTGAGTCCGTTTACCTTATAAACTAAACCTAAAAAAAAACTAAAATATAAAAATGCACTACTCGCGCTTTGTTACAAAACACTAAAGAGCTGGCGAAGAAATGATCATACAAGGGTCGTCAAAATCTGAATCGAGAAAGTAGGCAGCTACTATTATGGTTGCGGAGTTACAGGTTTGCAGTGTTATCACAGTCCAAGAATTAAAATCGGTCGCATTACTTAATTGTCGGACCTCGTATACTTTTACTTGATGTTAGAGGGAATGTTGAAATGAACGAAGCCTGCTGGTCTTTAACGAAGCGCCACGCAACCAGAAGCAAGCATCACTAGGATTCGGTCGGGATAGTAGAGCTTGGTGGTCTTTATCGGAACGCCACGCAATCAGGATCACGATGCGTTTATTCAGGATTTTAGGACAGATTACTAGAGCTCTCGAATCAGGCATTTCTGGGAAGATTCTTTTGGCTGGATCGCCGAGAAAAGTGATTTTGGGGCGGAAAATCCGCCTTCTTATACACGAAAAATTAATCGATCGGATTTTTAGGCCACCGTTCGACTAATTTGTATCTAAATTGCACGCATCGACCGCCGAAAAATAACAATAATAATTTAATAATAATACAATAATAATAATCGCATTATTTTTATAATAATTTCGGCGCTGTGTCATCATTACAGTTCTTAATTTAATTTTCTCCTATTTTAAATAATATTTAGTTATATCAATAATAAAACTAATGATAATTATTATAACCAATTATTATAATAATAATATTTATGTAAATAATAACTCAGTTGATATTTTCGTCCTTGGGGACGCTCGTACACGCAAACATATTTATGTATTTATAATATTATTAATTTGCACGTTTGATTTTATGTATGTGCTATATATTAAATAATATAAAAGTATCAAAAGCGATAGTTTTATATTATTTCATTCAAAAGGGGCAGCCGAAATGCAGCGGATAGTGCCTTTACTGTATTCTAATTTCCTAAGCGCGGGGAATGCGGGAGTGCGCGATATCTTTTCCACGCTGGCTGCCGCGCGGCCACAGCTCTCTTTCTCTCTCTCTCTCTCGTGACATCCAATATTACAATTAAGAATATTTCATGAGATTGCAAGATAATCGTAAAATATTAATAAACTTGATTTTATAACTTATAATTTAAAAAAAATGATATTATATATATTTAGGGATGAAGTTAAAAATGTTTAATTGTGTTCTAGATACTGTTAGTATGGATGAAGATATAGTTGGAGAAGTAAGTATGCAAGTAGATCTTTTTACCAATCCAGGAACAGGTGAACAAAAAATTAACGTAAAAGGTATTAAAGAAAAAATAGATATTTTTCAATGCCAAATATTTAAAATAAATAAAATTTATTTATTGATTTTATATTGTAGTAACATCAGCAAACAATCTAAAGTGGCCCTTAGCTAATGGAATGTTCAAGCCTTTTGTTGAAATAAATCTCATAGGACCCCATCTTGCAGACAAGAAAAGAAAACTTGCGACGAAATCAAAAAGCAACACTTTATCACCAAAGTTTAATGAAACCTTTCACTTGTAAGTTACATATATTTTATACTAATGAAACTGTTACTTCAATATTAAAAAGTCATTTTTTAAAAAGGAATTACGCTATTCTAAATAATATATGTTCTATTTGTCTGTATTTATTATTTTGAACATTTAAAAACTAACTCAAGAATCTGAAGAAACCTTAACGTAGCAGCTGATCAAGCGAAACTTGATTGTATATCTGCACTAGTTGATTTTCTGTAGCAGTTATGCAAATATGTTACCTACTTTCCAAAATATCTCTTCGAGTAGGTGGACATGTATACCATTCCCAAAATGGCCACCTCACCTTTTTTATTCAAATGAATGTTATTGCTTGTATTTTTAGTTAAATACTTTATTTTATGCGAAAGATTTTCTTGGTCACAACAGTTATAACATTTTTAGCTTCATATAAATTGCATATTCAAACTTCAACAACATCATTCATGAAAAGCAATGTCGTTCGGAATTATAAGGAAAACTTGGTGGATCGATCCGAAATTATCGTAATGATATCAAAATATTATTTTTAATTATTAGATGAATATAAAATGCATAGTAATAATAATATCAGAAATGCTTTATTATTTAAGAAAAATATCGTATACTCACAACCATTACGGTTATTTTCATGAAAAAATCACATTGTTGATAAGGCTGCGAATTGTCCATCTTCTTAATCATATTATTGAACATGCTCAATTTCATCAAGTAAATATTGCTACACCAGATTACTAGCTGGAGCTTTTGAGCTCGTCTGTGTATACATTGGAAGACAATGATATCAAATCTACTGCGTTTCTTTCAATAGATAATATTGATCTTAGTCAGTATCTTAATCAAATTTTCAAAAGAAAGGACATTGAACTATGCGATTTTACTTTTATAGCTTCCATTCTACTGCTGAATTCGCTTTTTTGTCGATTTCTACTATGACAGTGATACCTATATTTATAACAAATATTTTTATTAATCTTACAATCTTGATAATATACTAATATAATGATGGTCAGACTGTCTTTGTTTATAATCATCTCCGTAAAATCTGAAATGAAAATTTTTACTACAAAATATAAGATAAAAATTGAAATTAAAAATTAATGATAAAAATAAAATCATATTTATTCTATATTAGTAAAGGACTGCTTGACAACTCCTATCACGTTAAATTTAAATTTACCTTTAATGTCTGACCTATCCAATCGCTCTTGCGAATCTTCAAGTACTAAATTAAATAGACATTTTCCGAAAAGTTACCGCTGGGCTTATTAATGAGATGGCAGATGTCTTATTATTAGACATACAAGAGAAAAATTATTATTGTTTATTTTTATAGTAAAGAGCATTATTTTATTAATGATAAATAATAAGATGAAAGAGTATATATATATATATATATATATATATATATATATATATATATATATAGGTTAATTTAGTTCGCTTCACCATATATCATAAATAGAGTGCATGATTTTGTACTTTCTTAAAACATTGGAGACTAAAATTTGTGAACCTAATGATGTTTGAGAAAAGAGGAAATGTTTCATCTGAACCTCTAGGTTAATCAATGAAGAAATAAAAATGGAAAATCACAAAGTAGGAGGATAGATAGCCTATACCTGGACGTACAAAGATATAATATGAAACTACTACAATATTTTATACAGATCAAACGTTTGTCGAAAAATATAAGCAAATGTTTCTAATATACAAGGTGACCCATTTTAATCTATGTCCCCGCATAACTTTGTAGGATGATCTTCAATTGAAAAACTTCTGCAAGAGAAGTTCTAGGGGACGAAGGGGGGTATATAGCAGTATCAGTACCTTTGACCTTGAACTCGACTTTTATGGTCATTTCAAGGTCAAGATGATTTTTTAAAATAAAAACCTCTATTTTTAACCATGGATTTGAAAAGAGCAAGAAATTTTACATCAAATATACCTTATGGAGCATTTCTATTTGTAACCTTGGAAAAATACAAAATGAAGGTCAAATGTCTAAAAACCGATCGGACAATTTTTCTTTGAATTATTGTGACGTTCTGAGTTAAATAAACGTTCACGATATTTGACAAAAGTCACGGAAAAGTAAAAGTGGTAATTAACCATAACCAGCTTATTTTCAAGGCTATTTTAAGTTCATAACAATGTGTTTTTATTGAAAACTCATATTTTTTTACTGCGAAACCTGTTTTTTGATATGGGATTTGTGATTAATGGCACACTTAGAACACAGGATTTAACGACCTTAAGTAATTTGACCTTCAAGGCTATTTTCAAGGAGTATATTCCATGAAGGTATATGCGTTGTTTTTTAAAATAAAGCATACGAAACAAATCAAAGCACTTCATCCTTACTTTTAGTGCTACATGGAAAAAACGACGTGGATAAAAGCTGCACAGTGCTCAACGTAAAAAATCACTTTCAAACACTGTTATTTATTTTTTAAATATTATTTGATCTTATCGTGGTTAAAGCGCACATTCTTCACTGATCTTTTTAGTTGTCAAGGTCATTTAATGGTATGATGGTTGTTTTAATAGTTACAATTTTTTAATTGAAAATTGATTATGCTAGGTATTCACCGTTTTTGCAAAATTTTGTTTATTATTTTGACTAGAAATCAATTTTTCTACTTAAATTATAATTCACATTTATTGTACTCAAAAAAATTCGAAACATATTTTGAAAAATAGCTGATTCTCCACCAACTGAAATAGTTGATTATGTTCAACGATTTCCAGACGAAGATATGCTACTGATATGAGAATAAGAAATTGAACTGAAAGAGCTTAAGAAGAGTATCTTGTTCGCAAACGCCAACATCATAAATACAAAGAAAATAATGTACAAGCCTTAATTATTCTAGCAACTATTCATTTGGATCCACATATTAGTACTCGACAGATTGAAAGGGTAACAAGTATATCACAAAGTTCAGTTTTAAGAATATTAAGATCTCTAAATTATCATGCATAGCACATTACTCTAATGCAAGCTTTAAGACCACCACATATTTTAGCGCGTATTAATTTCTGCCAATGGGCTTTGTAAGTCATAAAAAATGATCCTCAGTTCATTCTATTTATACTTTTCTCTGGTAAAGCTATATTTTACAGCGATGGACAACTCAATAGAATATAACTGTCCTGATTGGTCGAACGAAAATTCCTACTGGTACAGGCCTGTAGATCATTAAAATCACAGGAGTCTCATGGTGTGGTGCGGTATAGTAAGTGGTTACTTAATTGGGCAATACTTTTTTAACCGAAACGTTGATAGAAATAGCTACTTAGAGATGCTAAGGGACTACTTACCTGGACTGTTGGAGAAAGTTGATTTAGCAACGCGACAAAGAATGTGGCTTGAACAAGATGGTGCTGCGCCTTATTATGCACTTACCTATGTACATTTTAAAATGACCTTTACAATAATAGGTGGATTGGAGGTAGAGGCGCACTTGACCCTCTCACCAAATTGTACAACACTCGATTTTTTTGTGGGTATACGTAAGAAATTTTGTGTTTCCCATCGGTCCACGACAAGACAAGATATGATGGAAACAATTCCAACAGCTTATGCAGCCATTTCTCGAGAAACTCTTACTTAGGACTGTGGATAGTTTCAAAAGACGCATACGTTTGTGTCTTCAATCCAATGGAGGAAACTTTGAACTATTTATCCGTGGCTAATTGAAATAATTGCAGCCATCGTGAGAAGCAAGGAGACTCACGATAATCAACCACCCCAAAGACAACAGAACTTAAAACGTCCACGTCGTTGTTTCCGGGTAATAGTACGGTCAAGGTGCTTTGATATGTTGCGTCTGCTTTATTTTAAAAAACTATTTATTTATATACTATACGGGAAAGAGAGAGAGTTTTGGAATCAACCAACTCTGCTGGCCTTTGATGGAGCACCACACAATCAGGATCGCGATTTCATTCTTGGTCAGAGGTGAGACCGATGATATTTGATGGAGCGCTACTACGATTAAGTCTTATCAGGAAATAAGAGAAGATAGTTTAGTGACGTCGTTGATCTTTGATGGAGCTAGATTCATCAGTTCATGAACAAAAATTTGTTCTTTACTTTAAAAGTTGGACTGAATGGACGTTAACTATATCTAATTGCTGATAAACGAAATGTAATAGTAGCTTCTAATAAAAAAAAAATATTAATACAATAACAATCAAGATTAATAAATATTTTCGTTGGTCTTATAGTCCAATTAAATCAATCTAAAATAATACGTAATAATATCAGTATATATTTATATTAATATTAATATTAATACATCAATATACAAAAATAATGAAAATAAAAAATAAAAATTAAAAATTATAATGACAGTCAGACTATCCTTGTATAAAATCACCCCCGTAGACTAATCTGAAAATAAAAATCTTAGCTGAAAAAAAATTTTATGTTAGTAAAGTGCAATCTGATGCCCCCCACCCGTATCTAATTGAAGACGTAGTCCAACGTTTCGAGCTCGCTACGGCTCCTCATCAGGGACTAAACTAAACCTTATATTCTAATCTATATATACCTTATCGCCACTACCTAATTTAGTAAATTAAATATAAAATCCTACTCTACACAAAATGTTCAAAACCAATCAATTTAATCAGGAATTATAAATGTTATCTAATTAACTAGACTTTAACATTAAATTCAGATTCTTTTGATTCTTGGAAATGTGAATACTTTCAAGACTTCCTTTTACACTTATTATTAATACCATGCTCTAAAATATCCACATTCACAAAAGCAAAAGTATGTAAAAACTTGATACAATGTTCTTTTAAACCGGATGTAATATGTAAACTACGTAAACTATATTTATGTTCATAAATTCAGCACAACCTGTCAGAGATATCGAGATACTTTCTGTGCCATCCTTTTCATAACCAAAAAAAATAATACTCGTGTTTTTTTATTGTCGATTACAATTGTTTATAATAAATTATTTAAACAAATAAACCAAAATTTCGTAATTTTGCAAAACTGAATGCGGATATCGATTCTACGAGTAAAAACATGACAAAAATCTATGTAACATTTTTTTGTCAGAGTTCATTTTATTAGTGTAAAATAACGATAAACAATCGTGCGCAAAGTAGTTTCCAAGTTATTAATCCAATTATGGCTCATTTCCGTGATCTTCTTTGTGTTTTCTGCAAATGAGTTTGCAAAATTTGGTACAGAAACATTCAATTCTTGTAGAACACGTGCCTATATCGCATTTTTTCATACTTCCTTGTTTCATGATGTGTTGTGAAGAATTTTCAGGCTTCCTTTTTTTCCTGCATATACGTACTGATAATAGCTTTTAAATGTAACATTCACAAAGTTCTTGAAAAGTATCTTTGGAACCTTTCTTTGCATCTGGATGGAGTTTATTGTAAATTACCGTGGCGTTCGCTAAAGCTTGAATAAGTCGCATAAGAAGACACTATTTCTATTTTTTTCCTCTTATTAAAGGCATCAAAGCATTACAGTGTTGGTCGTGGAGATCGACACGACCTATGTGTTGATTGTACATGAAGAAAGAATGAGGGAAAAGAATGGAATTTTTCGACGAGTCTTGCCATCTTTGCATTGCCACTTTCGGTTCATCCCCATATTTAGTTAAAATAATTATTACGGGTTAGGAATCCATTACCATAATGAAATTCGACCCTGAATTTCCTCCATGCTTAGAAATAGGGGTTCCTCTTTCAGTTTTTTCGGCATTTCGACCTTTTCTTTCACACGATTCTGCCGGACAGTGCCTGTTGATAATAAACCATTCTTTTTCAAATGTATCATTGATCTGGATTAAAGAAAAAGTATCAAAGTACACGTGGGATTTACTCAAATCTTTTTTTTCAGTTCCTTCTAACAAAGTAGAAAGTAATTGTATTATTGCTCTTGAATCCAATCCAACAGAAGCTTAAACATTTTCTGTTTTATTCCCTGATTTATCTGTGTAAATAACGAGGTCACAGATGTATCCATCACAAGAACAAAGTGCACACATCTTTATTCCAAACCTGATGGGCTTATTCCTGATACTCTGCTTGATATCAAATCTACCGAAATATTTTACCATTACCTTTGTCAGTCAAACTTTGTCAGTTGGATTTTCATCTTGATATTTGTAAAATCGAATATTCTTCTTAATGGTAACAAATTTATTTCTCGCCATAGGTTCGGTAATAAGCGGTACTATAGGATTCGTTTTGTTGACTAATAATCGTAAAGACGTTTTGTAAAATTGAAAATAGTAATCATTATGATTACAATAAATCTTTCTAGATCATTTTTAGACAAATCGAAATGATTCTCCATAGCAGCTTCCACAATATGATTGTTCATCGACTCCGAGAAGAATAACTTGAATAATTCTAAGCAATTTTTAAAAAACAATGGGGAAATAGTTGACAGAATAGAATTGTCCTCGACATCAGGAGATATATTACTCAGAGTATCATCTTCCCAATCGTAAATATAATTCGGTTTCAACAATTTTTGAGTCCTTGTGTAAATACTTTTAACATGTTCGTAAGAACCTGTACGAAGATCATGAGATGTTATATTTTCTTCTAGATCAACATCTGAATCTCGATCTGAACTTTCATGAATCAATATTGATCTTCGTCAATGTTAGAATCCTCAACTAAATCAGGCAGATCCCTAACTCTCCGTCTCGACATTATCAATTGCGTTCGACACAACATAATTTTATAAAAAGTTACTAAAGTTATTACTAAAGTTTCGTTTCAAAAGATAATTTTTTTTTCAAATGATAAACACCGTTAGCCTGCCATTCAAACGTGATCTCTAGCTCGGAAGGTTTTGAAAAAAAATAAACCCATCCAATTGTAGCATGCAACACTACGGTCTTGCGCAAGTCTACATCTAAGACGGATGAAGAGGATTATTTACAAATGAAAAGTTTGTTACATAGGTTTTTGTCATGTTTTTGCGCGTAGAATCGACAGTCGCATTCAGTTTTGCGATAATATTTCATTTGTTATAAACAATTGTAATCGACAAAAGAAAAAACACGGGCGATTTTTGGTTATGAAAAGGATGGTCTAGAAAATTTCGTGATATCTCTGCCAGGTTTTGCTTGGTTTGTAATGGGTTAATATAAGGATTTTCAGCTCTCTGGTGAGTTGTGTTATCTTCTAACTTTATTGTTATCGTACTTTAATTCTGATTTTGTCGACTGCTTATATACAAATTATAACAATGAACAAACAGGTAGATATTTAAAAAAAGAGAATTTATGAACATAAATATAGTTTACGTAGTTCGTATATTACATCCGGTTTAAAGGAGCATTGTTTCAAGTTTTTACATTCTTTTGATTTTGTGAATGAGGATATTTTAGAGCATGGTATTAATAATAAGTGTAAAAGGAAGTCTTGAAAGTATTCACATTTCCAAGAATCAAAAGAATCTGAATTTAATGTTAAAGTCTAGTTAATTAGATAACATTTATAATTCCTGATTAAATTGATTGGTTTTGAACATTTGCTAGGATTGTGTGTGTAGAGTAGGATTTTATATTTAATGTACTAAATTTGGTAGTGGCGATAAGGTATATATAGATTAGAATATAAGGTTTAATTTAGTCCCTGATGAGGAGCCGTAGCGAGCTCGAAACGTTGGACTACGTCTTCAATTAGATACGGGTGGGGGGCATCAGATTGCACTTTACTAACATAAAATTTTTTTTCAGATAAGATTTTTATTTTCAGATTAGTCTACGGGGGTGATTTTATATAAGGACAGTCTGACTGGAATAATAGTTTTTTATATTAATTATTTATTTTTATTATTTGTGGATGTTGATGTAGTATTAATATTAATATAAATATATATTGATATTATTACGTATTATTATCGATTGATTTACTTGGACTGTTAGACCAATGAAAATATTTATTACTTGACTTCAATTTGTAAAAATATTAAAATATTTGTAATTCTCTCTAATAAAGTTTTTACTTTTAAATTTCCGTTTCATAATTCTTTCGGCATTACTGTTATAAAAACGCGCAAAATTTTAATTTCATATAGTAGTCGAAATGAAAATAATCGGACGACGCTCTGTCAAAGACTAACAGGCTGTACTATCCCGAGCAAAATTCGAATGAGACTTGATCCTGGTCGCATGGTGCTCCATCAAAGATCAACTACCTCACTAATTTATCCTCCGTTATTTTCTGATAAGACTTGATCCTAGTTGTGCGGCGCTCCGTCAAAGATCAATGGTATCTACTCTAACCAGCCTGCATCAAAGACCAGCAGATTTGGTTCATTCCAAAACTGTTTCTATTTCCAGTAAAGTATATAAATAAATAGAGCGCAAGAATAGGAATGAATATTTTAAAAAATTTATAGTATTAATGGATTGAACATTGTGAATGTATTAAAATATTCATTCTATTACTATTAGTTTTTATGATTATTTTTAAAATTATTTTTTAACAATTTAGTGTATATAATAACGCCATAGTGAGTGAATAACTATTTCTATCTATTCAGTTTTTGTGTTCAAACGTTATATAATATATATAAAGTTCATTCAAATATTGATGTCAATATTGACAAATATTTAAGAATTTTAGAAAGATACAGATCAGTTAGAAGCAACATGAATGTTATATTCTTTAGCTAAAATAAAGATATTTGCAGTAACGACAAAGCATAAAATGTAATAATAAAGTAGAAATTTATTATTTTGATACATTATTTAAAATTTAAAACTAATGGAAAACAAGACCCATTTGAATAAAAAAACGATAATATTTTTAATTTTTTGTTATGTTTAATACAGTTTCCATCTTCTGGACGAAATTGGTTCTCCAATGAGGTGAGGCTCTCCTTGATAGTTTAGTTCTTTAATTCTAGAAGATGAACTGTAGTCGTTCGAAACGTCGGACATCTAAGGTAAATTCAAATTTAAGGTCGATGGGTTCATCAGGTTGTTATTTACTAACGTAGAATATAATTTTTTTTGTTATTTTTATTATTTATAATTTTTAATCTAATTTAATTTAATTTTAGTAGTAATTTCTATTTCAGATTCTTCTGAGATGATTATAAACAAGAACAGTCTGACTATATACAAGGTCTGTTTTAAAATTTTCCAGATAAAAAGTAGCACCTATTTATGATTATGCGTGTTCAAGAGCATCTTTTGTTTACATTTCGCGGTAAACAAAAGGAACATCGAGAAAGTACATCAATTCATCAACAGTGGGCCTAAATAGGCGCTGCGTTACAACAAAGTGTAACTGAATTTATGAGCAGCATCAATTCATTGCATTTCGACCGAGAATTTGGGCCCGATGATCCAAAACCGAAAAAATTGAAAATGAAAACAATGGTCAGCGCTTTCTACGACTTCCAGGGCATTATACACCAGGAATTCCTTCCATCTGGCAAAACGGTTAATGGTGTGTATTATTTTGGTGTTATGAAGCGTTTGCTTATCTGTATTCGTAGTGTTCGCCCCAGTATACTATGTAGAAAGTATTATCGTATCTGTAGAGGCCAGCGGAATAGGCGAGCAGTTGCCTTTTTCAGGTTTCGCATCAAACGAAGCGCTTTTATCCATATCACTATGAACTTGTACCTCGTCCAAGTATCGTTTCAGCTTCTTTATCAACTAAAGCAAAGCAAAACACTCTTTCTTCGCGGTCATATAGTACGTTCCGTGGTGGACAATCCGTGATTGTCATACACTTAAGTCTCTGTAATTAATACAGAAAAGGAATGTATCATTTGTCTTCTTAACAATGACGATCACGCTGCTCTATTCACTACCTAGCTATTAATGGTACTCTACACTCCATTCTCGAACATCCTCTTTACTTCGTTGGCGCCATATATTTCGACGGATTTTAAACTGGGATAGTTACCTGACAGAAATTCGGTATTCTGTGCGAGCGGTCGCTCCGAGTTATCCAGACATATCTAGTAGTCTTTGGTCTCAAGTAGGTTTTAGTCCTCCCTGGCTTTATCATTGTCTGTATTTATCTGCTATTTATTTTCTAAATTATTTCCAGTTCTTTATGATTTAAAATTACTGAACATCTAAAACAAATATACCTAAAATGGAAATTAATCGAATAATTATTTAATTTTCTATGAATATAAATTATATTGCATTCAATTCGGACAAGACTCTAATTTTCTATTCAATTTTTCTATTTTTATTTCGAAACTGATTCGAAACCAAATGGATAGAATTGAGATCAATGTAATTTACACACAATTCGCCAACGTAAGTACCCTATGTCTGTTTGGTTTCAGAGGATTTGCAGGCAGAGAACTCGTTTTCTTTCACGAAACTTTCTCTCCACACTCCAGTGTTACGAGCCACCGTATCTTGCGAAATCTTTTGAAAGAAAACTAGACTGTCTACCTGCATTTGTCATGCTGGATCCACGCGCAACCGGGGAGAGATCTGGAGCATGCATTGGCTGAGCTCGCTATCGTAGATTCCGCAACTATAGAACGAAAAATTTAGAAATGAACACGATGAGCGGCAAGGATATGATAAAAAATAATTATAATAGGAGCTCACAGCAGGGATCGACAATTATTAAATAATTTTATTCTTTTATTTCTTAAGTTATTCGCAAATAATGCTTAACAAACAGATTTGTATTTTTTCAGCCTGCATGGCGTCAGACCAAGTGCATTAAATGAAGTGGTCTACTGACAAATGGCGAATGCACCCTGTATTGCCCATTGATTAGTATCATTTTATTATTATTTTTATTTTACTATTTTTTTTATAATTTTTCCATGAATTTAATAATTGTTTGTTAATAGATTATTTACAGATAAATAATTAAATCATAATTTATTAAAAAATTTAGTTAAATATATTCTTGTGCTGAATAATCTCAAAATTGCAATTTATCCACCAGTAGTGCTAAAAAAATTAATTCGAATTAAAGTAAATATATTATAGTATTTGAATGATTATGTTGCTCAACAAAGACTAGTATACTGAGCGAGCTATTGTCGGGATAAATTGCAAATGCTTTGTGATCCGTAGCTTTGGTACGAGCATACGACCGACATGTGCTGAACCAGAGCCGATTCTCCTGTCGAAATAGACCAATGTGTTGCATGATATATATATTTTCTTGCTTAAATTATATTTTTGTTATTACTTTATTTATAATATTCGGTATCTAAAACAATGATCTCTAGACCGGAATTATATTGTAAACTAACACAAAATAACGATACGTTCATCTCATATGAATTTTAATGAAGGATTCTAATATGATTATATTTATACTTTAATATATTTTACTTTATTATATAAAATATAAAATAAAGTTACTGTTATTAATAAATTTGTAACGTTTCTATTCCCCTCGGGATAGCCCACGCAGTATATTACAAGGTAATTTGAAAGGGGAGGAAGTGTTTTCGGGAACGGACGGCGGATCGGGCAAATAATTGCTATAGAACATAGTATATTTTAACAAAATATATCTAACGATTTATTCAATAACGGATTTCCTTATACAAACCACTACGAGTTTCTGCAACAGAATAAGAAATAACGAAAATAATTATTAATCAGAGAAAAATAATTATAACCCAAAAATTATAATAAACTGGATGTTTATCTAATAGTTCTGAATAGTAGATGTACGCTAGTTAATAATTCGTCGCTATCTACCGCACGAATACCCAGTGCAAAGGCGGGGAATTTAAATAATCAGGTTAATTTAATGAGGTAATAGTATAAAGGTATACTTAATTACGCTGGTTTTTTTGGCATACACCTCGATGCTTGTGCGAGTCGAGTGAGAAAGAAAACAGTAGCGCGCGGGCATGTATTTGAAGGGGTTAGCTAGTACAGATCTAATACACTCGACCCAGCTCTCTCTCGCCGCGCGAAGTGTATTATATATATATATATATATATATATATAATATCTTAGGAACTTTCCCACTATTGTCACTCTCGCTTATAATAATCATACAATTTGTTCCAATCCTTATAGCTGCAGATGCCGATACTCCGCTTCTTGTTGAGCTCTGATTGGTGCGGGCTAACATTACTGCTGAATGTATTTTCGCTGTATATCAACATCGTCTACCTTTATTTAATGGTAGAGAATTAGAATTAGAATTTCATTTATTAAGAGAGAGAGAGAGAGAGAGAGAGAGAGAGAGAGAGAGAGAGAGAGAGAGAGAGAGAGAGAGAGAGAGAGAGAGAGAGAGAGAGTAGATATTGCGTGCTCTCTTTCTTTCAGTTTTGCCGGTACATTTAACATATTTATTTTAGTGTTCGTCGTGACCTTTTCATGCTGTTGTGCAATATGATATTTTCTCATGATATTCAGATATTTCTATTCGAATGAATTGCCTAGAGGAGTAGCATTAATGCCAAAAAATGCACAAAGGATATTTAATTGTTCAAGATTAAATGGTCAATCATTATATTTATCTAACCTAATATCTCTCAAGGTTTCTGGATGAAATATTTTGGAAAAAAACATGTTTATCACAAATCTAAAACTATTTATCTTACATTATATAATTCTATCATTTGAAGTTTGCATTTCACTTAAACTCTGAAATAGTTTGTTTGTGGAAGGCGCCCATGGATCAATAATTCAGATTAAAGGACGATCGGGGACGATACAATTGTGTCCAGTAATATTAGATATTTAAGAATAAATCAGAACTTCAAAAATAAAGTCCATCTATACTTTAATGATCATAGACAGTACAAAGGTAACGACTAGTGCAAGAGCACGGATATGGCAACCCAAGACCTAGAAATTATCCGTTTGCGCCGATCCACATATTGGTCCGCTGTAGCTATATCAGTATTTACTCTGAACACGAGATCGGTGAACACGCTGTACACGAAGGTGCTCGGCTGGACCGGACCCCGAACGAATAACTAGAAAGAAGAATAGCTCGTTCAGGAACGAATGTCACGAGGTGTGTAGCAGGACATGTTAAAGAATGAAAAACAAGTTCAGTTAAAATAGATAGAAGGTAAATTATTATAAACTAAGAAAAGAGAATGAATGAAAAAATACAGCGCGCACAAGTGTGTGTGAGGCATAGGCTGAGACCGTTGCCTTGGCGTCACACTTGCGAGCGGAAGCGAGAGACGGAGAAAGAAAGAATACGAAGTGACATTTGCAAGCATTGTGGCGCGTGAACGCCTGATATTCGTACACCGTTGGTTGCTCCAGAAAATGATGCAAAGTTCGCGCACTCATTTTGTCAAGACATATTGAATACAGACTCGTGAGGGGCCTCAGAACCGGTACTCCCTCTCTATGTCTTTTTCTCCCTGTCTCTCTTGCTCAATCGCCCTTCTCTCACTGTCTCGGTATCACTTATCTTTCTCACTCCTAGACTTCCGTCTCTGGTCTGTAGAAACATTAATTGTCAAATATCTCCCTTCCGCCTTTTTGTAGTATGAATTTCGTGGCTATGTACCAAGCGCTACAGAGCTTATATCTGATAATACTATACATTATTTGAAAGGTATTGATATAACGTAAAAAACGACGCTATGCATGATTTGTTTAGATATTGCGTTCAAAAGTTATAGATGTGTAAACATGGAGTTCACTAACGCCGAAATTCGCGCTATTTAACGTTTTCCTTCGTCAAAGGCAAATCCACTAGTGAAACGTTCCGTGAGATTAATGGTGTTTTGGGGGATGGCAGGCTATCACCGCAGAGGAATGGTTTCGTCGATTCAGAGCCGGTGAAAACGACACCATGGATAAGCCAGCTGGTGGAAGATCTGTGACGACGAATACCGATAAAATCATGGAATTTATCGCGTTAGACCGGCATGTGGCATCTCGTGACATTGCCCAGGAGATGAGAGTTAGCTACTAAACCATTTTGAACCATCTACAGAAGGATGGATACAAAAAAACCTTGATGTTTGGATGCTGAATGATTTGACGCAAAACTTCTGGACCGAATCAACGCCTGCGATATGTTGCTGAAACGGAACGAACTCGACTCATTTTTGAAGCGGATGGTGATTGGCGACGAAAAATGGATCACATACGACAATATCAAGTGAAAACGCTCGTGGTCGCAGGCCGGTGAACTGTCCCCAACAGGCCAAGCCAGGATTGACGGCCCGAAAGGTTTTGTTATGTGTTTGGTGGGATTGGAAGGGAATCATCCACTATGAGCTGTTCCCACATGACCAAACGCTTAATTCTACCATCTACTGTGAACAACTGGACTGCTTGAAGCAGGCTATCGACCAGAAGTGTCCACAATTGGCCAACAGGATGGATGTAGTGTCCCACCAGGACAATACCAGACAACACACTTCGTTGATGACTCGTCAGAAGCTACGGGAGTTCGGATGGGAGGTTTTATCGCATCCACCATATAGCCCAGGCATAGCGCCAAGTAATTACCACCTGTTCCTGTTCATATCGAAGGCCCTTGGCGGTGTAAAGTTCGACTCAAAAGAGCCTTGTGAAAAGTGGCTGTCCGAGTTCTTCGCAAATAAGGAGAGGGGTTTCTACGACAGGGGTACTATAAAGTTGCCGTCTAGATGGAAACAGATTATCGAACAAAACGGTGCATATTTGAAGTAAATCCAACCACTGTAACACTTTTTATAATACATTGAATGAAGAGCAAAAAATTGGAAGGGAGATATTTGACATACTAATATGTATCTATGTATATAGATGTTGGCGTCTGATACAGACTACGACTAAAGAGAGAGCCCAGGAACGTAGGATATTAAACCCGACGGCGTTCACGACTTTCCATCATAATATTTATATTAAATGTATGTAATTTATATCATATTTTGTTAAATATTACGATAAATGTAGTAGGTTATAACTATATATAATATTAGGAGGCAAACTTAGTTTCCGACCTTTTTTAACGGAAACTAAACGGTCATTTATGATGGAAAATGGATATACGTTAGCTTAATGAAAATATTTTCCGTCATTTTCTACTACTTTTTTCCATCTTTCTGACAATGTGATGATATCGTGGTGAAAGAACGATAGCGGTTTCGAGGCGATACAATCATCCACTCATCCTCGCACTTCTTAAACATGTCAAAAGTGCGTATCAAGGTGGTTGTGTTGCACCTATCTGAATAGGTAGTAATCAGAAGGCGCTATTTCTGGCGAGTATGCTGGGTGCGGCAACACTTCCCATTCGAGCTCCAACAGAGACTTTGTTTGACGGGTTTCGCAACATGTAGCCGAGTGTTCTCATGCAACAGAATAACTTTGGATCTATTGCTCTCGATTGCTGATCTATGTTCGATCAATATCTGTAGCAAATCATTTAGTTGGTGTTTGTATACCTCGGCAGTGACGGTTTCATTCGGTATTAGTAGCTCGTAGTACAGTACACCCTGTTGGTCCCACCAAATGCATAGCAATACCTTTTGTCCGTGGATGTTCCATTTTGTTATTGATGTGGACGGTTGGCCTGGGTCCACCCATTAACTTTTGCGCTTAGGATTATCATAGTAAATCCACTGTTTATCACCAGTCAGAATACGCCACAGAAAATTCTTCCTTCTGTGCCTGGCAAGCAAAGAGAGTGCATTGTTGTATCTATTCATAATGTCGTTTTCAATGAAATCGTGTGGCATCCATTTTCCCTTATGAATCTCTCTCATCGTATATAAACGTTTGCCAACTGCTCTATCACTGAGTTGAGTCACTGATGAATTCTTTCAGCGTTTTAGCTATGTTTTCATCCAATAATGCTTGCAATTCCAATAATTCTTGAAACTTTTTCAGTTGTCCAGAACGTTCTTTGTCATTAGCATGAGTGTCTCCACCTTTAAATCACTGAAGCCACTCTTTACATGTTTTAAGCTATGGAGCTTGTTCGGCATAGCATTCTTGACACAAATGATGGCACCTATTAATGGAATTTTATTGGTACATGCCAAAATTAAAAACTTACTAGATCCGACACATCGGACTTTTCATACTACTTATATCGTAATCAAAAAGGTCGACTAAGTTCGTCTCCGAATATCATATAGTACTTTAAAATGTAATATATCTGGTGTACAAGTCTCCAGCATCTTTTTCAAAATATTAGGTTTTATTATGAAAATGTGGTTACATATCCTTTACTCAAAATTTGGTCCATCGGAACCTATAACTTTTTCTCCTCTTAAGCCCGAAATTGTATATCTAATATAGTACTCTAAATATTCCGTTTTGTGAAGGCAGAACTTATGATACATGTTCCTATCACCCAGCATTTGTATCGTCCACTGTTGATAGTGTACGTGTATACACACACACGGGGGGAGGAGGAGGGGCGATTACACCTCAACATAAATGGAAGGGCAGATTTCATCTCGGAAAGAGGATCCGAATTTCGGAATTCTCGAAGAGGCTTATAATTAATAAATCAAAGTATTATTATCATTAATTAATACGAATATAAATTTCACGTATGTGTACTTTTGTGAACTGAATTAATAAGCATTTTTATCGGACTTATAATGTTCATACATTAATATGTTATACTAATACAATGACAGTCAGACTGCTCTTGTTGATAATTCCTCCATAGATTCATTACTACTAAAAAATAAAAAATATAATTATTCAGTTTAATCCTTGAAGATAAACTGGAGCGACTTGAATCTTTAGACATTAAAGTTTCATTTGAATTCAAATGTAAAATTAAATTAACAAATTTTTTTATCGATCTTAAAGTCTTTATACAATACTATATTATACCAATATAATGACAGTTAGACTATCGTTGTTTACAATCATCCCCAAAGAATCTGATATAGAATTGACTATTAAAACTCAAATTAAATTAAATTCAAAATTATATTATCTTTTTTTGAACGTCTTAACTCATTTTTTATAAAAAAATAATATACTAAAAAATATAATAATATAGTAAAATTAATCTATTGGCATACTGCTCTATTACCACTCTTACCACTTACTCAGCCATTCCCAGCGTAATTTATTAACACTACAAGATTAACAAAATTAAAAAAAAATAATAAAAATAGATTAAAACTTAAATTAAGCCGCAACATACGGCTGAGTCTTATCATTCTGAAAAATGACAGACTCATGCCTGGTCTCACATTCTAGCCGTTTTTAGCAATGCTCACTTCAAACAAATAAGTTGGGTTCAACGCAGTAGTCCATTAATAGTTGAACCACTCGGAAGCATTCTTTAGTTGACGACATCCTTTTTATCCCACCATATGCAGAGCACATGACCTTATTTATGTGAATATTTCGTTTCGGTGTCGATTGAGTGGGCTTATTGGGTTTGTATTTTTTGTAATGCTGGGTTTGTAAATTTGTAATGATTTAAATTTTGACTGCAGAGATTGTGCATTTGCATATATATATTAATTGAAATTATAAAAATAAATAAGATGTTTGAATTTTTTATTAATGCTATTATGTTTAAAAATATGTCCTAAAAAATCCTGCACATTTCACTAATGTGTACCTTTCAGAAGCAAAATTAATGGAAGCGTTCTTTATCTGAAGTTCATAATTAGATAACTTCTAACTTTCAAATATTTAGAACAAAAAAAATGTATTTCTGATAGTCTAATTGCAATAACTATATATTTACTTTAATATTTTGTTACTTTGAATTTTAATTAACAATTTAATAACTTTCATATTTTTTGACATGTTTTTTGACATGTGCAAAATATAACTTGTAATTTTTGAAGAATAAATATAAATCATTCGCCGAAAATAAATACTATTTGTACGTTTCACCCTCAGTTACCTGCTGGGCTCGTCAGTAGGACGACAGTAATTCCACAAAAGAAAATAGCGCACCAAATATTATTTCATTTGTTACTGATTGTTGGAGAAGCAAAAAGTCGCTATTGAACTTTCTAAGATATGTACAAGTAATAATTTGAAATCCCGCATTTTTAAACAATACCCTTCTCCCATAGATAAATTTATCGGCTTCATATTATAAGTTGTCATCGATTTTAGCAAGCATCGTACGTCTAGGAATTGGTTACCTGTCGTCCTACTGACGAGCCCAGCAGGTAACTGAGGGCGAAACGTACAAATAGTATTTATTTTCGGTGAATGATTTATATTCATTCTTCAAAAACTACAAGTTATATTTTGCCATTTCGAGGAAAGAAAATAACTCTCGAATGACTTAATCGTCGATGAGAGAAATTTATCGATGTTGTACATCGTTTAATCTGTGGAATCACCCAAGAGTGAAAATATTCTTAGAAATATATCTTAATTATTTAATTTAATTCCACAAAACAAAATAGCGCACCAAATATTATTTTATTTGTTATTTCATAATTTATTTCATTGTATTTGAAATTATAAAATAATTCTTAGCAAATAATCATTTTATTTTTTGTTTTTGTTTCAGTATCATTGGGAATGATCAGCAGTTAAATTTTTATGAGCTACACATATGCGTAAAAGACTATTGTTTTGCAAGAGATGATCGTCTTGTAGGATTAGCAGTAATTCAATTGAAAGATATAATTGAGCAAGGCTCATGTGCATATGCTATTGCTCTAAAAAGACGTATCCAAATGGATGAGACTGGATGGACGATTCTACGAATATTATCACAGCGTAACAATGATGAAGTTGCTAAAGAGTTTGTTAAATTAAAAAGCGATATAAGACAGGATCTTTTTCCAAATTTAACTTGAAATATAATAGAAAAGACAACTTTAAAGCAAGTGTTATGATTGCTATAAAATAGCAAATCTCTTTAGCGCCTACACAATTAAAAAAAATATTTATTACGTTTTGTACAAAAGCGCTGTCAGTTCAATAATATTCCTAAAAAAAATGTTTAGTAACGGGCAAGAAGAAAAGTAAGAATGTAATAATAAGATTGTACATGTTGTGCATATAACAATAAGAAATTGATGCACATTAGAAATAAATGAATAAAATTAAAAAGTATGATAAAAGAACTGTAGATATGGAAAACGTCATTGCTAGTAATTTTTTCTATCAAATACAGTAATAAAAGTAACTAATGTATGCGACCAATAAGCGTGGCCACAATAGTAATCTTTGGCATGCATTTAATTTAATAGTGATTAAATCAAGTTTATGTAAAATATATATTTATTCTTACTATAAAATACAAAAATGCAATGAAAAGAATTAAATTAAACAAATTAAGGCTAAAATATTTTTCAAATTAATAATTTTTCTCCAAATTAATAATAATCTCATTCCAAGTCTTATGAATCTATTTGGTTAATTACAATTTTAAAACAAATATAGAAAAATAATAAAATTTAGTCTTTCTCAACACATGAATTGGTATATTGAATTTTAAATCCTTTTCCTTAGTTCCGTGAATGATTCCTAGAATTAAAATTTTGATATTAAAATGAGCAAAATCCGAAATACAGTATTCTATATTTCTAGTATTGCATACTATCAGCAATAAACAAACATGTACATATTTGGATCGAACCCAATTTATATAAACAGAAAAAACAAGTTTGGGATACAATAGTATTTTCGTTGCAGTAAATAGTTATTTTTATGAAGAAAAAACTTTTTTGAAAGGAATTTTAGGTGGATGAATCGTTGATATACAATCTATGGGCATCATTCTACATAACTCAAAACATGGTTCTCCTACATATTTTACCACCTCTTTTTTGTTTTTATTCATAATGTGGTATGTCCACCAACTGCGGCTCCTTTGTAGCATCCCGTTTGGTGGAAAAAGTTTTTAAATAATGGGCGGTATAAAAATATCTCTGACAGTTGTTGAGGCTCCCATCTTCAACCCCGGAACCATGCATCCCTTATTGCAACTGTCTCCGACTTTGGATTAGTGGAGTTTTTATAGAGCAGTTCCTTCTCTTAGCCGGGTGATGAAACCAAGCAACCGGTCCATTAAAGCAGAACGTTCCAGCGATTTGACTGTCGGTGGTCGCTGAACCACTTGTAACGGGTTTGCGGTAAGTAGGAAGAAAGCGCCAATTTCCCACTTCCAGCATCGGTAACTCCCGGGTACATCAAGCTTGTCAGATTAAATACTCGTTTGATCCTATACTGAAAGATCATTGCTGTATTATAGCCGCATTCCCCATACATGCTCCATAAATTAAGGATGCGGGATACGTTACATCAGCATACGATCATGGACGTAAACAGTTGGTATTTTCATGCCGTAGGAGAAGCTCAATGCATGGGAAGACTTAATTGAAAAAAAGGTTGTTCAATAAAAATATGCGTATTTTTACTGTTTAGAATTTCAGGCGTTCGAAAGTCATGGAAGTGTCAATATGAATTCCAATACTACTGATAAAGACTTTTATGCCTTGATTTTCTACCCACAATTAATTTTGGGCACTGAGAATTATAAATAAGGCATGCATCCGAGATCATGTACGATTTATCGTACTAGTTTTTTTAGATCATTTCACACTCCCTTAAATCATATCCGAATAATGCAGAAGCAAAATTGGAACTAATCCATTCAACAGAGGTATAGACCTTGAAGTTTAGCATTTAGTGCTTTAAGTATTGCATTTTAGTCTCTCTTGCAAATATCTTGTATCCTTTGTTGCGAGGGATTGGCCGAGATTGGTCATATATATATATATATATATATATATATATATATATATATATATATATCCAAACTTCTCATCAAAATCTTGTGTTTGAGAGACACTTCATTTTGAAAGGTGATAAGTGTGTATACGATAATTTGCACTATATCCTGATTTATTGAACAAATTGCAATTTCGACTCCAGAAATGTTGAGGCTATTGCAAAAAAGCTTGGGATATTATTACTCTCTTTAATGAAGGTTTACAACTAGATAGGAAGAATTCAAAGCCGGCCACGAGAGATTTAAAAAGAATATGGTGTCAAATTACAAACAACGACTTTTGATCAGCACGTCAAATAGATCAAAGAACTTATGTTCTTCATTACTGACTGATAATTAAATTGATAATCATTAACTAAAAATTGGAAACCTTGTCGATTTTGTAGTACTTTTAGTTCGATCAGCCCAAACTATTGAGACTGACTTTTTGGATCTCAGACGAGTCAAGTCCAGATTGGTGATAAGAACACTCAATCTTTTGAGATGATCAGCTATTCATGAAACGAATCATTTCAAGCGATGAGTCTTGAATCTACGCTTGTGACCCTGAAACAACCGATTTATCGAGCGAATATAGAACCCAAATCACAGGGACACAAATGTATCACATGATCGAAAAAAACACTTTAAAATCAGTGAATAATTAAGGTCATCTTAACAGTTTCCTTCTATTATCATAGTGTGATGCATTCTGAATTTCTTCCAACGGTTCCAATGACGCTATTTTGACTCGATTGAGGAGTCAAAAGTCGAACCGCTGCAGGCTTTTAAAGTCCATTCCGAATGAGGGCTTTGCAAGTGACTTGATGACTGGACGAGGAAAATTCATTCGGATAAGTGTATTGCAGCGAATAAATATGATTTGAGACATAAATATTTTTAAATATAAGACAATTCACCTTTTAATTTGATTACATACCCAATACGACGTGTGTTCAAATAATAAGATAAGTTGTTGGTTTTCTGAAAAATATTTATTTATGCATCAATAATTATGTTGTCTCCTTCAAAGTAACTCCACTAAGATATAATAAACTTGTGCCAATGGTTTTTCCAATTAATCAAGCATTTTAATAATCATTTTTTGATATAACTTTGAGTTCTTTCAGCGATGTAGTTTTTATCTTCTCAATCATTGAAAATCGACGTCTTCATAGGTCTTTTCAGATTTGCGAAAAGAAAAAAAGGTGCTAAATCTGGTGAATATAGAAGCTGAGGAATGACTGTGGTGTTGGTTTTGACCAAAAACTCTCTCACAACCAACGATGAATGAGCAGATACATTATCGTGATGGAAAAGTCACTAGTTGTTATTCCGGACGTTTTTTGCGCATCGTCTCTCGCAAACAGCGCACAACTTCAAGATAATAATTTAATTATATTGTCATTCAAGATAGTACTCTTTATTGACCCTACGACTTTGTTGTAAGAATTTCTCATGCACTAGGCCACGGTAATCGAACAATACATTAAACAAAACTTTATATTTGATCGAACTTTGTGTGCTTTCTTCGGTCTTGTTTCTCCTGCGCTGTTCCCTGGAACGATTACATTAGTTATGACGTCATAAGGGGATACCCATGATTCAAAACAGTTATAATTCTTTTAAGAAAATCAATATCATTATTAACTTCAATCTACATCTTCTGAGATATAATCATTCGATGGTTCTTTTGATCCAAATTAAGGAGTTTTGGAACGAATTTCGTTAACACACATCTCATGGCAAAAATAGCCGCAAAAATAGCATAGCATGAGCCAACCGATATCTCAGCATCTTCAGAAACTTCTCTGATAGTGATTCGACCATTTTTTAACACAATATCTTTTACTGCTTGAACTTTTTTTTTCTGTTCTTGATATGCTAGGATGTCCTGAGTGAGGTGCGTCTTCGACATCCTTTCGATCTTCTTGAAACAGCTTGTACGACTTATATACATTCTTTTTACTTAAAGTAAATACATCGTATGTATCTGTTAACATTTCAACAGTTTTAGAGCACTTAATTCCATTTTTGACACAGCATTTAAAGCAAAATCTCTTCGCTCCATTTTCTTGATAAAAGAAAAACGCTGAGCACACGAAACATTATCACTTGGAATGCCACTCACAAACAAATAAATAATCCTCTAGAGCTAAAGCCGTGAATATATGCTTGGTATACCTAATGGAGCGGACGTAGCCGTCGATATTTGCAATGTCATCTCATTATTACAACACACCCTGTGTGCACGTATGCGAGAGTCCACAAAGTTGGAATCTACTAGAGAACACGTCGTCCCTGACGAAAGGAAGAAGAAGGAAAGGAAGAGAGTGCGGCCTGTAACGAGCTCAGAGCATGAGCGCATCCACATCCAGGCAAAGTATAAGCCAGCGAAGGAGCGAGAGAGAACGAGAGAGAGAGAGGGGGGGGGGAGCGACGTCCAGATACCAGCTTCGTAGCTTATCTATATAATCATTTCCAGCCAAAGTACCCCGTGTTCTCCATCGCCGGCGTTTTTCTGGGTCACGCACGTACTCGCCACATATAGTAGATTTCCTTCGCGTATACGTAGTCGTGTCGCAATCGCCTCTTGCGCACATACATGTATAATATGCACCACGAAACCCGCTCGAAGTGACATGCTAGTAGGTGTGACTAGATAGATAATAAATTAATATACCATCACTGACCATTATAATAGATTTCTTGTATTTTACTTTCCCCATTATATTCTATATACCCTTCTGGCTTCAACATAGCAGCAGCACGTAAAGTACATACGCCGTAAATATACTGTTACTATATATATATATATATATATATATATATATATATATATATATATATATAGAATGTTCTGGAATTCGAAATAAAGATTCTATATTATATTGTGAAGGGTATAGGCTACGTCTTATGGTGTAAATCAACTTGCTTTCATGAAAAAAACGAGATGTGTTAAAAAAATAACCAGAATTTTCATTTTATAAAAAAAATATTTATTTATTCATCAATATCTATTTCGTCCCCTTTAAAGTAATGCTTCTCGAATATAATGCACTTGTACCAACCCTTTTTCCAATCTTCGAAACACTTTTAAAACTCGATCTTTGTAATAGCTTTTAGATCTTTCAGCGAGTCGCTTTTAATGTCATCTATGCTTGTAAAGGGACGGCCTTGTAATGTTCCCTTTATTTTTGGAAATAGAAAAAAGTCACATGGAATCATATTTGGCGAATATGGAGCCTGAGACATCGTTAAAGTTTTGTTTTTGGCTAAAAATTCACGAATAAGCAATGAAGTGTGAGCAGGTGCATTATCGTGGTGTAAAAGCCATGAATTGTTTTGCCACAAATTCGGGCGTTTTTTCGGATTGCTTCATGCAAATTTATAGGCAGTACTCCTTATTGATTTCTTGACCTTATGGCAAAAATTTATGATGCAATATGACATTAAAATCCAAGAACACGGTGAGCATAACCTTCACATTCGACCGCAGTTGTGCCTTTTTCGGTTTTGGCGATCCAGAATGGGGCGATTGAGCTTTAGTTTTGACATCAATCCGTAAACCCATGTTTCGTCACCTGTTACAAGACGTTTTAGTAGTTCTGTATCGTTATGAACTTCATTTAGCGACTTCTGAGCAATTTCCATTTGCCGCTGTTTTTGTTCGAAATTCAACAATTTTGGAACAAATTTTGCTGCCACACGTTTCATATCCAAAACATCTGAAAAAATTCCATGGCGTGAGCCAACTGATATGCCAACATCATCAGCAATTTCTCTGATTGTGATTGGGCGATCGTTCATAACCATTACTTTCACATATTTCACGTTTTCATCGGTTATTGATGTGCTTGCGCGTTCAGGTTGTTCGTTATCTTCAACGGTTTTGCGGCCATCTTGGAAACGCTTATACCACTCGCAAATCTTTGCTTTACTCACAGCAGACTTACCATATGCCTTTGTTAACATTTTACAAACTTCAATACACTTTATAGCATGTTTTACGCAAAATTGAACACAACATTTTTGCTCCATTTTTTTCACAAACGAAAATCGTCGATATCGAAAAACTTCTGTGCCATCCTTTGCATAACAAAAAAAAGAATATCCGTGTTCTTTCTTTCGTCTATTATAATTGTTTATAACAAATTATTTAAACAAATAACCGTAAATGTCATAATTTTGCAAAATTGAATAAGAATATCGATTCTACTAGCAAAAGCACGACAAAAACCTATGTAACATTTGTTGTCACAGTTCAATATGTAAGTGTAAATTAAGGATAAAAAATCGTACTTTGGAGAAGAGGGCATTAACCGTGCTAAATACCATGCAAAATCTGGCTGAGATATCGAGAAATGAACTGCACCGTCCTTTGCATAACCAAAAATAAAAGTATCTGTGTTTTTCTATTCTCGATTACAATTGTTTGTAACAAATTATTTAAAGAAATAATTCAAAATGTCGTAATTTTACAAAACTGAATGCAAACACTAGAATAGCAGATATAACATTTTTTTTTGTCAGGTTTAATTTATTAGTCTTAAACAGGAACAAACTTTTCTCATCTAAATCATTCTTCGCATCCGTGTAAGACGCAGATGTGCGGAATACCGTAGCGTTGTATGCTACAATTGGATGAGTTTTTTTTTTTCAAAGCCTTCCGAGTTAAAGATCACCTTTGAGTGGCAGTCTAATGGTATTACATCAATAGAAAATTATCTTTTGAAACGAGAATTTAGGAATAGAACTGTTCATAAAAATATTCTATGTGGATAAAGCAATTGATAATGTCGAGACAGAGAGTTAGGGATCTGCCTGATTGAGTTGAGGATTCTGACATTGAGGAAGATCAATATGTCAATATTGCATTTTTTTCTTATTGATCATGAAAGTTCGGATCGAGATTCAGATGTTGATCTAGAAGAAAATATAACATCTCATAATCTTTGTACAGGTTCTTACGAATATGATAAAAGTACTGACACAAGGACTCAAAAATTGTTGAAATCGAATCATTTTTACGATTGGAAGATGATACTATGAGTAACATATCTCCTGATATCGAGGACAGTTATAATCTGTTAACTATTTCTCTATTGTTTTTTAAAAATTCCTTAGAAATATTCGAGTTATTTTTCTTGCAATCGATGAAGAATTGTGTTATGGAAGCTACTACAGAGAATCATTTGGATTTGTCTAAAAATGATATGAAAAGATTTATTGTAATCAAAATGATAATGCATAATCATAATACATAATGCACAAGTTGATATTAACAGAGGGAAAATTATTGTCTTACCATATGTCAGAGGATTATCTGAAACAGTTAAAAGAAATTTTCGGAAATATAACATTCAAACTTTCTTTAAAAATAGCAATAATTTGAGTAGGTTGTTTAATAATTGCAAAGATAGGGATGATTTATGTTTAAAATCAGGAGTTGTTTACAAAATTAATTGTATAGATTGTAATAAATACTATATTGGACAAACGGGTAGATATTTAAAAAAGAGAATTTATGAACATAAATATAATTTACGTAGCTCATATATTACTTCCGGTTTAAAAGAGCATTGTTTAAAGTTTTTGCATTCTTTTGATTTTGTGAATGTGGATATTTTGGAACATGGTATTAATAATAAGTACAAAAGGGAAAGTCTTGAAAGTATTCACATTTCCAGAAATCGAAATAATGTGAATTAAATGTTAGAATCTGGTAAATTGGACAGTGTTTATCATTCCTTATTAAATTGATTGGTTTCGGACAATTTGTGTAGAGGGGGAATTTATATTTAATTTACTAAATTTGGTGGTGGGGATAGGGTATATACATAGATTAGAATGTAAGGTTGAGTTTAGTCCCTGATGAGGAGCCGTAGTGAGCTCGAAACGTTGGACAAGTCTTCAATTAGGTAAGGGTGTTGAGAACAGTCAGACTGCACTTTACTAACAAAGAATTTTTTCAGCTAATATTTTATTTTCAGATTAGTCTATGGGGGTGAATGTAAACAAGGACAGTCTGACTATCATTATAATTTTATTTAATTTTCAATTTAATATTTATTTTTATTTTTAATTTTTATTTTATTTTTATTTTTATTTTTAGATTGAATTGATTGGACTGTAAGACCAATCAAAAAATATTTATTAATTTGTATATGAGCAGTCGACATGAGTACAATTAAATTACAAGGACTGAATTTAGATATTATGGGCACAAGAGCGCTACATGTACCAGCTGCTCTATCCTCACGAGATGTTCCATCAGTAAAAATGTTAAAATCATTAGAGATGGTGAGGAAAGACGTTGAAAGAGTGTAGAACAGTAGCGAAAAGAACAAAAGAGCCACCTTATATAAACTGAATGAAAATAATTGATAAGAAATGCAATAATATATATATCTTTCTTTGTTACAGAAGTCAAACGAATAGATAATCAAACTGTCACTAAAAATATTCTGTATATGAATTTAGTAAGATTAACTGTCGTTTAGAGAAAGTTGATATGGGGAAAAATAATTTAAAGGATAAAAACTTTAATGATGAAATTATAGCTTACTTGATTGATAACGTACAAAACAAAATGATTTTGTATTTAGATACTGAGAGATATGCCTGATTTCCATTCACTCTATAATTAATAAATTATACGTGATAAAGTTACACAAGATTTTATAAAAAATGTATATCCATAGATGTTTCGGTTATACTAACGGTTAATTCCCATTAAGAAAATTTATACTTACTTTTATATTTATGCTACACCATTTGTTGTTTGTACTCACTCTGTGTTATATCTGAAACATATTTTAATCATCGTCACACCTATTGATTGTAAAAATAATGTTCCCTAAATTATTACATTGTAATTGTAGGTAACAGTAGCACTTTGTTAGTACTCACTACGTTAGTTTATTAATTAGTATATGATTCATTTGTTATATACATATTTCAATAATCGTCATAAACATAATATTAATCTACAGCTTGCTACGGTTTTTCGTGAAGGTTTTTATGCCTAAGCAAGTTGTTTTGTTTATTATGTTTCTCGCGAAAATCTTGTCTTCTTATTTCTCAGTACATAACCATTTATTCCGCCTTTGCTTACTCAATCGTTACCACTAAATTATTATTCAATACATATACTTACATATATTATAATTGTACGATAAGTAATAAGTACAATTTAATGGTGCCCAGGTGAGGAATAGGCGGTTGATATTGTTTTATTAATTATTATAATTCGATGTCGTCATTTCATTATTGTTAAACATCAAAAATATCATACTAAATTTTCAGCTTGCTTTTTATAAATTTTACTATTATAATATTTTAAAGTGAACGTTTAGTTAACAGAATATGAGTTGTATAATTTAATTATGTATTAAGGTATAATTTCGGGATAAAGCGTGGAAACAAAGAAGCAGATCGTATTGCGTTTGCTGTAAGTGGGTTTCAAAGCTGTCTGCATTATCTGATTTTTTCGAGTTAACAATCCTATATGAGGGAGAGGTGATATGATACGAAAAAATAAATGTATATTATAGAATTGAGTATGTTTACACACGCATTTCCTGAGACGATTGATTGTTTCAGATGACACCCGACATTATATAATAATAAAAAATAATGGTAGAGTCGTTTTCTTTCTCAGTAATTATTCGCGTGTTTCCACAATCTATATTTCATAGTTCTGTTTAACTGATTTAATTTATTTTTGCGAAGATATTATGCCGAAGAATTTTGAGATTATTTATTAGTAATATATTTTATTTATTCGAGTTGCTATAAAATTTAGGTACACCTGTAGCGAGCGTGAAAAATCTGCATACTCAAGTGTCTCCAGCTGAACCAGACATACTTACGAAGTTTTGCTTTTTTTCACGATTTCTTCGTATTTTAGCATAGACAGGAAAAATAACAACTACTGGTCTTTATCGACTTCGCCTCGTTTCCCTTCCTTTTCCCTGCTCGCAGGCAATGACCCACTTCTCTGAGCTCACAGACATGGGCCCGTATTGCAAAAACTATAAAAAATGGACCTACATGAATATTAATATTTACATATAACTTTTTCTTGCCAATACCATGCTGATAATATGAGCAGTTATATCTAGGAGACGGTGTATATATACTGGGGCTGGAGAGTGTGAAAAATGAACGAAGCCAGCTAGTCTATAAGGAAGTATGTGATCGTTGCTCCGTGCCTGTTACTTCGTGGCTCCGGCTTAACCCGCCTACTACAACACGTCAGAACCCGTGCACCGAGGATCACGAATTTGTTCGGCGCTAGAAGTGCGACCGCTGAGCTTTCACAGAGCACCGCGTACCCAAGATCAAGTGTCTTGAGGAATAGTAAAGCAGCTGGTCGTTAATGGAGCGCCACGCAACTAGGATCACGACTCTACTCTTCAGTATTTTCGGATGGGCAGGATTATTAGAGCTCTAGAGTCAAGAATATATTTCTCTCAGGTTAATATTTGGTTATTATAATCATAACAATGTTAAATAATTAAGTTAATTTTGATTTATCTCGGTTTCTCAATAATATTTGGTTATAATAATAGCAATGATAACGACTCTAACATATGATAATGTTAATAATCGTTACGTAAATAATGCTTAATTACATACTTTTATCTTTTGGAACGTTTGCACATGTATAATTATTCATGCATTCATGATAATATTTATTTACACGTATTCTTTTATATGCGTACTGTATGTTAAATAATATAATATATATATATATATATATATATATATATATATATATATATATATAAATATTAGAGGTCTATGATGGCTCGATCGCTAGAGCGAAGGACTAGTAATTTGGTGATCCGAGTTCAAATCCCGGTCTCGAGCGATTGACACAAGCATCGCTGTAATAATTTATATATGCTTTGTTTACAAACACATCGTAGACCTCCGTCGCTGATTAGCACCAATATTTGGAAGCATAAATGGAGCAACGTGAAATAACATAAATATATATATATATATATATATATATATATATATATATATATATATATATATAATATGCCACTTTTCTATTAGTTAATAAAAATCGGGTGCTCGAAATGCAGTGACTGGTATCTCTACTGCCTCCCGAGTTCGTAAGCCGGACAGACGCTGGTTGTCAGGTGACTGGCTGTGACTCTCTTTCGCGACGCGCGTGAGTCCCCCCTTGCTCTTCCCTAGCCTACATTTGCGAGGTAGTTATGTATAATATTCGCGCTCGCATTGTTTTGATTATCGCATGTTCGACCGCTAATCGAGATTATTGCCCGACTATTTTACTTTCAAACGTTAATTATTTGAAATTAAAGTTTTGCGTGTATTAGGCTAAATAAAAAATAGGGCCTGATCGATGCAAATTGATCCGAAAAATCCGCTAATTTTACCAAATAATAAAAATCTGTTAATTTTACCGCTAATTGCATATCATATCAGAGCGGAAAACCTCGAATGTCGTATTAGCTAATAGTAAATTTACAGATGCTCGGGTTACACCCTCACGGCCGTTTACTACTACTAGTTTTGATTATGCAGCACCATTCCAAGTACGTACTAGCAAAGGTCGAGGATACAAGAGCTACAAGAAATTCACCGTATTATTCATCAGTTTTGCGATGCGCGATATTCACAATGAAGTTCTAAGTAACTGCATATCTGTCATGTTTATTACTTCTTATAAACGATTTATTAGTCCACGCGATATCTGTCACCTCGTAAATGACAATGTGAAAACCTCTGATGGCGCTGATAAAGAGCTACAAAATATGTTTATTGCAGCTTTAGATATTTACAAAAGCACGGCAGCTTTGCTTGCTAACATTTATACAACTTGGAAATTAATTCCGCCAAATGTTCCACACTATGGAGGCTTATGGGAGGCAGGTGTGAAATCCACCAAATATCACCTGAAGAGAGTTATCAGTGAATACAGCCTTAGTTTCCAGGAATTATCGCAACATCATCCTATATGTTCAAACACGGACGATCTACGCAACTCCTGCACATTTGCTTATTGGCGAATCGTCAGGGTTGATACCGGTTGAAGAGCCTCCAAAGGTATCCGAAGCTCTGCAAACTATTTTCTTATGACGAATTCTTTTGTAATTACAAAAATTAACATCTTTGTTTACACATTGTCCTTAGAAACCCGCTTATTTTCAGCTTCTTGTTTCGACAAAATATGCATTGACTTAAATTTGGCAATGAATGCAACTAACTACATCTTCTTCGTGTGTGCCACCCTGCTCTTCGAATTTCAATTCTTCTGCCATCAATCTCGGCGAGATTCTTTCGTATATCATCGACAGAATCCCACGCACTATGAAATTTTTTAAATTTCGTCGGTAGTGCTGTTAAAATGTATATTAATAACATTGTTTTTGCGACATCACTACGAAGGCTCTTAATTTTTTATGAAAGCTGTTCAATCTCTGACAAATTATGCGCTACACTTTCAGTTATATTTTATTTGTAATCGAACAGTTGTTTGAGCACATACAATAATTTCTCGGCGCATTCGACATCGTATCAAGTATCTAATTTAAACCACATTTCTTGTGCTAAAATCATACTTGGTTCGCACATTTTTACACCTGACCCCAAGTAATATAGTGATTATCTTTAAGAACAAAAGGGATAAGTAAGCCTACAATTTATTGCAGTAGGAAATTCTAAAGGTCAGTTTTTAGTTTTCTCTTTTATTCGGTTAATTACTTTAATAGTTCATAAGGTAAAATGAATAATTTTTTGTATGAGGAATGTCATAGAAATATTTTTGTATAGTCTATCAATTTTATAACCTAGATAGTTTAGAGTTAATTAGTAGTGGAACTGATTACAGTATACACAGTAAACATTCTAATTAAAGCAAAATGTATGGAATTTGTGGAGGACATAAGTGCATATTGAACGTTCATATTAATTACCTTACTTAAAAAATATTTTAAGGTTATAAAAATATAACTAACAAATCCAAAATGTATTAATTTTACTGCTGGTATAAACTCACTAGCTTTCATGATATGTACTTCAAAAATGATTTTTTTTAAATTATTGACAATTTTTTATCGAAAGCTACATAATCTCAAATAAACGTAGATTAGTCCTAAAAATATTTCGAATTTACGAATCCCACATAAAAAAGTGAAATGGGATGAAAAATGTACGTTAATATAGAAATCATTAGCAACAAGCGACTGAATTATACGAGAATGTGGAGATTATAACAATAGATTTAACACTTAGTTATACAATTGTGGGTCGCTTTTACATATGCTGCATATATACCTGAATTTGTTATAATTTTAGTTATGTTTTTATTTTTTGGAAATGGATGGGAACGTAACAAAATGTATGAAATCTTACAGATTTCTATAGTTGCTCATATTTTATAAATAAAGTTTGTATACTGTTTGTTATATCAATTAATTCTATTCTTGATTCATATCCAAATAGATCAATATTTTTCTAGTATATAGATTCTTTTGTTAAGTGGGTTTAAAAATATAAAAATATTATTATATAAAAATTTCCATCGTAGTTTCTCTCTTTAAGTCATGTCACCTTGGTTCTTGGCAGGATTATTATTATATTTTTGTGCCCAACTGAGTGTAACACAGATCGCTTGAATATTTAATGCATGTTTTAATAAGGATTTAACGTCTCTATTAATATAGACTGAGGTTTTTTCCTTTAAGAGTCATTCGTGCACATTGACACCAAAACGAAACATCCACGGCCAAAAAGTATTGCTGTACATTTGATGGGACCAAGAGGGTGTGCTATACTATGAGCTGCTAACATTATCTGAAATCCTCACTGCCGAGGTATACAAACACCAACTGAATGATTTGCTATAGATATTGATTGAACATAGATCAGCAATCGCGAGCAATAGGCGCAATGTGATTCTCTTGCATAACAATGCTCGGCCACATGTTGCGAAAGCCGTCAAAAACATCCTGCTGGAGCTCGAATGGGACGTGTTGCGACACCCAGCTTAGCTTATGCTACTTGTCAGACATAGCGCCTTCTGATTACTACCTATTCAGATCGTTGCAGCACGACTTCGTTAATACGCACTTTCGACATGTTCAAAAAATGCGAGAATGTTTTGCCACATTGCCAGATAGATGGGAAAAAGTAATAGAAAATGACGCAAAATATTTTGATGAAGCTAACATGTATCCATTTTCCATCATAAATGTCCTTTTTCTGTTAAAAAGGCCATAACCTAAGTTAGCCTCCTAATAAATAGATTTAATATAATAACATTTATGTAAAATCCAGTTGTACTTCTTTTGATAACATCTACTAACTTATTAGATTTCGAACAAATATAATCTGTATGATTAGCAAATGAGAATCTACTGTTACAATTAATACCAAAATCATTTATCGAGTGATGCTATGATCTATGCTATTATTATTGATGAAATAGTTGAAAAATAAAATAGATCTATTTTTAGAATATGATCGAAATTTCTTATACGAAAATTTTAATTTAAATATATTGTTTGAAAGAAAGAATTTATCTTCCAGTATATACATAATAATTTTAAGTTCAATTTTTAATTTATAGCTTCCAAAGGATTATTTTGCATAAATTAAATATTAAAAAAACATATGTCTTAATTTGTAATTTTATAAATCTGTACAAAAGACTACTACATAAGTAAACCTTGACCTATTTCAATACAAAAAAAGCACATCACTTATATATTAGAATTTTCCTAAAGAGGAATAGAAATCGTGTCAAACTCAAATGTTACAGCAGGATAAAACACTGACAAAAAGGTCAATAACTGGTGAATCATCTGGTGAGTCGAAAACATTGTGAATGTCTCCTTCAATTGAGTATACGCATATATGGCGACAGATTTGTACATGTACAGAGGCTCTGTAACTCGCTCAAAGTCAATTATAGGTATTAATATTCTGTTGAGAGAACTTTATCCTAAGATATACACATGGAAAGTTGCAGCCAAAAGACTCGCCGTCAAGCAGTTTTTGATAAAAAATGGCATGCCACCAATTGTTTATCCCCCCCACACACTGGATTTGCCCCCTTGTGATTTCTTTTTGTTCCCCAGACTTAAAAAGAACTTGATAGGAAAGTGTTTTATCACTATTTAAATTGTTGTACATTTTCTATTTTTTATGTATACTATATTCATTATTTAATATTTTTACGTAACTACTTGTTGTTTTTTTCTTTTTTAAAATACATTTTTGAATTTTATTCTCTCCCCAACCAGCATAACCTCGGCTTTGCCTCCGTTCTGCAAATGTCAGGCGGGCATCAAATATCGATAGTTGCACAAAAATATCCTACGAATGGTATATTAATACTATTCAACATATTTCCAACCCAATATTATTCATACAGTTGTATTTTCGGCCGAGTAGCAAGAAAAATTGTATACGACACTGGACCAGAAAGTGGATTGCCCTGAAGTACGTTAATTGACATCCTCTGTTAATTTCGCCTCGGAAGTCAAACCACGCACCACAGGAAATTCAATTTTCTGGCTAAGATAAATATTTATATAAATATATTATTTGTTTACTTGATAATTGCCTATATCATTTAAATATTATAATTTATAAGTAAATGTGAAATAATGCATGTTTTAATTATATGCAGAAAAAAATTTGAGTAAATATTTTTGCTTAGAGATATTTTGGTCTTGTAAAAGAAAACGAGCAATGTTGATAAAATAAAGAAACGTATTAAATGCGCAATCAATATTCATAAAAGATTTGCATAATTAAAATTCGAATTAGAATAAATACTCAATATGACTAATTTAAATCAATTAATATGATTATATGTTATATATTATGAGCAGTAATAATAAAGTGTACAACACGTTATAAGAGGAATATGTTTTATTAATTACAGTTTCTAAAAAATCAAATTATTATTAATAATCACATGCCCCTTCTCGGGGCACTTGGAATAAGCAATTGAACAGTAGACATTGCATCTGGAAATAAAGAATGATAATTTACGACAGGTACATATGCAGCTGTTATAACTCGCCCAGCAAACCATCGTCCATGCAATGAGTTAACTGCTGCTACAGCAGTAGCGATAGATGGACATTTTACGTAAACATTTCCTTGAACTGAAGCTTGATCTACGTATACATGCAATACTCCTCCATGTTTATTACATTCATCAATTACATCATCCCGTATTTCTTTTACCCATAGAGCGTTTGTTTCACTGAAATTAAATTATAAACATTGAATTTCTCGAATTAAATATAAGAAAAGAAGACTATGAAGCAATGAAATACAAAAAGTAAATTTGAAGTTTCTAGAATCATAAACGAATGATTTTATGTTCTAAAATGCAACGCCAGTCAACTGATAATAATTAAATAATTATAAACCAATTGATAATAAATGCAGTCAAAACGTAATCAAATAAAATTTTAATAATTATTCACACACGCGCACGTATGCACACGCACGCACGCACGCACACACACACCTGCAGATAGGGAGAGAGAGAGAGAGAGAGAGAGAGAGAGAGAGAGAGAGAGAGAGAGAGAGAGAGAGAGTGTGTGTGTGTGAAACAAGAAGTTGTGCATATTGTTTAACCCTCGAATATGTCTGTTAATAGGATTGAAAATTAAAATCCCGTCTTAAATTTCTGCAATTCTGCAATATGCGGAGATAGGATCTGTGTTTGCAATCATGGTTGACATACAAATAATGTAATCCACTATTAGTCACAGACTGAATGCACACATTGTGTGCGTATGCTAGTATTCTGTAGTTGTAGTAGTGTTGCATGTCGATTAGAAATGATTCTGAACTAGTGCAGTCAGTTCAAGCGTACAGCTCTCAACGTAGAAATATGTATCGTCATTATGCTTATTTAAGAAAGATATTTCTATTAGTTTCTTTAATCATTTACTTATTCATTTATTCTCTCATATATATATTCACAGAGGGTGACCTATTTTAATCGGCGCAGCTGGATTACTCGCAACTTAAAACAGATTAGTTCTTCGGACAAAAGTTATAGAAGGCAAAGGGGCAACACAATAGAACTAAAGTTGTTGACCTTGAACTTGCGCTTCAAGGTTATTTCAAGGTCAAAGTGATTTTCTTAAATGGGAACATCTATTTTTGACCCCAGATTCGGAAACAGCGGAAAATTATACGTTTAAAATTATATTGAGAAAGATTTTTTTAAGTCCATGGATAAAAAATATTTGTATTGATAAGAACGGACAAAAAATGTGTACAGAAAAAATTTTCTAAATCCTGGAATTTGAACAAGAAGCTGGAAAAAATATTTGTATTGACAATTTCAGTGCGAATGAAAATAACTAAAAATTATTACAAAGTTAATTTATGATGAAGCATGAAGCTTAGTTTTTTAACTATGATCCAGAACAACACAAGAAGAGTCCAACTTTACCAACAATCAAAAAAGCGAAAATGAGAAAATTAAAATGCAAAGCCTCTATGATTGTTTTTTGGTTGTTTATGGAATTCTATACTTTCACTTCGTTCCTGAAGGTCAAATTGTTAACCAAAATTAGTATCTTCATCTTCTTACTGAAATCCGTAAAAGAATAAGAAAAAAACGAAGAAAACTGTGGAAGGACAGGTATTCACGTATTCATCAAGATGTTCATCAATGCTTATTCCGCATTGCCCGTCAAAAGTTTGCTAGCCAAGTACATCATTCTAATGTTAAAACTTCCATCTTATTCGACAGATTTGTTCTAGATCGATTCAGACTTTCTTAAGATGAAAACTGCATGAAAAAGAACAAGATTTAAGTCTGTTGAAATTGCGAAAGAAAACCAGGCACAAGGCCTAAAATAATTAATTGATAAAGATTTTCAGCATTTTTTCGAGCAATAGAAGATTTTCATGGTTCGATGCAGGCATAAATGAGAAATATATATTGAAGGTAATAATAACTCAATAAAAATATAAAGTTAAAATATTTTATATCACCAGTCTCGTTATTTAGTAGTCATATCCCGTATACTATCAATGATCATTTAAAAATACAAATAACCAATGATGTTAACACGTCATTACAATTTGCGTGCGCTAACCAAAATCAACCCAACGCGCAGTTTCTCGCAAAATTACCTATTTTAACATTATTCTTGACTTTTTATACTTATTTTAATACTTCAAAAGTTTACCTAGATTAAACTATAAATATCTTCTTAATATAAGATATATGATTAACTTGATATTAATGAAAAGATTATATCAGCTTCTAAGAAACATTGAAAATTATTATTTTTTATATTTATAGATCCGAAGTAATAGCCGAAAACTTTTGACAAAAATAAAAATTGTTCGTTTTATTGCATTTTTCAACCAAGAATTTTTCTTTCGTTTCAAATAGTTCATTTTACATTAGAAATGTTTTTTGCTTAAGTACTTTTGTAATTATAAAACATTTACATGTATACCATAATTAAATCTCTACATTAATACCATATGAATGTGTATACAGGCAGTAAAGACAGTGGTTATTCATTTTCCTCAGATTTTAGTCCAAAATTGAGTTTTTATTTTCTGAATTCATCATGATATGATTCAACAAGAAAATTTATATTTAAAAAGTAGTTTACGAAATAAATTTCAATCGACTGTACTAATAGGCTATAGATAACGCAGAAGTAGTAATTTTTTCTTAAATAGAAAAGATAAAATAAAAACTTCTGGTTACATCGACTGACATAAATCATAGGAATGAATAAAGTTTTTGCGGGTCTTACATTTCTTTTTATAAACTATTATTATGTAATTATAATGGTAGTCAGACTGACCTTTACAAAATTATCCCCGTGAAATTAAAAAATACTCTCTTCTTTTTTTTGACGACTAATCCTCGATTGAAAGAATTGAGAGCTGAAAGCTGAAAACGAATTAAAAGCAGTTAAGTGGGAAGTGTTATCGCACTCGGCCAACTCTCTAGACTTTGCTCCGGCCGACTGTTGAAGTCGAAAATGTCTCGTTAAATGGTTTTCCACGACAGATAAAATGTTTTTTTTTGGGTGGTATCCATAATTTGCCTGAAAGATGAGCGAAATTTGTATAATGTAATGTTCAATACTTGAAATATAAAAGTGTGACATTCCCCTGAAAATGAAGTGCTTTGCTTTATTGAGATAATCGGCAAATTTCAATTTACACCCTTGGTACATGAGACATAACCATTCGTAAATATATCTACTTAATAATCATTCATTGTATATTGTAATTGCAAACTATCGTGTAGGTATATATGGATGTTTTAGTCATAATTAATGCGTTCCTTTACATAAAAATATAGAACATTGGTTGGATGCGTTTCATTTGTAGTTTTAGTTTTATAAAATCTCTAGTCTTGCTTTTATCCAGCTTCTAGATTTAATGAAATCCCTAAATATTGATTCCAGTATGATATTCAGAGTTCTGAGGTTGGCCTACAATGTTTAATATGTTTTTCAAATTCATCTCTAATCTTTTTAAATTTTTCTTTTTACATACCTTATATAAAATGACTAGCATCAGCCCGTCTCGGCTTCGCCCGAGATAATAATTCAATAATATCTAAGTAAAAAGTATTCTATATATAAAAATCTATGTTTCTATAAATAATTAACCGTAATTTACCTATCGTTGCATCTGTATAAAAAGCTGTTTCAATGTAGCCTCCACTTCAAAAAGTTGATATTTTACCGACCATTTTATACAATATATATATATATATATATATATATATATATATATATATATATATATATATATATATGCATATTAAATACGGCTTCAATGGAGAAAATTGTACTTTCGAGTTCGAGCGGTAGAAAAAAAATGTGCAAGTGCCTCGAGATGACGTTTACAGAGAGCATCATGTGCATCACGACTCTTACTAGGAGTGTACGTATTCGAATGATAGAATACTGATCTCTTTATAGAAGTCGTAATGACATACCTGGACATCCTTTCCCACCGACTATACATGACACTCCCCATTGAAGTCGTTCCAAATCGTCTGGAAATCGCATTTTATCATCCGAACACGAAACTCCCCGTAGAAGTTGACCCAATATACCTGAACTTCGTTTACTATCAACTAAACACGATACTCCCCGTAGACATCGTCCCGTCATACCTGGACATCATCTTCTAACGTCCGAACACGAAATTCCCCGCAGAAGTCGTTCCAAAACACCTGGAAATCGCATTCTATCGTCCGAACATGAAACTCCCATTAGAAGTTGTCCCGACATACCGAAACAGCGTTTCCTACCAACTAAACACGATAGTCCCAGTAGAAGTCGGCCTGAGAAAGCTAGCATCGCTTCTTAACGACTAAACACCATACTCCCCGTAGAAGTCGTTAGGAAAGACCTAGATATCGTATTTTACCGTCCCAACACAGGACTTCCCATGGAAGTTGATTTCCTCATACCTGGATCTCGTTTTCCATCAACCAAATACAATATTCCCCGTAGGAATCGTTCAGAGACAGCTGGACATCGCATTCTATCATTCGAACACACAACTGCGTGTAAAATTCGTCTTGAGGCAACGGAATATCGTAATCAACCGCCCGTATAGGCCAATACAATATTACTCAGTAGTAACCGTATTTAAAATATGTATATATAACATGTACAATATAATATACATACAATATATATATAAATATATATATATATATATATATATATATATATATATATATACTTTTTATATTTCCGTTTTTTCAATTAAATATCGTGAATATTTTCGTAGTGATGTTAACTGAAATTCAAGCAAAATGTTGGTATCCGCATAGCATATTTTTTAAATAGGCGATTTATTAAATAGGCGATAGACCATATATTTTATTTATATATACATAATTTCGAGGTGTTAGTAAAGAACCCGATTTTTCCATCATTTCTTTTGTTTGAACTAAAAAAAACATAGTCACTTGTCACAATTCTAAAGTTAATAGAATGTATAAAAATAAAAATATAATTTGTCGTCACAAATTATATTCAGTATGATTTGGCATACAGAACCATTTTATAAGAAAAGGAGAAAGAAAGACAAAGAGAGAGAGAGAGAGAGAGAGATTTTCCCACGTAATAGAAAACAACATTTACAAAAATTAAATGATATCCATAAGGTGTGAGAGTAGTATCAGATTAATCTGAAGAACAAAAAAGGTAATACCGACGAACGCCACACCTTCTTTACGATACGAATCCCAAAGTTGGATATGAACATTCGTTTGAGCTGGCCAGGTATTAATACTTTAAGCCGACTACATTGAGTAAATGTTCGTGATTCAAGACGCCACCTAGTGGCTGCTGGTGAAACTAACCACTAAAACTGTTAACTTAATTTATTGTTAAAAATAAAATTATTTTCAATAAAAAACATAGCCTATGTCCTTCCCAAGATAATATAGAATCTATATCTCAAATTTCAGAAGAATCGGTTTAGTAGTTTTGTCCGTTATCGCGTACAAACAAAAACACGCTTTGTCTTTATAAATTAGTATGATATGATATGATATGATATGATATGATATGATATGATATCTGCTTGTATTTTCTAATTATATATCAAACTTTCATTTTCAGAAAATCTAAATAAAACAAACATTATTTTTGCTGCAACCACTTATATAACTCACTCTGGTAACTGTGAAATCGACATGTCCACTTTTAATCGACTCGTATCCATTATAAAGCCTCACTGCGAAAAATGATAATTATGCAGAATTCACCAAGTCCAAGAATCATTTTGACAATAAATATGAACTATGCATTTAGAAGAATAGATCGCGCTTTTTTTTATTAAACGACCATTCTTTCTATGAGAACTTTATCATTTTTTTTAATTAATTTTCTTTCGTAGCTTCGAATAAAATATTAAAAATTGTATTGTACAGAAGAAGAATCATTTTTGATGCGTGGAAATCATAGTTCACATAAAAAATTTTTCCACCATACACCTTTTTTGTTCTTTCTCATTTTTTGTTGGAATACAGCTAGGTAAAACTCTCGATTGATATATTTAAATTTACCATGTCCTTTACTCGAGCGATTTTCTTTAATATTATAATAACTTGAATTATTACAGCTATTAAACAATGTTTTTTGAAAATTTCTTTCTTGTGAACATTTACAATAAAATCAAGAAAATTTGTTAATAATGTAAAGTTGTAATCAAACATACTATATTTTTTTCATTCAAATTTGAAATTTGAACCTAATAGTATTTTGCATACACACATGTTCGAATTAGCCTAAATTTAGATTTTCAAAATTAGATCTATTTTTTGATTAGCATATCAATCTTCCCAAAATTTTTTATGCATTTTAAGTTTAAAAATTATTACTACTTTTATGATTATCAATTCAAGCGATTCATCAGAAAAGCACTTTATTACTTTATTCTTCTAAATGTATAAATTTAAAAAGTACATTATTTATTTTATTTATAGAAAATTTACATACTACAATTTACATATTACACATATATATGTGTTTGCTCTGACCTATAAAAAAGTCTTATAGACCATTCTGTGCCACTGTTCTATATAAATATTCTTCTATCTCTAATAAATATCTGAATAATTTGAAAGATTTCAACATTTTTTATCCAAATTTCTAAATTAACAAAATTATTCTTAATTAAAAACGAAAATAATTGTTTCTAAGTCAAAAAAAATTTTTTTTTTTGAGAGAAAAATTTTTATTTTGAAAATTCTTGTTCATATATCATGGAAAAATATTTGAATTTTTACATCTACGTAGCAAAGTAGTTGTTCTTTATGTATTGAGCCCTCATACCCATTCTCACCCATTTTGAAAAATTAGTTTTGATAACTTTAGATATATATAATAAACATCTCTAAAATAAAACATCTTATTTTACTAACAAAGAATACAGATTATTATATTTTTATTTTTTAATTTAATTTAATTTTTTTGTAGTAATTTTCAATTCAAATTCTCTAAGGGTGATTATAAACAAGAAGTCTGACTATCATTATATTAATACAGTATACTATCGTAAAAAGATAAGACCGATACAAATCTTTATTACTCGAAATCATGACAGTCGAAATAAGTAGAATACATGTTTATATAACTTATTCATATAATTTTTCGAGCAACAAGTTTCTACAACGTGCCACTAAGTTTTTGTTGAATAAGTTGATACCTTTTCGTTTCACAACTAAACGCCTGCTCCCTATCATTATCAGCATTGTCACTACGAAAAAAATAATTTGAAAAAATACAAGATAAAATACATTTTGAGCTACACTCCTATATTCCTGAACGTTGCTTTTCTTTTCATCTAAAGATAATTGAAAAGCTAATATATAACTGAACATTTTTGAATAGCTTATTTGAATATACGCTGAGTTCAATTTCTTCTACCTTTTGAAATTCATAGCTCTTCGTTTTATGGTAATGTGGATCAACTTATTGAAGCATTCATAAAAAGCTTTCTGAAATTCATGCCGGATTGATCACAATTAAATAGAAACAGAATTCATGCTCATTTATCAATGTACTCAACCCAGTTTCATGTAATTAAATGAAATTTTATTTGCAAAAGCTTTAGATCAAGAGATCAAGAATATTCAAATGAAAAGAATGAGCTCTCTAGATAATATGCCTATAGTGGTAACTTTAAATTTTAACAAAGTGTCTGATAAAGAACAATCGAGGAAAGTTCTGATGTTCGTGAATATATTATTGATATATGAGAAATTAATGAAATTACTGCTTTCTAAGTAAATAATAAACACAATGGTGCGAAAGAAAACACTTGAAAGAAGAAAATGAGTAAAAATGGAAAAGTTTCAATCCAACCAAACTATCGACATTTCATTTTCATTTCATTTCATTTGCTAATCTGTCAGCATAAGTGGCCAGGAACAGATCACCATCTATCGTTCAATACTGCATCAATATTCTAGAACGAAACTTATATTTTTTCGAGTAGCTATAAACTTGAGTTTAGGAAAAGTCACCTGCAATAATTTTTATTGCTGTTATTCAATATGAAAACAAAATTTGTAAAGTATTCAATAAAGATATTTGATCAACTCTATTTTCCTCTCCAATAACACTTACGACTGAAATGTACTTTTTGGTTTTAGATTTAGATGCATCATTAGCATCTAATTAAATTATCACTTTTTAGCATATTTTTCATTTACCAATATACATTAATATTATTTTCTTAGAACGGTATTGAAAAACCTAATAAATAAGTCCTATCACAACTATCCATTCAACTTTCGCAGTAAAGTTTTGATATCAACAATGACTTTCTAAATGGCATGATTAATATATATAAAAATGAGGTGAATGCTTCACGGAAAATGTTATAATTTTTATGATAAAAAACAAACAAATAAAATTCGATTTATTACATATAATTCACATATACCATCTATAATCTGTTTATGGACACATTTATATACATTTTGTATATAATCGAATGTTTAGGACAATATTGTAAGAATTAAAATTTATGGTCAAATAACAAAATAATATTTCTTTAGTGATTATGTCTAGAAGGCAATTATTTATTAAAATTTAAATTTTCCTGAAAAATTTAACTAATTTTTCAAGCATAACAAGAAAGTTTTAATAATAAAAAATTGTGGTCTGTTCTTAATTTTTTTTCTCTTTTTTTAAAAGTGGATTTTTTAAAAGAAATGACGTATCTTTCTAACTTTCTAACTTTTGAAGATTAAAGATTTGTCATTATTTAACACAAAATAATATACTTTATAGAATCTGAAGCTTGGCTGGAAAATACAATGGAGCATTTTTATCTCTAGTACCTGTGTCAAATCAACACTCTTGCTCAACTGTTCTTGCATGTATTTCATCTCCATGCATATTACAAGAATTTTCTTGTGGAGTCGCTTCTAATAGCCTTCGATCAATCGAATTAGATGTGGCGGCACCCAAGGTCTATGATACTATCAAAATTGTATTTCTGCTGACTAGTGACAACTTAATTCACACATATTTGCATCCACCTTATAATTTTTATAAAATAATATTGGGTGCACAAGCAAGTTTCTAGCGTTTTTTTCTCAACAATGTGAGGTTCTGAGGTTCTATTATGAAAATATGGTTATATAACCGTTATTTAAAGTATTATTTATTGGAGACTATAACTTTTTCCCATTTTTCTGGCAATTTATGAATTCCGAACCAAAAAAGTTTCTCGTCTTTCGTGCCCTAAAACGTATCGAGCCAATTTTTAATTCCCTCTACTGAACTGAAGTAAATTCCTCTAATATTTGCTTGAAAACAATAATTTGAGTTCGATACAACGCGGTCCTTTGATATTTTGCTCACTCGAAAGCAGTAATAGTATTCGACACCCTTTCGATGCCACCATATGCAGAGAATGGTCTTATTTATTTGAATATTTCAAATAGCGAGCTCATCGGGCTTTGTATAAGATTTTCTGCGTTTCGGGTAATCATAATAAATCGATTTTTATCTCCAGTGACAATACGATGCAAAATTTATTTATTTTTTACACCTGTAGCTACATTTCAGACATGAAAAATCGCCGATCGACGTCTCTTGTCTCTTGTATCCACTGGTAAAGTCATCTTCTGACAAATACGGGAAAGTTATTTGTAAACTTTATATAACGTAAAAATACAAATATATAATTTGTCTTTGCAAATTATGTTTAGTATGATTTGGCATACAACCATTTTATAAGAGAAGACGGACAAAAAGAAAGAGAGAGAAATAAAGAGAGAGAGAGAGAGAGAGAGAGAGAGAGAGAGAGAGAGAGAGAGAGAGAGAGAGAGAGAGAGCATGAGATCTCTCAGAGAAAAAAAATAGTACAAAAGATGTCCATGATGTGGGTAGTTTCAGATTCACGTGAAGAACGAAAAGGATTCTACCGACTAAAATCACACCTTCTATAATACTAATCCTAAAGTTTCATATGACCATTCAAACTATACTAATCCTAAAGTTGGATGATCATTCAAACGAGCTGGCCTGGTATTAATTGTTTATACTAACTACGTTGAGTTGATATTCATAATAATTCTAAATGCCATTTACTGTTCGCTGATGGAACTGACTGTTAAGGTCGTTGTTAAGTGCGCACGCGCAATATATTACTTTACTACGCGTAGGACATGTGGAATCGACGTCAAACTCGGTTTATTATCCTTACTAAATTATTCTAGACCGCTTATAATGTATGCGCGCATATTTTGTTGATAAAAGTAAACGTATTTTTAATAAAAAACATAGGCTATGCCTTTCTTAAAATAATACAGAATATTTCAAATTTCAGAACTGTCGGTTGAGTATTTTTTGAGTATTTTTGCTTATCGTATTATAGATAGTCAAGTGTAATAGGTTTTCCTTTATTGGTTTGTTATGCCAAGATGCAGTATGTAATTCATTCTCAATAAAGGACACTCATTTGGCTATAAATTTTTTTCATTTTCTAATTTGCTTTTTGAACCTGTAAGCTTGGCTATCACACAAAGCATAGATTATTAGATCTTCTGTAAGCCATTTCATTTTAAGGAGGTTTCTGATTACTCTTATGAACACTGCCACCCGGCACAGCTCCAGATTAATAACAATAACGATTTGTATGGATACATTTTGTTTTTAGATATGAGCAAAGATACTTGATAACGATTCATGTCAATATATAACCTTACATAGATAACCGCTTTATAGTGTCGTTCAGAGGTGTCCATTAATCCACGGATTTCTGTCGAAATACATGAGTGCATCTCTGTCAGCAAGTAACAGTAAACTCAGAAACTGTTATCTAATATTTATCTAATTCACGCGACCGTGGTTCATCGTAGGTCATTTTCGCTATCCAGATAACTTGTAGTAACGCATTAGGTGCTATTGAGATGGATGAGAACCAACTGAGTGGATTGTGCTAGTAGGCTAGCCAAATGGCATAATACAGTCCTCTTTGTGATTACCATTAACAGAGTTGGAAGGTTGTCATACTTTGGCTTCAAGTTGATCGTCTACGTAGATGCTCTCACCGAAACACACGCCGAAAATTAGCTTCTTCATTCACGAACAGTTCTTAAAGATGACATTCTATAAAATATATACTAGTTTACAATCTCCTGAATGCATCTTGATGATTTGGAAATCTATCTTAATAATGTCGGACAGGAAAAGATATCGATCTACGACGCGGTTCGATTAAAACCTACGTAGTCGATCCCTGTAATGACAGATCAGATTGCAAATCATGATTAAGACATGTTTTACTATAAATTAATCTGGAGGCACCACATTTCACTTTCAATTTCAAAATTTTATTATAGCCTGATTATTTATATTAGGCGCACGATAGTATGTAACCGAATCGATATCACTCGGAAGTCTACACGTTGATAGAATACAGGTATTAATTGTCGATATCGAATATATTGCAAGATTCGAAACTCATGTGCACCTATTCTAAAAAGAGCAGCGTAAGCGAGACTTGGGCCTATTACGTATTAAAATACAGCTCATGGCGGATAGTCCTAGATACGGTCCAAGGTACTTTTTTGTTATTGTACTATCTGGAATCGCAAAAGAAATTTTTTCAAGAAAATAGAAACATCTGAATGTATAAATAGTTAGCACAGTTCGAAAACAACATCCTCATCAGTGGTCCCTCGGTTACATTTATTTTATTGAATGGTCATAATAGCCTTAACGCGTTAAAATTCCGGATACTTTTAAGCTAGACTTCAACGGTAATTGCTAGTCGTAAAAGACCCTGCTTTGCACTCTTTACATTAAAATCATCTGCTTAAAAAATATGCGTCGACAATTAAAGTTACTTTTATAATATGAGGCGGCTCCACAAAACATATGGAGCACTACAAACACCGTTTACAAGTGCGAGAACATTTTCTTCTTCTGCAATCGATATCCGTCGTCGTTAACCATTCGGTTTAATATCACATGACCTAATTACCAGCTAATTCATTCTTCCAAAGATGCTTAAAAGTGGATAGATTTTTGTATTGCCTAAAAACAAATGTCGTTTTGTCGAAGCGGAGAAAGTGGTCTCTAGTGATAAGCAATACTTTGAAAGAAATGTTTTTGTTGTATATATCTTAAATAAGACTTATTTAAAAAACAGTGAGAATATATTAAAGATCCTAATTTTAATAAAAACAAAGTAGATATGCCAGGATAAGCTAGCCGTTACAGAAAAATTCCTATATACATGTGCTTGACCACTACTAGCGATGAGTTAAGACCCGACAATTTATGCTCTCATACAATAGCCAACCGTTGTTTTAAAACGGATTAACTGTCGATTGAGCTTAAAAACACGAAACCTGGAGACAGAAGGGCTATTGCAAAAATTCTACAAAAAGCGAAAGGCCAGAGGGTTATTATTAGATAACTTACCCTCCGAAGGAGTTTGGAGATCAGGGGTCTGAACTACTGCGTGTAGAACGACGAGATCATTTAGTAGGTTAAGTAAAAATGTATATTTGAATTTCTTGACAGTTGATTATGTTCTTCATATACTAATTTTTTAGCTTTTAGTGTTCCTGTTGTCTAGGTAATTTGCTTTAATAAAAGCACATATTAAGTTTTAATTTATTGCATGCCAACGTTTCAGATCACCTTACTAAATTTGGACCCCTTATCAAGGCTGTAACAATTATTAATAATGAATATTATTAATAATCTCTAGATTATCTATAAGTACTAATAACTAACATATTCTTATAAAAGACACATAATTCAGTTGACAGTGATAATGTAAATAGTTCTATGAACGAACCATGAGTCAGTTGTGAAGAGCGGATGCAATCTATCGAATATATAACTGTCGATAAAGAAGTACAAATCTGTGTAAGTAGTAATAGGTCCGTAGAAATGACTATAGCTTTCTGGAGGCTAAGCAACACGGCAATGAAGATACAAAATAAGTAAATTAATAAATATTTTTTATTGGTCTTACAGTCCAATCAATTCAATCTAAAAATAAAATAAAAATAAAAATAAAAAATAAAAATAAAAAATAAAAATAAAAAATAAAAATAAATAAAAAAATAAAATAAAAAATAAAAAGTAAATAAAAAAATAAAATTAAAAATTAAATTAAAATTATAATGACAGTCAGACTATCCTTGTTTACATTCACCCCCGTAGACTAATCTGAAAATAAAATATTAGCTGAAAAAATTCTTTTTTAGTAAAGTGCAGTCTGACTATCCCCAACACCTTTACCTAATTGAAGACTTGTCCAACGTTTCGAGCTCTCTACGGCTCCTCATCAGGGACTAATCTAAACCTTATATTCTAATCTATATATACCCATCCCCACCACCAAATTTAGTAAATTAAATATAAATCCCCCCTCTACATAAATTGTCCAATCCGATACAACTGGTACGTACGCTTCGGATATATCAGGTGTACAAGAAACTTTGCAACATTAGTCAAAAGATAGCGTCATCGAAGGATCCCGAGCAGAAATGTCCGATCTCATATATTATATTTGTAGGTTGTGTATTATATTTGTAAGTATTATATTTTAAGTATTATATTCTAGTAGTATTATATTTGTAAGTTTCTCTTTCAGTGTCGTTTATTTGATCGACCCAAATCATGGCACGTTTCTAGCAAAATAAACGTTATTTGCGGGAAGTGCTTCTATTCTTTAAAATGAAGAAAAGTGCGGCTAAGAACTATCATTTGCTTTCGGAAACTTATGTGGCCAAATTTTATCGTGAATACAAACGGTTCAATAGTGGTAATTTTAAAGTTGAAGACAAGGGCCGCTCCGGGAACCTAAAGAGTTTTGAAGACGAAGAGTTAAAGTCTTTGCTGTATCAGAATCCGTGTCAGATTCAAGAAAAATTTGCTACATCATTGGGTGTCACGCCATGTTCCTATGCTTCAAAGCATTGGGATTTATTCCTAAGGCTGGTGCCGTACGTATTGAAGCCAAGAGACTTTGATCGGCAATTTTGCATGTCCAAAATGTTACTACAGTGTTATAAAAATAACTCATGTCACTGTTGATGAAAAATGGATTTATTATGATAACCGTAAACGCAGAAGATCATATATAAAGCCCGGTGAGGCAGAAAAACGAAGAGAATATGAAACCAGACACAAGTTCGTCATTTTTCATCGCGATAACGCTCAGCCACGTTTGCGCCTTTGGTCAAAAACTATGTGGACAATAGTCAATCAGAAATTCTACCTCATCCAACCTACAGTCGAGACTTGACACAAGATGACAACTACTTGTTTCTATGAATGCGGAACGCTTTTACAGGAATCATAAATTGACAGAAAGGTTGTAAAAAGTTACAGATTTCGATGGACGATATTTTGGATAAAGGGTAGTTTAATATGTTTTCTATAATAAAGAATGTTTCCAGAATAAAATCTCACATTTTAGAAAAAATACTGAAAACTTACTTGTATACTTAATACTTCTAGTACTATTAGTGCATACGTTCCAGATCCCAACAAAGATTTTCTATGAAATACAGATAAAATGGCTTTAAATACATCTCTCAAGACTAATCGGAATGCGTTGAATGTTCGATAATACATATTAAAAGAAAAAGCCCGTTGTCACCTGCAACGGCAACTCCGAGAGGATGTTGCGGAATTTATCGAAAGATTAAAAAACGATTGAAAATTTAGATATCCCAATAGCCAACGTATTAAAACGAATTCCCGGCATGATATGTAGAACTGTTCTCATTTGGACAAGGTCCATATACAAAAGATAACGTTCAATTAAAAACTTAAAGACAGTATTAAGATATTTACTGATTGATTATACACTTTATCAAGAGAAAGAAATAGCATAATAGAAGGCAAGGATCAAACGAACCTATAGAAATGTACGTAATGAGCAAGCACATACTGCTGGGAAAGCTATCACCAGCTCTTCTGCTCGATATCGAATCACACAAAATTGATCGATTTTCATTCTATAGATGAGTTACAGGTAATTGATCTTTGATCACCCTTTGATTGCCCTGGAGATCATAGATGCGACCAGCAAGTGTAATCGGGGTCGCGTGTAACCGGGAAGGCGAAACAGGCGATTCATGGGCAAACGTTTGCTACCGTTAGGGCTCTAAAAGATTACTTAGAGACGATATATGCACCTCCTCGATCTATACAACGGTGAATTAGGAATGGAGCTCCAACGAGATGACGAAAATGTAATTTCATTTGCTAATCGAATAAAGGACCTGGGCCGTCGACTTCTGGAAGCAGAAAGAGCTCATGTAGGAGCTGTAACGGAAGCAATAAGCCGCGGAGCTGAAGCTTACTTTGTGAATCGCTTGCTTTCGCAAAGGCCTGAGAAAAGAAATCGATAGAAGTATCGGAACAACGGTGACAGATCTGAATACTATCGTTAAAAAAGCAATACAGGAAAACAGTGACCTGGACGAGCGTAGTTTATTAAGAGATCTTAATCGCAAACTCATAGTTTGGGGAAGAGAAGAACGCAAAAAGGCATATATATGTCAATTCGAGGAACCCTCTGCTCAGCAGCAAACTGAAACATGCACACGGTGTAGACGATCCAGACATAGTGCCTTTAGTTGCAGAGAACGAATTGCGAATAAGGCATCCATTGATACATGCCAACTATGCGATAGGCATATATATGTCAATTCGAGGAACCCTCTGCTCAGCAGCAAACTGAAACATGCACACGGTGTAGACGATCCAGACATAGTGCCTTTAGTTGCAGAGAACGAATTGCGAATAAGGCATCCATTGATACATGCCAACTATGCGATAAACCTGGACATACAGCAAATACGTACCGGAACGTGCCTGTAAACCAATTAAAACATGTTTCCGATGTAACGAGCCCGGACATAGATCGGCGACGTGTCCATTGAATATCATAACGGGGGCTCAATAACGCAGTAATACACCTTACCGTCCGGTCTGTAGAAAGTGCAACCGACCAGAACATATGGCGGCATCTTGCCCTACTTCAAAGAGTTGTGCATATTGCAAAAATACGGGGCATGGCATTAACGAGTGCAGAAAAAGAATGTATAATGAAAAAATGCGAGCAGAAAACTCGAAAGATGCCTCCATAACGGGGGTTCAACAACGCAATAATACACCTTACCTTCCGGTCTGTAGAAAGTGCAACCGACCAGGACATATGGCGGCATCTTGCCCTACTTCAAAGAGTTGTGCATATTGCAAAAATACGGGGCATGGCATTAACGAGTGCAGAAAAAGAATGTATAATGAAAAAATGCGAGCGGAAAACTCGAACGATGCCTCCATGTCCAGAGTGCAGCCAACGGCACCGCTCGCCCCCATGCGCTCAGCCAATATAGCGGGATGGAGGAGGAACCCTCAGAATTGCAACCATTGTAAAAAGCGAGTTTCCGCCCCATATAAATCTAAGGCTTGGGAGCACGAAACTCTCGTTCTTGGTGGACTCAGGGGCACACGGCAATATATTAAAGCACGGGAACCTAACCTTCGGCATAGAAATAAAAACAACTGATGTAGTAAATTTAAAAGGAATAACCGACAAAGATTTCACATCGTAGAAGAGAGTTTTAAACTCCCGTATCATGGCATGCTAGGAATAAGCTTCTTAGTGCAGCAAAGATCCATAGCAGATTTCGGAAAGAATACATTGAAGATCGGAGAACACGAACTGGGTGGTAAAAGTAGTTCCGAACAATTCCCAAGGATACTTAACACTAACTTTGCTGGAAACCACAATAAAGTTTTATTTTTAAACTACAAAGGAACACTAACTTTAATCGACACTGGTTGTGAAGCGAGCGTTATTAAAGCAAAAGTACTATCATCATTGGAAATTGTCGACACACCACACGAAACGTATCTAAACGCAGAAACTGCGTTTGCAAGTCTAAATAGTGCTCTATACACAGCGCCTGTGTTGCGATTCCCTGATATGGATTAACCATTCATTATCAAGACGGACGCGTCGGATGTGATTGGAAGCATCCTATCACAAGCAAAACTCGGTAGGGATTAACCGATTGCCTATACGTCGCGAGTTCTACGCGGAACCGAGATACGCTACGAGGTGTACGAGACAGAAGCACTTGCTATGCTTCATTCCGTGCAAACTTTTAGGCCGCATGTATTTGGACGTACGTTTACCCTCGTGACTGACCGCCAATCGCTCGTGTGGTTCAAAACAGCTGATTTGAACACGCGTGTGATAAAGTGGAGGTTCAAGCTTTTGGAATATGATTATAAAGTCGTTTACAACCCGGGAAAGACGAATACTTCCCAACGAGTTTTAAACGGAGGGAAGTAAGCAACGGAAATCATGAACGAGGAGAAGGCAATACGGTATTATTAAGTATTATTAAGTACTTGTACGCCGCAAAGAGAATATACATTGGAGATACAGTCTCCAGAAAATTCCAATATAATCCCTGGAAAATTTTGTAGACGTATAAATGGCATACAAGGGTATTCGCCAATGTATATGGACGACTAACTGCGTAGCTTGCGCCTCCCTCCTCCAATAAAAGTCCGACCAGATGCGGCCCGAACTGTATAGCTAGGCCACAGGTCTATCCGTGGCGCGCACTGGCCGCGCTGAAATTACAACTCGGACTGAAATGCCCCTCTCTAGCTCCCGCACCGATGCTATCTTCTCGGAGCAAAGTCGGAAGAAAGCGGAATGTGCGCTTGTGCGTCATTTATGTTAGATTATTTTAGCCTTCTATAAATAATAAAGCAAAAAATACTTGAAACTAAATATTGGAGAGTATCGTAAAAGGATGTAAACATATGTGTCCACTGTGTCTTATTACGATCTGCGTCTTTGCTGCCCTGCGCGGCAAATGATTTATGAGTTTATTGTCTAGATGCCTGATGAGTTTTTATATAGGTTTTAAGTTTCTCACAAAGGCTTGCAGAGTTTTCAATTTCGAATACTGTAGTGAGTCTTGCGTTGTCCTTTCGTTTGAACAGACGTCTTTTCTTTCCTCGTTTGAAATAAAGTTCATGTTAAAAGATTATTTCGTGTATCTTTATTTTAACATTCCACCTACTATATTTAATAAAAATTCAATAGGTTATGGGCCCAGATTTCGCGAGTAAACTTTCCGTGATTTTGTGTATAGTGTAATCTAGTAATAAAATAAAACTGTCTCAAATACAGAACTATTATACAGATTATAAATCTATAATAGAAATAGATCATTGCAATCAGTCAGAATTTCAAAATGATAAATATAATACAAAGAAAATAAATACAAATCTAAGAAGGAGTAATAGAGTCAAAAAATGGACCAAGAATTTCTTATAAAAAAATAAATTACGTTTTGTGTGCACAATCAGTAAATTGTGAAATTCCCAATAATTTCAATGATATTCAAAATAATATCCATAATGAAAAAATGGGAACAAGCAATTAAAGATGAATTAAATTCATATTATTTTAATAAAACTTGGATACTAGTATCAAAGCCACAAAACAAAAATATTATAGATTGCAAATAGGTATTCGCTATTAAAAATCATGAACATGAAAATCCATTAAAATATAAAGCGCGTCTTGTTGCTGGTAGTTTTAATCAAAAACATTTAATTGATTATAATGAGACTTTTGCTTCAGTAGCAAGAATTACAAGCTTTAGATTTATTATATTGTTTGCAAAGCAATATAATTTGCTTATTCACCATATGAATGTAAGAACTGCATTTTTAAATGGTTCATTGCACAAAGAAATTTACATGAAAATTCTGAAGGAAATAAATACAAAACAAATCAAGTTTGTAAATTAAATAAAGCTATATATATATATATATATATATATATATATATATGGATTGAAACGAGCAGTAAGATGTTGGTTTAAAACTTTTGATAAAACATTAATAGCAAATGGTTTTAAAAATTCATTAGTCGATCGTTGCATATATATTTAAATAAAGGAGAAATATCTAAGAATATATATGTTGTACTCTACGCACATGATTTAGTAATCGTTACAACCGATATTCACACAATGATTAATTTTAAAAATGATTTAATGAATTAAAAGAAATTAAACTATTTCATGGAATAAAAATATTATAATAAGATGTAATTATGATGTATATAATGAAATAATTAAATAATTAAATTATGAAATAATGAAATAATGAAATAATGAAATTATAAGTTTATGAAATAATGAAATAATGAAATTATAAAATTATGAAATTATAAAATAATGGAATAATGAAATTATGAAGTAATGAAATTATGAAGTAATGAAATTATGAAATAATGAAATTATTAAGTAATGAAATTATGAAATAATGAAATTATGAAATAATGAAATTATGAAATAATGAAGTTATGAAATAATTAAATTATCAAATAATTGAATTATGAATTAATGAAATTATGAATTAATGAAATTATGAAATAATGAAATTATGAAATTATGAAATTATGAAATTATGAAATAATGACATAATGATGTACTTATTCTTAATTAGAGTTCATATATAAAAACGATTTGAAATTAATTTAACATCAGTGATCGTGATGCTGTAAACACACCAGTTGAAAATAATATAAATTATAATGATTTAAATTCAGATAACAATTTTGACGCCCTTTTCAAAATCATATCGGATGCTTAATGTACGTAATGATTTATACGCGTCCAGATTTGAGTACAGCAAAACATTTTCTAAGTAGATATTCAAATAAAAATCATACAGAACTATGGAAATACCTAGAAAGAGTTTTAAGATATTTGAATGGTTTGATGAATTTATAATTAACTTATACAAAAGGCAACAGTGAAAATACTTTAAGCGGTTATCTTAAATCTTAGTAGGGTGGTCATGAAGGTACTGATAGAAAAAGTACTACAGGCTACTTATTTAAGTTATTTCAAAAATGCACGATTTGCTGGAATACTAAAAGACAAGCATCTGTAGCAGCTTCTTCAACAGAGGCAGAATATATGGCTTTATTTGAAGGTGTTAAAGAAGCATTATAGCTAAAGTCTTGAATAAATAGTATAGAAGTTCAAATCATGAAACCGATTGTAATTTATGAAGATAATAACGATTGTATAAGTATAGCCAATAACCCAAGTAATCATAAGCGATCAAAACATATAGATATTAAATATCATTTCGAGAGAGAGCAAATAGAGAAAAATGTAATAATATTGAAACATATTTCCACAGGGGAGCAGATTGCTGATGCACTAACAAAGTCATTGCCAACTGTGAAATTCCTTGAATTCAGAAAAGGAATGAGCATGGAGGAATAGTAAAATATAATTCATATTGTTTTCATTAATATATATTTTATATTAGTAATAGAGACGGTTGGAATAGGTTTTACTGGGATTCCCTATCCCTTGCAACAAATGTTGGACCGTGTGTAATTTCCCAGAACAAACGAGGAAAGAATATAGACTGAAAGGAACTATCGTATATCTAATATTAAGTTTTATTTTATTACATATTATTGTATTTACTCAAGTAATTTTTGAGGGGGCGTGTAATATTATTTTAGCCTTCTATAAATAATAAAGCAAAAAATACTTGAAACTAAATATTGGAGAGTATCGTAAAAGGATGTAAACATATGTGTCCACTGTGTCTTATTACGATCTGCGTCTTTGCTGCCCTGCGCGGCAAATGATTTATGAGTTTATTGCCTAGATGCCTGATGAGTTTTTATATAGGTTTTAAGTTTCTCACAAAGGCTTGCAGAGTTTTCAATTTCGAGTACTGTAGTGAGTCTTGCGTTGTCCTTTCGTTTGAACAGACGTCTTTTCTTTCCTCGTTTGAAATAAAGTTCATGTTAAAAGATTATTTCGTGTATCTTTATTTTAACATTCCACCTACTATATTTAATAAAAATTCAATAATTTATGACCGCCCTTTGTATAGAAAGTATGAAATCCGAGAAGCCGCCGAATATCACCAACGGTTTTGACGAATGATGTTAACAGAGTGTTTTAAAATATATGATAAAAATCTGGAGCCAAAGAAAATATTATTTTGAAGAAAATTCCAGAATAAAATATGAAAAGGTCGATCATCGTCACCGTCATCGTCATCGTCATCGTCATCGTCATCGTCATCATCATTATTAACTCCGCAACCACAGAGTTATGGTGGCCCTATGATTTGGCCCTATGTTTATATTATTTTATACACTTCACAACACTGATACATCAAACAACATAACATCTGGCAAAGAAAGGTGTAACCATCGCCACGCTCGCGTGTGACGGTTTCGGCTCGGTTACGGGACGGCCAGCACGGAGTCGTCGAGCTTGACAGACTGAAAAATGGGGGAGTGCTGGCAATCCTAGTATAGCCGTAATTGAATAAGGCTGTAGGCGTCATATCTGGCAAGGGGGCTCTATAAACGAGTTACACACACCTCGCATATAAAGATTCGGGTGCCACGCAGCTCGGAAATTCTGCAGAGTAGTTCGAGCAGCGGGAGCGAGACACGGAGCGAAGCCGAGCAACCACGAAGTGGATGAACTCTACAGGCCCTGAAAGGCGCGGGCGCTACTGGAACTGCCAGTTCGTGCGCGGCCGACTAGACGCTTGCTCTGCGCTATCGTCTGGTGGGGGGTCCTATAAACGGACATTTTCCCGATTATAAAGGATGTGGGCGTCACGCCTCCCGAGGAGCCGTCTTATAAGGGTAATCAGTTTGCGAGAGTGAAGCACGGAGCGGCATTCTGGTACTGGGTGGGGGTGACATGCACACCGGCTCTGGCTGGGGACACCCTCCATTGCTAACTACACTTATATAAGCATAACCCAACTCATGCACTTCACAATTTTTGCCACCCACGTCTCTGTTCTTTAACCAAGAGCGGAATGGAAGAAGGCGGGCATCTTTCTGATCTGTAAGGGGGGCTCATGACGCTTGCGTCGCTTATTAATTGATGCATTTTAAATCTTCTCACCTGATCGTTCCCCCTTGGCTTTATCAGAGAGGTAGAAGGGGCTCCAAACGGAGCTAAAAACGGTCCACGGCACTTGCCGAGCGGTGCATGCCTGGGAGTTGCCAAAGGAAGATCCTAGGTGGGGAGGCGAGTCTTCAGGCTGCGTGCTTGGACGACACGAACCATCTTTGGCTCATGCTGACGGCAGGACGGCTGGGCGCCTAACCAGCACCAGTCATTCGGCATTAGCGAGTGCGTCCTGACTAGTAATATCTGCCGAAAACTCTCCAGAGAATGGAACACCTTATTGTTGGGGTGTGAAGCTCGAGAGAGCGGAGGTGGGCTAGCGTGCCGGGGCGTGCTATATCCCCCGGTTCTGTAAAAGAGCCTTACACGAAGGTCCAAACCAGAATGACTCCTACGGACAATTGTTGCGGAGTCATTTTGGCGAAGTCGTCGTTGAAGGGTCCATGGAGGCCGGCCTCGTGGAGGGACGAAAACTAAAGAAAGAAGTATGGATATTGTCAACAACAAAAAAGAAGATGTAAAGAAAGTGAAGAAGCATGAGACGGATCAGAAGAGTACAGGGCTGAACAGCCTGGATATCCCCCGTACGGTCAATAACGCAAAAGCTGACAGCGCTGCTGGTGCAGCAAGTCATGGCAGCATAGTTGTGGATGATCACAATAAAGCCCTCATCGACTCCATACAAAATTTATTTAGAATGATTGTGGAGTCGATGAAAAGGCAAAAAACATGAATAATATAATAAAGGAGGGGCTTCCGGCGTTATAAAGCCAATTCGAGGAGCTCGTAAACAGAAGGCACCTCAGAGCACGGCGCCCTCATACCCCCGAAGTTGCCGAGACAATAGAAGGCCTGAAGCGACATCCTTCTGCCTCTCCAACGGAATTTGTGGAGAGGCACACCCACCTGAGGTGGGGGCAAACGAAGAAAACAAAAGAGACCAAGGTCCAATAAAGAAGAAGACGCGGCTGCCAAATCAAACCGTGGAAATGAGCCACAGCCTGAGCAAAGCAAAAAAAAGTAACAGAAAAAATGAAGTTCAATGCAAAGGGGCCACCAAATCTGGAGAGGGCCCCACCAAACCGAAAAGTAAAATAGGGAGAAGGGCAAGGCCTGAGGCGCTGCTCAATCCCGCGAAGGGGAAGACCTTCGCGGAGATCCTTGGAGGGATCCGCCATAAGGTCGACCCCTCGCAGCATGGACTCCCTATTAGGGACATTCACCGAACATTAAACGGTGACGTCCTGATCGAGTTTAAGAAGGCTTCGGCGGAGGGCAAGGTGGGCTTTACGAATGCCCTCAAAGAGGTCGTCGGGCAAAATGCGGCATTTCGGGCTCTGATCCCCAAGACTACCTTAGAGACCAGAGACGTGGACGGCTGCGCGACACTCGACGAAGTGAAGACAGCCCTCCTTGGCATCTTGCGGGACTAGACTGGCTCCCTCGAGGTGAGGCTTACGAGGGAGAATAAAGTCGGCAACCGACTAGCCCTCGAGAGCCTCTCTGAATAGGCTGGCCAGCGTCTACTGGAAGTCGGAAAAGTGGCCATTGGATGGCTCTTCTGCGGCTTGCGGCGGCGGGTCCAGGTCAAGCGCTGTTACAGCTATCTTGGCTATGGACACCGCGGTTCTGGTTGCGATGGTCCAGACAGGAGCACCGCCTGCTTCCGGGGCGGGCAGCAGGGACACAAGACGTCTGACTGTAGAACGCCTCCACAGTGTTTCCTCTGCCCAGGTATCACGCCCGCAGCGTTAAATCACATCGCGGGGTCTGGGGCTTGTGCGGTATTCCGCGAAGCCCTTGTCAGGTCTCGCCAAAAAGGTAAAAGTTCTGCAGGCGAGTCTGACTAGGAATCGGACTGTCGAAAAGCGCAGATCTGTCTTCAGAAGGACGCTGACATGATGAAACTATATTATAAGCACAAAAAATAGAATTTGCCTAGATTTATATAACAGAAAATAACTTATGAATAGTATAAAATAATGAGCCATAGAAATTCATGAAAAATGTAGTATATAATTTATAATGTGGCTGCTAGTCGGGAATACAGTCAACATATTAAATTAGTTCTGCCATTAGCACCTACCTGTCAATCTTTATGACTTTAATAATGTCAATTGCTTGTAGAATATATAAACACTGACTTTCTTTTAGACTATGTACGAAAGTACAATTGTGTTAAAACTAATGCAACGTTCCGACAAGTGCATTATATTATTTCAACTTTAAATGTGCATTAATACTTTTTCAAAGGAATTTCTTTTCTGTTATATACAAACGACTCCACTATGGAAATATAAGGCTTGATAAATACCACCTTTAAAAGACGTTTCGTTTGGAGAGGTACTAAAAGTTAATACGGCGATTTTTACTGTTTAGATTTACTGCTGTTGCGTCCAGCGATTAAGCCGAATATATATATATATATATATATATATATATATATATATATATATATGTATATGGATATATGTATATATATATATATATATATATATATATGTATACGTATGTAGGTCTATATATATGTATATATCTGTTCAGGGACAAGGAGGGATCGGTCGAATTGCCTCGGCATGCCTACCCGTCCAGTTCTCGATGAATTGCAGGCGCGGGAAAGTGAGTAAGAATAAAGAAAGCAAAGGAGACAAGCGTTTGGCAACATCGCCTTCACGACATATATATAAAATATATATATATATATATATATATATATATATACAAAGGTAAGGCAAAGTTCGTAGATATTCTCGGAGTAGTGAGAATAAATACGTTTATATATTTGTATATATAAACTCTGCGGACCTCAATGCCAAATGCCTGCGCAGCGCGCGCTTTCTAGTAATAAAATCGGACCAGATGTGGCCATAGTATTGCAGCCTAGCCATAGCCTGCCGCGGTCAGCGCTGGCCGAAGTATTGTCTCTATTCCCGCACCGCTTGTACTTTCCCGCCCCTCTGGAAAATTCGGAACGAAGCGGAGGCGCGCTAATGCGCAGTTTACGACCCTTCCCCTTTTCTTTGTATACGAAATGCGAAACCCGAGTAACAGCCTAATATACCAATATCCCAAGAGGCTTGAGCAACTGAAATACGTCTGAAATTTTGGCTTCGAATAGAAAGTAAAATTTCTCGAAGCAATCGACGTACAGAAATAATATTATTTCTGAACATGCATTTCAATTTTTCCAAAATGTTAATATAATGAAAATGTACAAATATTCGTATTAATAGCACGGTTGATATTATTATTACTAACTTCGAAATTATACTTATTGTTGTGATTAATATTACTCTTATTTTTTTAATATTGATCAATTATTCATATTGTTATTAACACTATTATTATTATTATTACAAGCACTAATATTCCTATTCTTACTAACATTACCGTTCTAATATATAGTAATGCAATTATTAATATTGCTATTGTTATTATTATTCCAATTAATATCTTCGATATTATTATTAACATTGTAAAGATTACTAATTGTTACTACTAGTTTAAACCATAATTATGTGGTATTATACACTAATCATTATTATTAATTTCACTATTGTTATTATTATTATTATGATTATGTTTAATATTACTTTTCTATTTAGTTTACTCAATAATATTTCTGCGCTATTCGCTGATTAGTTGCTCTTACTATCATTAGCATTATTATTACTGTTTTTACTATAATTATAAACGATATTAATTACCATTAAATTTACTATTACTGTTTTTGTTAATGCAACGATTCAATTATTATTACTATTATCGTTATTATTATTAAGTCATAATAATGCATCATTAACTATTGCTATTTTTACGACGAGTAGGATGTTTTATATTTAAACACTATGTATAATAAGCTAAAATTAACCTTATAATTGTGTTTAACATTAAATTACCATTAATAACATTATTAATTAACTAATTAATTGTTATTATTAATTAACTTATTGATTATTTTATATATATAAGAATACGTTTTAAATATAGCTTAAAATTTTTGCAGGTTTATAGTAATAATGTTTGTTATGATCTAAAGAAGAATATTTTCTTTTTCAAAAATAAATTACTTAATTTAGAAATTAGAGATTTACATATTCAGATTCATTCCTTAAATAGATATTTATTAAAGATTAAACATTATTTATATCAAAATATAGAAAGAAATGAATTACATGAATTTTTTCTTGGTCAAAGCAAACATTTTATTAAGACAAAATATATTAATAGACAAACATTAAAAAGGAAATTTGAATGTTTAACAAATAAAAAACAATTTCAAAGCTATCAATTTAACAATGCAAACAATAAAAATTGGTTTAAGAATCTAACTGACAAGGAGATACCAAATGAAGTAATAAACATCATGTCTAAAGGTGCCAAACATGGAATATTATATTGTAAAAATAATCTCCCGATCAAAGAAATCATCGCGGAGGTTGAAAGTAATCTTTTTTGTTTAAATGATGAAGTAAAAAAGGAATGTAGGGCATCTTTGGTTAATGTCATTAGTAATTTTAAAAGAGAAAATAAATTTGATAATTTTTTAAATAGTAATTTTATACATAATTTAATTACCGCGAAGAATTTTTGGAAAAATAACCCTAATATAATCTTCCAAAAGGCCGACAAAGGTAATGTAACTGTAGCTTTCAATAAAATTGATTACATAAATTGTATAAATAATATATTAAATGATGATAGTACTTATTTGAAGATTGGTAATCCACATATCACTAAGCTACAAAATAATTTGAAAGAGTTATTAAATAATTGGAAAAGAAATGAATATATAAATGATACTACATATAAGTATTTAAAATGTGAAAATGGAACTGTGGCAAAATGTTATGGGCTTCCCAAGATTCATAAAGAAAATCTGACATTTAGAATAATAATATCTTCCATAGGTTTCCCAACTTATAATATTGCTAGATTTTTGTCTAATATATTGGTTAAGATAGTTGGAAGAACTAGTTCTTACATTAAGGATAGTTGGTGTTTTTACAATGAAATGAAAGATATTGTTATTCCGAAAAAACTACAAGATGATTTCATTGGATGTAGTATCTTTGTTTACAAATGTACCTTTAGAGTTGTTAAATGATATTATACAGGAAAAGTGGAATGAAATTAATTTGCATACAAAATTGACAATGAATGAATTTATTAAAGCAATTAATTTGGTTTTTAATAACACAATTTTTTCATTTGATAATAAATTTTATGAACAAAAATATGGATGTCCAATGGGGTCGCCTTTGTCACCGGTTATAGCTAATTTAGTTATGGAAAAGTTGGAAAGTATAGCCTTGTCAAAATTGCTTTTTGAACCAATGATATTTAAGAGATATATTGATGATATCTTTACAATTGTTCCAGAAGTTTTTGTGGATGAAATGGTGGATGTTTTCAATTCTGTACATGACAGAATTAAATTTACAAGGGAGGTTGAAGTAAATAGTCAGTTAAGTTTTTTGGGCATTAATGTAATTAGATGTAGTAATAATAAGGTAAAACTTAATTGGTACAGAAAGCCTACTTGGTCAGGTAGGTTTTTAGATTTTAATTCAGACCACCAATTCGGAAACAAAATTGGAGCATTGGAAGGTGTCATTGACAGAGCAATTAAATTGTCACATAAAGATTTTAGACAAAATAATTTACAGATAGTAAGAGAGACTTTTATTAATAATGGCTATCCAATTCAATTTATTAATAGATTGATTGCTGAGAGATTGTTTGACATTTATAATACCGAAAATAGACATAGTGCAGGAATGGATTTTAACGGAGGCAAAATTATTGTCTTACCGTATGTTCAAGGATTATCTGAAAGAATAAAAAGAAATTTTCGGAAATATAACATTCAAATTTTCTTTAAAAATCGCAATAATTTAAGTAGATTGTTTAATAATTGCAAAGATAAGGATAATTTATCCTTAAAGTCAGGAGTTGTTTACAAGATTAATTGCATGAATTGTGATAAATACTATATTGGACAAACAGGTAGATATTTAAAAAAGAGAATTTATGAGCACAAATATAGTTTACGTAGCTCACATATCACTTCTGGTTTAAAAGAGCATTGTTTAAAGTTTTTACATTCTTTTGATTTTGTGAATATGGATATTTTGGAACATGGTATTAATAATAAGTATAAACGAGAGAGTCTTGAAAGTATTCACATTTCCAAGAATCGAAATAATGTGAATTTAATGTTAGAGTCTGGTAGATTGGACAGTGTTTATCATTCCTTATTAAATTGATTGGTTTTGGACAATTTGTGTAGAGGGGGAATTTATATTTAATTTACGAAATTTGGTGATGGGGATGGGTATATATAGATTAGAATATAAGGTTTAGATTAGTCCCTGATGAGGAGCCGTAGCGAGCTCGAAACGTTGGACAAGTCTTCAATTAGGTAAGGGTGTTGGGGACAGTCAGACTGCACTTTACTAACAAAGAATTTTTTCAGCTAATTTTTTATTTTCAGATTAGTCTACGGGGGTGAATGTAAACAAGGACAATCTGACTGTCATTATAATTTTAATTTAATTTTTAATTTAATTTTTATTTTTAATTTTTATTTTTTATTTTATTTTTATTATTTTTTATTTTTATTTCTTATTTTTCATTTTTTATTATTATTTTTATTTTTTATTTTTATTTTATTTTTATTTTTATTTTATTTTATTTTTGGATGGAATTGATTGGACTGTAAGACCAATAAAAAATATTAATTAATTTGTATATGGTCAGTCGACAGAAGTACAATTCAATTGTTTTAAATATAGCTTAGTTATACGCAGTTCTAAAATACAGAAATAATTATCATAATTGTAAGAGATGAACGGACGGTTTTCTCTATGTAGAAAAAACGTCCCTTTATCTCCCCCCACCACGATGTAATTTCCAGCGGAGAAAATTTCGGCGGTGCAGGGCTCGGACTATAATCCGCTAAAGTTTAGCGCGGATAGCTAGCGAGGTGGACTGGAGGCCGAGGAAGCTCGCGCCCCTACTACCTCCTAGAGGATATTAGATCCGTCGCCGCTCTAATATCCAACCGATCGTGTTGGAGCTGACTCGAGTGTGGCCCTCACGATCGGCGAAATTACGCGAATGCGCCGCGTATCCCTGGCTTCAGCGTTAAAGCGTGGCCAAAAAACAAGCGGGCAATCAGCGTTAACTAACGGCAGTAAATCGCCGTTAGGAGTAACCGTGTGGCACCAACTTCGGTTGGACGTCACAAAAAAAATTGGGGGCTCGTCCGGGATAGTAATAGAATAGCTCGCGATAATTATCGTTGCACGCGGCACGCGTTTATTTTTAGGGTTAAATTTTCGTTAAGTTTCGGTGCCCATTTTTATTTTTTGTTGTTGTTGTTGTTTTGATCCAGCTAGGATTCACCTTTTTAGAAAGTAAAAATTCGTATTTTTGTTTTTTTTTATTGGAAGGGTCAGCCTCGTCGTATAAACGAAGGAAGAACAGGGCCCATAAAAGGGCTCATAGGGAAAAACGACTGCTAATTCGCGGCCAGATTTTGGAGGCGGAGCCAGTCCGTCGGGAGGAAAGGGGGCTCGAGCGGTTGCCTGATCGCGACCTCGAGGCGACCGTGTGGTGGTTATACCACCCCCTCCACGACCGTTATCTTCGGGGTCTCAGAGCCCAGCGCTCGGTCGAGCGGGTAATAGCCGAGCTAGAGACTCTAAAGTTCCTGGAGCAAGTGTATAAGCCGCGGGTGTATACACCGCAGGTATTTAAGCCGCGGGTGTATACGCCGCAGGTGTACAAGCCACGGGCGTATAAGCCGCTGGCTTTAATCAAGCGCCCGAAAACACCTTTGCCGCCCTTAGCGGATTTCATTGGCGAGCGCGGGACTCGTCCATCCACGGCCACCGCTGAGGCCGCCGCCTCACTCGTCGACACACCGCCGCCGCTGCTGCCGGCACCCGCAGTTGCCGAGCCGCCCAGCCCATCGGTCGCTAATACAATAGAGGAAGGAGTAAAAACCCCCACCCGCTCTCCTATCAAGCCATCCGCGATATCACCATTCGGCACGGTGATAACGTTGAACGTGGCAAGTTGCCCGCGGACACCCCGGGGTCCCAGCGACCGCGAGCTCCGCAAAGCGGCAAAAAGCGACGAGAAACGGACGCGGCGATACCAGGAGAGCAGGACGCAGGTGAAAGTGAAGGCACTGCTGCTCTCCCCAACGCTGTCCGTGATGCACCCGCCCACGACAACGAGAGGAGGCGGGAGAAAATTGCCGCCCGAAAGCTATCGGTCCAGACAGCGAGACCGAAGAGTAATAGCTCACCCGCTCGCCCACGTGACTGGCCCGAATAGCGGTAGAGAGAGAGCGAAAGTCCGCCCTCCCTCTACCGCGCCGAGTGATTCGGCCCTCTGACGAAGGACGTCGACCCCGCCTGCGCGCTCATCCAAGTGACGCGCGCAGAGAGAGAGAGCGAAGATCCGCCATCCCTCCACCGCGCCAAGTGATTCGGCCCTCTGACGAAGGACGTCGACCGCGCCTGCGCGCTCATCCGAGTGGCGCGTGCAGAGAGAGAGAGAGAGAGAGAGAGAGAGCAAAGGTCCGCCCTCCCTCCGCCGTGCCGAGTGATTCTGCCCTCCAGTGGAGGTCAGTGAACCGCCCACGCGCTCACTCGACTGGCCGAGAGGGACCGGGGTCAGTGACCCGCCCCTCCACTGCGCCACGCCTAGCAGGGCCGCCCCCTCCACTGCGCCGCGCCTAACAGTGACCCGCCCGCTCCACTGCGCCGCGCCTAACAGGGCCCGCCCCTCCTCCGCTATGCCCAGAGAAGTAGGCCGCCCCTCCTCCGCTGTGCCCAGAGAAGTAGGCCGCCCCTCCTCCGCCGTGCCTAGAGAAGTAGGCACGCCATCTTTTCGGTGCGCTGCACCCGTACCGGGCATATATATTAATATTGAGGAAACTATTATATATATATCATATGTATACATATATGTATATGTGCGCGTGTAATTCATAAAATAAAAAAATATAATAATAATAACTCCTGGTTGGGATTACCTCTCCTCCTACACTCAATTCCTGATTTTTTTTTATTATTATCTTATTAATTATTTATTAAATTTTTATTATTTTTCCGATAATTTCTATTCTTTTTTATTGTTTAAAACAAATCCTCTTCGTTTTATAGATAATTATTAACTTAATTTTTAATAATTTAGACCTCTTAAACAATTTTTATATTTCCTTTTTTTACTTTCAATCCTTCAATTTTATTTATAAATTTTTATTAATTAATTTAATAATTTTTAATATTTTTAATATTTTCTGTTTTTACTTATTTTCTTTTTTTAATAATTTTTAATTTCAATATTTTCCGTTTCTTTATATTCATAATTTATTTAATAATTTTTAATTTAATAACTTTAATTTCGATATCCTCTGTTTTTTTCTTCCTTTATAATTATTTGGCGATTTTATTTATAAATTTTTATTTAACCTTAATAATTTACTTTAATAATTGATTTAATAATTTTTAAGACCTTTTCAATAATTTCTCTTCCAATATTCCTTTTTTTTACGTTCGTTTTTTCAATTTTATTTATGAATTTCTTATTAATTAATTTAATCATTTTTAATTTTTTTTAATTTCAATATATCCTGTTTTCCTTATTTAATAATTTTTAATTTCAATATTTTTCCGTTTCTTTATTTTAATAATTAATTCCAATATTTTCTGTTTTTTACTTTCCCTATAATTATTTTTTTTTGATATTTAATTCACTAATTTTAAAATTTCCAATGTCAATATTTTCTGTTTTTGATTAATAATTTCAATATTTTCTGATTTTTAATATTCCATTTTTTTTTCTATTGCAATATTTTCTGTTTTTTTTTTACTTTCTCTATAATTATTTTTCGATTTTACTTATAATATTTTTATTGAATTTACTAATTTTTAATATTCGAGTTTCAATATTTTCTGTTTTTTATTAATAATTTCAATATTTTCTTTTTTTTCTTTCTCTATAATTATTTTTCGATTTTACTTATAATATTTTTTTTATTTTTTTTTAATTTACTAATCTTTAATATTCCAGTTTCAATATTTTCTGTTTTTTTGCCGTCTCCTTAATAACTATTTTTTTTTTAATTCTTTTTTTTCTCCTTTTCCCCCAACCGGAAAACTCTCCGGTCCAAATGGTAGGACTGAATAGAGATTATCCCTTACCAAACGAAGAAAGACTTCGCACAATAGAGGAGCGAGTAAGCTCTCATCATAGGGCTCTCTGCACGGTCGGAACGTTATCACGAAATAATCGTACTTATATAGAGGAGCTCCAAGAGGCCTGTGCAGAGACGCACGGAAATACAAATTTCCTATTACAAAAAATAACAAGTGCGGAGGAGCGTATAGAGGGGTTGGAAAAGGAAAACCAAGAACTAAAGGCTTGGTTGGAAAAAACCTGGGCGATAACCGCGCGCGCATTTAGGGAGTTAAACCGGAAGCAAACCGTCAGCGAAGTAGACATAGAGTTGTTGGAAGAAGCCGTTAGGCAATTAAATCTTGAATATTGAGTAGAGAAGAGACACTCCCAATTTGTTTTATCTATATATACGTACGTAGGTTAGTTAAGCGGTACAGTCATCGGAACTTACCTCGTTCAATTTTATAACATTTTTAACTAATAAGTTACTAATTTAATCGTTCTTTATACCACATAATACATAATATTGACTTTAATACCGATTTTAACGCGAAAATTTTACACTAGGACGCATGTCTGAGCAGCGTGTCACTAGAAGTCGAGCAGATAAGAATAAATTCTGCCTAGACGATATCGACAACGTCGACCCTTTTTCTCCAACTAAAGAGATCCCGAGGGATGGAGAAATAAAACCTCCACCGCGAGTGTTACAAGGAACGATTGACGTTTTGGAAGACTCTTTCATAGAACCGATCGCGCAAACGGCAAAATCAGCTGATAGCAAGCAAAAAGAGGTATCTGAAAACCGCACGATATATATTTCAGACAACAAACAAGCCCACGTAACAATGCCTAGTCAGGCTGTCCCGTTGAAAGACGCGCTTAAGGTAGTGCCCGTATTTGATGGGCGCAATATTACCTTAAGCGAGTTTTTCGAAGGCTGCGACGAAGCCTTGGAAATTATAGATGCGACCAGCGAATCAAGCTTCGTCAAATTGTTACGGTCACGTATAACCGGGGAGGCGAGACAGGCGATTCGTGGACAAACGTTTGCAACCGTTAGGGCTTTAAAAGATTACTTAGAGACGATATACGCACCTCCTCGAACTATACAACAACTGATCGGTGAATTAGGAATGGAGTTCCAACGGGATGACGAAAACGTTATTTCATTCGCTAATCGAATAAAGGACCTTGGTCGTCGACTTCTAGAAGCAGAGAGAGCTCATGTAGGAGCTATGACGGAAGCGATGCGCCGCGAAGCTGAAGCGACAGTAATTACTTGCTTTCGCAAAGGCCTGAGGAAAGAAATCGATAGAAGTATCGGAACAACGGTGACAGATCTTAATGCTATCGTTAATCAAGCGATACAAGAAGAAAGAGACCTTGACGAACGAAGTTTATTAAGAGATCTTAGTCGCAAACTCACAGTTCGGGGAAGAGAAGACCGCAAAAAGGTATATATATGTCAACTCGAGGAACCTCCTGCTCAGCAACAAATTGAAACCTGCACACGGTGTAGACGATCCGGACATAATGCCTTTAATTGCAGAGAACGAATGGCGAATAAAGCGTCCATTGAGACATGCCAATTATGCGATAAACCTGGACATACAGCAAATACGTGTCGCAACCGCATGATTTGCCAACTTTGCAATTTGATTGGACATACGGCGAAGAACTGCAAACCTATTGAAAGATGTTTTCGGTGTAGTGAGTCCGGACATAGATCAGCGACGTGTCCGTTGAATATTATAACCGGGGCTCAACAACGCAATAATACACCTTACCGTCCGGTTTGTAGAAAGTGCAACCGACCAGGACATATGGCTGCATCTTGCCCTACTCCGAAAAGTTGTGCGTATTGCAAAAATACGGGGCATGACATTAACGAGTGCAGAAAAAGGATATACAACGAAAAAATGCGAGCGGAAAACTCGAACGGTGCCTCAATGTCCAGAGCGCAGCCAATGGCACCGCTCGCCCCCATGCGCTCAGCCAATATAGCGAAAATGGAGGAGGAAGCCTCAGAATTGCAACCACTGTAAAAAGTGAAATTCTGCCCCACGTAAATCTAAAGTTTGGGAGCAGGAAACTCTCATTTTTGATAGACTCAGGATCACACGGCAATATACTAAAACGCGGGAATCTACCCGTTGGCATAGAAATAAACACAACTGACATAGTAAATCTAAAGGGAATAACCGACAATGTAATTAAATCCCTGGGAACCGCCTGTATAAAAGGGTTCGGAGAATTAATAAGATTTCACATCGTAGAGGAAAGTTTTAAACTCCCGTATGATGGAATATTAGGAATAAGTTTCTTAGTGCAGCAAAAATCCATAGCAGATTTAAAAAAAAATACATTGAAGATCGGAGAACACGAACTGCCGTTGGGTGATAAAAATAGTTCTGAACAATCCCCAAGGATACTTAACACTAACTTTGCCGGAAACCACAATAAATTTCTATTTCTAAACTACGAAGGAACACTGATTTTAATTGACACCGGTTGTGAAGCTAGCGTCATTAAAGCAAAAGTATTATTATCATTGGAAATTGTCGACACAACAAACGAGACTTATTTAAAGGGGATTGATGGATTACTAATGCCTACACTCGGTGCCGCTCCCCTTAATATATTAGGCGTAGAATCATCAATAACAGTAATACAGAATAACAGCGCCATACCATACGATGCGATATTAGGATCTGATTTTTTGTACAGCGCTAAAGCAGTTATTGACTTTGGAGAAAAAACCATTATGATCGAAAATAAAAGAACAGAATTAGAGTTTCTACGCGATGAAGAAGTACTAATGTATAACAATGAGGAATCAGAAACTGATACAATGCAAAACTGGGAGTTCGAGAATCTTAAATCCCTAATGCGATTCGACAATACTAATCTCCAAGAGTTCGACTGGAGTAAAGGAGATTATAAAAATCTTTTTTTGGCATCTGAACGGTACGATGATATACCTGTATCTTCAGACCGACTAACCCAGTTAATCGGACTTACGGAAATTAATAAGCTGCAAAAGGAAGAATACCAGCAAGCCGTGAAATTGTTGAAAAATAACCCGGATCGGTTTTATCTCGAGGGTGATGAACTTACTACAACTAACGTTGTAGCTCATAGGATCCCCGCGACCGACGATATTCCGGTGAGCACGCGTCAATACAGATTGCCGCATGCTCTGAAAGACGAAGTGAACCGACAAGTGAATGAATTACTGCAGAAGGGCGTAATCAGACACTCTAGAAGTAGCCATTCGTCAGCGCTTTGGGTCGTACCAAAAAAGCAATTAACTGATAATAAACCACGTTGGCGAGTTGTAGTAGATTTCCGTCCTCTAAACGAGAAAACAGTAGCAATGGCATACCCGCTACCTAATATTGTTGAAATACTCGACACCGTTGATGCTGCTAAATACTACACTGTCATGGATTGCGTCTCCGGATTCCATCAAATACTGATGAGTCCGGAAGACATGCATAAAACTGCTTTTTCAACACCTGACGGGCATTTTGAATTCGTTCGCATGCCATTCGGTTTGAAGAACGCAGGCGTGGAATATCAGCGCGCGATGAACTTTACGCTCGAGCGCCTTATTGGCAAGGGCGTGTTTGTCTATATGGACGACATAGTAATCTACGCCAAAACTTTGGAAGAACACGAAAAATTGTTCAATGAAGTAATGGAAAGATTACGTAAAGCGAACTGGAAGCTCGAACCCGGAAAGTGCAAAATTCTACAACGAAAAGTAGCATATTTAGGACACGTTCTTAGCGAAGACGGGTTAACACCCGACCCAAAGAACCTAGAAGCGGTAGAGCGATTCCCGCGTCCTAAGCACGTTAAAAATGTTCGACAATTTTTGGGTTTAGCCGGATACTACCGTAAATTTATTAAGGACTTTGCCAAAATTTCTAAACCCCTCACCAAGCTTCTGCAAAGCAATGAACCTTTTGTCTGGGGAGAAAACGCGGAAAATGCGTTGGCATGCCTATGCACAGCGCCTGTGTTGCGATTCCCTGATATGGATCAACCATTCATTATCACGACGGACGCGTCGGGTTATGCGATTGGGGGCATCCTATCACAAGGAAAACTCGGTAGGGTTCAACCGATCGCCTATACGTCGCGAGTTCTGCGCGGACCCGAGTTGCGCTATGAGGTATACGAGAAAGAAGCACTGGCTATGCTTCATTCCGTGCAGACCTTTAGGCCGTACATATTCGGACGTACGTTTACCCTCGTGACTGACCACCAACCGCTCGTGTGGTTCAAAACAGCTGATTTGAACACGCGTGTGATAAAGTGGAGGTTTAAGCTCTCAGAATACGACTATAAAGTCGTTTACAACCCAGGAAAGTCGAATGTACACGCTGATGCGTTGCCACGTAACGCTGTTGAGAATGTAAACGTAGTCACTCGAGGACAAAGAAAAAGGCAACTTAATCTTGATAAACTGGTGACGAGTCCTGAAAATCTAGATTCACATTGTGCTGAGCCTCCCAAAGTTCCGAAGGCACGTACGAAGAATGCTAAGTTAAAAGGGATTAGAAGTGCTGTCCCAAATCACCGAGTTACCAGATCTCAAGTCCGAAGAGAAAATGGCGAGGATAATACGCAGAACGTTTCTAATTTTTCAAAAGGAATTAAAAATTTTCCAAGTTCAAGCAAAGATGAAAAAAGTCATGCTAATTTTTCTAAGTCGGGAGTTGATAGCACTAAGAATGGCGCGAATAAGATGCCATATATTTCTAATTTTTCGGAAGAAGATTTTCCATGTTTAAACAAAGACGAGAGAAGTCGTACTAATTTTTGTAAGTCGGGAGTTGAGGGCATTACCAAAGAATCAAATAGGAAGATTTTAACAAAAAATGTTCGTCCGCAACGACGTAAAACTAGGAAACAAACCAAAGAACGCAACGAGAAGATGCAAGGAACTTCTATTTCTAGACAGGAGAATATAGATGCCCCGGATCTGCAACAGATAGAGATTGGGACTAATAATGATCAAACACGCATTCGTAGACGACGAGGACGACCGCGAGTTACAGAAATTCACGATCAAAGAAAACCAAACGATGTTATCAAGAGTAAATCTCCCAGATTAATGAACACGCAGCAAAATAATGTAAAAAATACCTTGCACACAGGTAGTGAATCCACTAGCGAAACAGGCAGTGAATCATCATATGTACCGCAAAAGCCCAAACGGAAGGGTAGAAAACTTAAACAGAAATTACTTCCTCTAACATCCGAAAATAATAGTAATCAAAGTAGTAATGATTCAGATACCTCTAGCAGCGAAAGCTCAGTAACAACGGATCGGAGTAACCGTTCAGGTCACGAAAACGATAATGTTAAGGAGAGCACGGCTGACGATAGGAGAACAAATCCAAAGAGGGACAAAACTAACTTCGTGGAAACCAAAGAATTGATTCAGTTTCGCAATGAACATATTATCTATTTCGTCAATAATAAAGGTGAACCTTGCGATGTAGCAGCACGGAAGCTCGCCGAATGAAATAAAATTCCGCAGCGGCAATACATAGAGGAAACTAGAATAAGCTCGTATAAATGAAGCAATCGCAAATTTCTAATTGCCCTAAGTATCAGGGGCGATAAGCCCGAGTCATTATCGAGAATAAAGGAAAACATTCAGAAAGTATGTAAAGAATTAAGAGCATTTAGTTTAGAAAAGAAAATTGAGGAATTCAGTATAGCTCACTCGCCAGACATAGAAGGGTTAGAATGGTGCGAAGTTATAAGTATATTCTTAAACGAATTTAAGGATACAGGTATAAAGATAATAATTTGTAAAGGGAGTTTAAAATTTGTCCCACCTGATCGCCGTGATGAGATATTCTACGAATATCATAACTCACCTGTCGGTGGTCATAGAGGCGTTTCGAAAACGTACAACCGTATTAGACAGGATTATTATTGGGATAATTTAAAGGCAGATGTACAAAGGCGCATCCAGCAATGCATAGACTGACAATTGAAGAAACTTGTACGTGTTAAAACAAGGCAACCCATGGTAATTACTGACACTCCAGGTACTACATTTGAGAAAATAGCCCTCGATATAGTGGGTCCATTACCTAAAACAAGAAGCGGAAACGAATATATCCTAACAATGCAGGATCAATTATCCAAAGAGCATATTATGTAACAATCCGTCTGATAGATTTAAATATTCGATGCTAACTTGATTTGATACGTACTTATTGAAACCACCTGCGATTAATTATTAAGCTATACAAGCATTTATGAATAAGACCATGTATATGTTAGGGAACATTATAATTAGTTTTGTACTTCTTTTTTCACGTTCTTACCTAGTTTTTAACTGCGTACTTGTAAAGCTAAAAATATATTATAACATGCAAGTTTAAAAAGGGAAGGAGACCAGAGATCAATTCGACTGACACAGCCAGCTATATTACTTCAAGAAAACAACGATGATCAACCAACAGTGACATCTATAAAGGGGAAAATACCGAAGCGACCTGAAGAAACGGAAGTTGATACTTTTACCAAAGGAACTCAGCGTGATGGTTGATTGGGTTCATTTCAATCCCCAACCAACCATTTAAGGTTGCGGGTGTTGCGTCCAGCGATTACGCCGAATATATACATATATATGTATACGTATGTAGGTGTATATATATGTATATATCTGTTCAGGGACAAGGAGGGATCGGTCGAATTGCCTCGGAATGCCTACCCGTCGAGTTCTCGATGAATTGCAGGCCCGAGAAAGTGAGTAAGAATAAAGAAAGCAAAGGAGACAAGCGTTTGGCAACATCGCCTTCACGACATATATATAAAAAAAAAATATATATATATATATATATATATATATATATATATACAAAGGTAAGGCAAAGTTCGTAGATATTCTCGGAGTAGTGAGAATAAATACGTTTATATATTTGTATATATAAACTCTGCGGACCTCAATGCCAAATGCCTGCGCAGCGCGCGCTTTCTAGTAATAAAATCGGACCAGATGTGGCCATAGTATTGCAGCCTAGCCATAGCCTGCCGCGGTCAGCGCTGGCCGAAGTATTGTCTCTATTCCCGCACCGCTTGTACTTTCCCGCCCCTCTGGAAAATTCGGAACGAAGCGGAGGCGCGCTAATGCGCAGTTTACGACCCTTCCCCCTTTTCTTTGTATACGAAATGCGAAACCCGAGTAACAGCCTAATATACCAATATCCCAAGAGGCTTGAGCAACTGAAATACGTCTGAAATTTTGGCTTCGAATAGAAAGTAAAATTTCTCGAAGCAATCGACGTACAGAAATAATATTATTTCTGAACATGCATTTCAATTTTTCCAAAATGTTAATATAATGAAAATGTACAAATATTCGTATTAATAGCACGGTTGATATTATTATTACTAACTTCGAAATTATACTTATTGTTGTGATTAATATTACTCTTATTTTTTTAATATTGATCAATTATTCATATTGTTATTAACACTATTATTATTATTATTACAAGCACTAATATTCCTATTCTTACTAACATTACCGTTCTAATATATAGTAATGCGATTATTAATATTGCTATTGTTATTATTATTCCAATTAATATCTTCGATATTATTATTAACATTGTAAAGATTACTAATTGTTACTACTAGTTTAAACCATAATTATGTGGTGTTATACACTAATCATTATTATTAATTTCACTATTGTTATTATTATTATTATGATTATGTTTAATATTACTTTTCTATTTAGTTTACTCAATAATATTTCTGCGCTATTCACTGATAGGTTGCTCTTACTATCATTAGCATTATTATTACTATTTTTACTATAATTATAAACGATATTAATTACCATTAAATTTACTATTACTGTTTTTGTTAATGCAACGAGTCAATTATTATTACTATTATCGTTATTATTATTAAGTCATACTAATGCATCATTAACTATTGCTATTTTTACGACGAGTAGGATGTTTTATATTTAAACACTATGTATAATAAGCTAAAATTAACCTTATAATTGTGTTTAACATTAAATTACCATTAATAACATTATTAATTAACTAATTAATTGTTATTATTAATTATTATAACTTATTGAATATTTTATATATATAAGAATACGTTTTAAATATAGCTTAGTTATACGCAGTTCTAAAATACAGAAATAATAATCATAATTGTAAGAGATGAACGGACGGCTTTCTCTATGTAGAAAAAACGTCCCTTTATCTCCCCCACCACGATGTAATTTCCAGCGGAGAAAATTTCGGCGGCGCAGGGCTCGAACTATAAATACGGGCCCTGAAAACTGCGGAAAGCAGATTGCCGGCCGCGTTTACTCTGTTCAGTTCTTGCTTTATTAACTATTCGGAAATAAAAAGTAAGTCGTTGAAAATTCATTTTTGAATTATATTTTTTCTTTCTCCTTTTTAACTCCGCGAAGCACGCACTCAACTTTGGGTCGGGGGACGCTAGTCGTTGCAGGCAAGGAAATTGCCGCTAGACTTTGCAGTCTCCGCTATAGTTTAGCGCGGATAGCTAGCGAGCTGGACTGGAGTCCGAGGAAGCTCGCGCCCCTACTACCTCCTAGAGGATATTAGATCCGTCGCCGCTCTAATATCCAACCGATCGTGTTGGAGCTGCCTCGAGTGTGGCGCTCACGACCGGCAAAATTACGCGAACGCGCTGCGACGATTGATCTCGCGATCCGCCCCGCGTATCCCTGGCTTCAGCGTTAAAGCGTGGCCAAAAAACGAGGGGGCAATCAGCGGTAACTAACGGCAGTAAATCGCCGTTAGGGGTAACCGTGTGGCACCAACTTCGGTTGGACGTCACACTGAACAAAGAAGTTGCATTAAATTTTGTTGCTGGAATGAAATTTCGACAGTGGAAACGTTGAGGATGTTGCGAAAAGCCTTTGAAAATCAAATAAGGTACAACATATGTAAATCCGAACGCGAGAGTATTAAGAAGAATGTGGTGTCAAATAGGCCAACATCATTAACTAATGATCATCACGTTGAGAACGAGAAAGAATTTGTGTTCCAAAATCGTAATTGACAATTAGAGATCTTGCTGATTCTTTGGGAATTTTATTTCGATCTGCTCAAACCATTATGATCGACATTTAGGTCCTCGAAGGAGTCGAATTCTGATTGGTATGAAAACACTCAGTTGTTTGGAATACGAGCGTCGTGTTATCAACTACGAAGCAATGATTTTGGACTATAAACCGGTGATGAAATGCATTATTACGAGAGATGAGGCTCGAATCTACGCTTACGAGCTCGAAAGAATAGATCAATTGAGCAAATATCAGACCAAAGGTGAGACAAAATCGAAAAAAAACTCGCAAAAGTCACTCACATATCAGTCTTACGTTTAAAGTTTTCTTTGATTATCATACTGTGGTGCATTATGAATTGCTTTCGAGAGGTCAAACTGTTAACAAGAAATACGAGGTCAGACAATTAAGTGACACCATCAATTTTATTTCTCGGTCTATGGTAACACTGCGAACATGTAACTCCGCCACCGTAATAGTAGATCCCTACTCTCTCGACTGATACCTTGACAACCCTTGTACGATCACATCTTCGCCAACTGTTTAGTGTTTTGTAACAACACGCGCGAGTAGTGCATGTCACAAAAATGGAACAGAGAAATTTAGAGCAACGGTGCGCGATAAAATTTTGTGCAAAACTCGGCGAAACCGCGACATTAACTTATGAAAAAGTGCTTAAAGTGTCTATCAGTTTTTTAGTTTGTGTCTAAAGTCATTGCAACGTTACCACAAACGCCCTATTCACCGAACATGTCACTTGTTTCATCGACTTGTTTTTATTCCCCCATTTGAAAAGATACGTCAAAGATCGACATTTTGACTCCGTTGAAGATATCCAAGAATCTGCGAGGAGAGTACTGGGAGGTCCCACAAGTGTTCCAGAATTGTTTCGAAAACTGGAAAACTCGCTCGAATAAGTGTATAGATGCGGGAGAGGCCTACTATGAAGAGGATCGCAGTGATGTACCTTAATTTTTACATATACTCGATTTTTTAATTTTTGATACACTTTTTTTTACTTTTTTAACATTACATTTTCACTATTTAATTTTTTCAATTTATTATATACATAAGGCCATTGATGTTATTTTTATAAAGTGACAATAGTAATAATATTTATACTGAATAGTCCATGTATTTCTCGGCTTCTTTTAATCCAAGTGATTACTTAATTCATATATTTGTAATGTATATATATATATATATATATATATATATATATATATATATATATTTGTATAGTTTCTGACGGCTTAAATGACTTATTTACTTGAAGCTATTTTTGAAAGAAATTTGGAATGAAACTATTCATGTTGCTGGATGTGACACCAAGTTTTTTTTATATTATTAATATATATTTAAATGTTTTTAACCAAGTGTATAATGATTATTCAATTATTTATATATTAAAATACTCAAGAAATATGATTTATCTGGAATACTTGTTTTTCGATGACAAATTCGTGTTTGAAAATACGTTAATGGTGTTCATTTTTTATTCAATTATGATAAAGTTTAAATTAATAGATTAAAAAACCTTACTTTTGAGGATCGAACATATTAGAAAGCATAAAGCACTGTGTAGCAATTGGAGGAGAAGTTTGTTGTTGTCCCTGTGGTGCTGTTGCTGCAGGTGTAATATTTAAGGCACTGGCAGCGGCAGGTGGAATTTCCAAGCCAGTACCTTCAGCTAATTTGAACATTAATTGTAGCCTTCCTGTAGCACTGAGATCAATTCCGCTTCGATCAAGTTCATCAGTATCCAATAGCGAAGGACCTTGAATTAAATCCGTTCGTTCTGTTACATTACCAACTTTCATTGGCCTACCTGCTAACTCAAATCCATTTAATTGTTCTAGAGCTTTCTTAGCGTCATCAGCATTGCGAAACTAAAAAAAATAAGATATATACTTATAATTGTAAATTCATACAGAAAAGAATTAAATTTAAATTTAGAAAATCATAAGGTCGCACTCAAAAGACATTTCTTGAACTGGGAACTCCCCCGCATCAGAACATAGGCCATTGACTAACAAGAAAAATAGGAAAACATGTCATTCATAATGACTAAGCTAATGAGGAAAAAGAAAAAAGACAATCTGTCCCTAAAAAAAGAAAAGTCCACATAAATTTTTAGTCCATTCTCCATTGTTAAAGTCAATTATACAATAATTTACACATTTTATAACATGTATTGTTATGTATAACAACTCTCAAAGTTAAGGATTCGATACAACTTACACTGAAATAATTCTCAAAGTAAATTAACACACACGCACATATTTTGTTATTTTTCTAGGTGCCAAGGTTCCAAAAGAAATTTAAGTTGAATTTCTATCCGACGTGTGTGTGTGTGTGTGAGTGTGTGTGTGTGTGTGTGTGTGTGTGTGTATCCCATTTTAATCGCCCCAACTGAATTGCTCTGAAAATATGAACATTAGAAAAATAAATTTCAATTAAAGGTTATAGGATTTGAATTAGATCTCTTCATAGTAACCTTCACCATGACTTCAACTTTAATCATATTAACTATTTCTTAGGGCTTATAATCAGCCACGACAGCAAAAAATCTTAAGACCACAGACAAAATAAAATTTCCAAGTTGTAGAGTATTAGAACTTTTTTCACAAGAACTATAAATAAAAAAAACATTTCAATTTATCCTTATCTCTGAGCGCGATGCGAATCGCAAGCAGAAATGTGCGAGAATTATACAGCTGGAACACAGTGGTCTTTTTTTAACTGAACGGAATCATCTCCTGCACGAAACTAAAGAAGAGTATAAACATGCAATTTTTCGCATTCTTTAACTTCAGCACGAGAACAGAGATTTACTTCAACAATCGTTACGTTGACCTTATACGACATTTACCTCGGGATCAAAGTCGTGCATTTTTTCGCTCTTTGTATTTCTGAAGTCAAAATTAGGGTTTTCCGTTTGAAAAAAACTAACTTGACCTCCAAATGACCTGTGAGGCCATAGTCATGGTCATGGTTAAGGACGTATGCGAACGTAAAATTTTTCGCTCTTGCCATTTCCGTGGTCAAAGTAGGCGTTTCAATTTGAAAAATTTAACTTGACCTTCAACTGATCTCAAAGGTCAAGGTTAAGATCAGGGGCATGGTCACCATTGATAGTCCCTCTTGAAACACTATAACTTTTATTTGAAACTTATTTTTCTAAAGTTAATTTTTTCAGTGATTCACCTGGAGCTATTAAAATGGGATACCTTGTGTATCTATATATATATATATATATATATATATATATATATATATATATATATATATATATATATAGTTTTTTTATTGGACACATATATTTTTTATCTCACATTTGGATTTTGTGATAAAAAGTAAGCATCTTTTCTATTTTTTTCGTAAATGCTTTGATTTCTCGCTAGAGGATATTTTTTAGCTTTGACTTTTTCGTAAAGATTCATAATCAGCGATCCCCAAAACCTAGGTACTCACGCTAACTATCGAAAAAGTACAAAATACTAGAATATTAAACGTGTTAGTCTTTGCCGAGAAAAACGAAATGTGTTTGTCTTTACGAATGTTGCAGTTACAACCGCACTAGTCTTCGTAAGACCCGGCGATATGTAAAGTCTTATACTTGATATAGCTTAGAAATTCTGAGAGCTCCTCCACACTTTTCATCGTTAAATTTTCATGCACTATGAACAAGTACTTACATCAAATTATTTTTAATAAGATTGAGAATTTTCTAAATAATTTTCCCACAACAGACAAATGGCTGACTACATGCCAGTAGAGATATTCAAAATGATCAAGATTCTTAGGCAATATAACGAGAATTGCAGGTGTGCGGCGAGGTTTTACGCTGCAAGGTATGCAGATGCTCATCATCCTGCTAGGAACATTATTGGACTTTTTAAGGTAAGATCTCAAGAACGCCCGGCAACGGTACAAAATATGATAGACAGAATTGTTGCAACATTCCGGACATTCACCTCACAACATTAGTAGATGCACAAAAAAGTTTCGAGCAGTGAATACAAATGTGTATTCAACAGAATAGGCATTTGATAGAGCACTTGATCTATCACTAGACCAGCTCTTCGATCAAAGTTTGTACGACACTCGGCGAATATAAACTTATGAAAAAGTGTTGGTAATTTCAGGTGAACAAAAAACTCACCGAATGAACATAACTCAAGATTATCTCGAGCAGGTTCAAAGTGATCCTACTCTTCTCGATCGAGTTATTACTGGTGAAGAAAGTTGATTCTTTTAATATGACGCTGAAACTAAACGACAAAGCCAATAGTGGCTGTACCCTGGAATGGCAAGGCCAAAGAAGACGAGAAAGAGCAAATTCAAAGTGAAAGAAATGTTCATTTGCTTCTTCAATAGCAAAAGGGTGGTTGATAAAGTGTTTGTACCACCTGGACAAACCGTAAATCAAGTGTTTTACCACCATGACTTGGGTTCTCCATCACGACAATACTTTCCGTCACAGTGTGTTCAGTGTGCCGCAGTTTTTTTTAGCATCTAAAGGCATCGCAATGTTACCACAATCACCTTATTCATCGGACATGTCACCTTGTGATTTTTTCTTATTCTCCGATTTAAAAAAATTTGTCAAAGGTCGACATTTTGACCCCTTTGAAAACAAGAATCTATGACGAGCGTACTTGGACAGGTCCCACAAGAAGTATTCCAGAATTGTTACGAAAACTAGAAAATTCGCTGGAATGAGTGTATAGATGCCGGCGGGGACTGCTTTGAAGAGGATCGCAGCAATGTACCTTAATTTTTATATATATTCGATTTTTGAATTTTGTTGCATTACTTAGATGTAAAATAGCTTTCCATTGAGCCTAATCTCTTTCCTCATTTAACACTAGGCTACGGTCGCCGTTTATTACACCATAAAAATAAACAGCGGTTGTAGTACGCAAGCCGGCTGGTTCGGATGCAGTCGATGGCCGCCGTGACGGCGGCGCGCGTGAGAATGGGGAAAAGATAGATAGATAGAGAGAGAGAGAGAGAGAGAGAGAGAGAGAGAGAGAGAGAGAGAGAGAGAGAGAGAGGAAGAGATAGAGAGAAAGAGAGAGAGAGAGTGAGAGAGACGATCTGCCACTCACGCACTGGATATCGCTGGTTGTCTGGAGCTCGACAACGGGGATGGTCTCGCGTGGATGCGAGAATGTTAATCTTATAGCGGCGTCTGATGGCTCTCGAGGCGCTGGTGACTGGCTACACAGAAGGCCTTACGAATAGGCGCATACACTGCAAGCGGCATCACCATAAGCTCACGACACTCACGACAAGAAAAAAACATGAAGGGGTCATTCGGACTGTAGCCATAGCAGAACTCAGTCTCTCGGTCGTCAGCCCGACACTTCCTCTGCGTGCGACAACACTCGCGCGCGGTATCAGTCCACTTTCTCGCTCTTTACTTTACTCACCTCTTCGTCCATATACATCTTTTTGGTCTTGTAACGAAATCTATGTTTATATATAAATACATCAATATGTACATATTCGGTCACAGAAAACAGATACGGGATACTACCGGAGAGAGAACTTATGGAACGCATGCAGCGTTCGCGATCCCAGTCACAATATTGGAACCGTTGTTCTCGATGGTCGAGTATTACGAGGACAGAAGAAGACGAAGGCGGAAGGCAGCCAGTGGACTTCTCGTGTACACTCTGCGAGCTCTGGAAGACGTAGATCGTCCCCAAGCCACGGCCACGGCCACAGTCACGGGCAGCGCAAGGACATGCCGCGTGCGTCTGAGCCACAGTGTCCTTGAGAGCTGCCGAATCCACTGCCATCTTCGTGGCATATATGGCACGTATGTATATAATATCGTAAAATAATAATATGTATATCTTATAAGTGTATATAATATTTTAAAGTAATAGTGTATATATTTAGCACGAGTAAATTAAACTTTAATATTTATATGCCCAGTAAGCACCTTATGAACAGTAACAATACAAGGTCGATGAGACCACTTGACTGTTAATGTTTATCTAGAAACAGAAAGTTAATATGTTTGCACTTTCATAAATATATACTGAAATTTAAGGTGCTCGCTGAATATACTGAGAAATACTTATTTGCATGTGACAATATAAATATAATAATGACCTTTGGAATACCAGCAGCACTTTCCCTCTATAAAGTACATGTAATAAGTATTGTGTGTTATTGTACAGAAGTATCGGTAGCATACATGGTAATAAGCGACATTCTTATTAGACACATTAAGCGTAACCTCAAAATTTACATTCGCTGCTCTATTGAAAAATTATTCCATTTTACCACGTATTTATTTAATTGAAATAAACCCATTTATATTCAGAGGGGAGGGGTTGAGGTTAACTCGGTATAAAACAGGCATGTTTTTAAGAATTTTTTCTCGCGACACAGAGACAGCCGGATTACCCAGTCAATTTACATATAATACTGTATCATTTGTACAATATTTTACTAAATTTTCATTGAAAAATATTGAAAATTAAACGAATAACAGTGAACGGTACGTGATTACGCACCACAGAATCATCGGAGTCGCAAAAACCAAAGTGCATTCTTCAAAGGAGATGTTTATTTTTTTTTAATTTTAGAATTTTTGCTAGCCCTAAGAAGGCAAAAATCCGATTTTTGCTATAAAATATCGGGTTACTTGTTATTGTAAAATTAAGAATTAATAAAAATAACCAAAAAATGCAACAGCATTACCTGATGAATTACGTAAAGATGTACTGTACAAAATTTCAAGCCGATCGATTCAGTATATTTTGTGTGAGGATGTATAACGACTTTAAAGATGACAGTTTTCAGGAAACGGCTTAAAAGTTTTGTAAACTAACAAATTCACAATAAAACTTTATAATTCTTTGAGATTCATATAAAATCGTGAATACCAGATCCATATAGCAAAACGATTTCATCGACATGGTCTAAAGCATCTTTTTGTATTTGTCTACGTAAAACTCTTCCTTCCTTACTGTCCTGTGACGCTTGCTCCTCTGCTCTATTTATTTGCAACTCCTCAACTTGTCGTGCCCATTCGTGGGAACTTGACCCTGTACTGATTTGCATCGTTTTCATAGGCTAATAGAGAAAAAGAACCTTCATTGAAAGTACATGCAGCTACATTAGCTACAATTTCAACAATTGTAGAGGTGCCACTCACTGACTGTGGACAGATTTTCCCGATTAGCTGATTGAGACACTCATTATTATTTTGTGTAAAACCTCCAAAACATCGCTGCAAGAGTTCGTCTTTACTGAAGTCCTCATAAATGGATCTAATAGCTCTAAGAACTTCAATAGGAAGTGTTTTATAGCTGTTTTAAAAGTGTTTAGAGCATCTGAAGCTGCAGCTTTCTGCCATTCACACCAAGAGTCTATACCACTTGGTCATTTGTTGTATATGCATGCGAAGTACGCACCGCAAGGTACCACCAGCGCATACAGGCAACCAGGACACACACGCCGCGCCGACCACCCGAAATAGGAGCGGCACGTACGACAGCACGTATCTGAGAGAAACGCGAGCAGACCAAAAGCTTCGACAATCGCAAGAACGCTTCTCGGGAGAGCCACGAGAAGACGTAGACGAATTTATTGAGAGACTAGAAGAGGTCATAGGGAGCTTAGAAATCCCAATCGAAGATGTGCTGAAACTAATACCAGGAGTCCTGTGCGAAGCAGCACGCATATGGGCAAGGCCGATTTACAAAAACTGACTAAACATTAAAGATATAAATTCGGCATTGAGACGACAAATCTGCCCGATAGATTTCGCACTACGCCTAGAGGAGGAAATCAGACCGAACACAAGAGCCGAATGAGTCTATCGGGGCTTACTTAATAGACATCTGTGTGCTGCTGAAGAAATTAGCACCATCTATTCTCCTAGACACGCAATTAGACAAGATTTCTTGAAATCTGCATCCTGACTTTATAGATAAAATCAATCGCAACGAGTTCAGCTTGATTGACCTACTGCAGCGGTTTAGACAACAGATAGAGCTGAAGAGGGAGCTAACTAAGCGATATTAAATACCGCTACATGATAATAAAGAGAAGGAAGAAAAGAAGCAGATCACTCTTGCAGAGCTGACAGTCTCTATATTGAGAAGTAAGGAAGAGACACAATGCCAAACGCAAGAAACCAGAACCTTTAATCGTCGGAAAACAGAAGGTGATAAGCGGAAAGGCAGTCTGAACGAACCAGGCGCAATCGAAGCCCCTCACCTGAATATCGGCCACAATCTGCGTCCCGATCCACACACACCCTACCCGTCATCTTCATGCCGAAACAGGAGTCACCCCGTTGCAGCTGGTTATGCTCACGACAGAGCCCCGACTGTACATATGCATCGTACCGCGATACGCTAGATCAATACCGTTATACACAGCCACGTTCAGAGCGGTCCAATAACTCACTGCAGTATTGTCCAGTGATCATTATTGCTTTTTTTAAAAGTCACAGCGAACTTACCATGTAAAATATTTCCTTATTAATATTTGAAAATTGTTTTGGCATTCTTTGATGGCAGCACACAATAATATCACCAGCTACCCTAAGGAACGTCCTCTGTCCTCAAACACGGGTATTTATTGAACCGTCCTCATATATATATATATATATATATATATATATATATATATATATATAATTAGGATGCGAACTTAGTTTCCGAACTTCAAGTTTAGATGGCGATATAAGTAGTACGATAAGTCAGATGTGTCGGATCTAGTACGCATTTGCTAGTTTTGGCATCTACCCATAAAATTCAGTTAACAGACGTACTCTTTTGTGTAAACATAATAATTTTTTTTGATCAATGAAAAATGAATCGTGAAAAATTGTTCTTTCGACATATCCTTTTCTACTATTTGATTTGAAAAAAAAAGTAAAGCAGAAACTTATCGATTGCTTCAAGAATGTTATAACGAACAGTCTCCACGCCTAGAACATGTAAAGAGTGGTTTCAGACGTTGAGAAGTGGAGCTACTGATGTTAATGACAAAGAATATTCTGGACAACCGAAAAAGTTTGAAGATAGTGAATGGCAAGCATTATTGGACGAAAACTGAGTGGCTATAGCAGTCCTCAATCCCAAGGTGACAGTGCTAAAATTAAAACACTTAACAAATATACACTTCGCTGTAGCGGAGGTTAGGCTGTGTTCTTTAACGATGTATGTGGTCCGTGGATAGTGCCAGCTGAGCCACAAAATAAGGGTACACCTTACCACTTAAGTAAGGTGCTGCACGCACTTCGAGGGAGGATGGTGCTAATAGGTGTTGATTCCAATGCCAGATCCCCCTGTAGGGGTCTGATCGCACCGACTACAAAGGGGAGGAATTGGAAAATTTTATAGCGCAGTGGAATCTCCGGATCGCCAGGTAATATCGCTACAGTCTTCAATGAAGTTGGAGAAGGAAACGTGCACGTAACTCTTGTCACCAAGAATCGCGAGACACTCATCACAGGATGGGCCGTCAGAGAGGACAGGACCTCGAGTGATCATAGAACGATTACGTACCACTTAATCGGAGCAAGCGAGTCTGCATGTTCAGGTACTGCGAATCAAGGTCAGTAACTAAAGCAATACTCCACACAGAAAGCGAACTGGGATACCTTCTGCGCTGTACTTGAGGATGAATGGGACCAGGTCCCTAAAGAAATGCCCGACTCCAAAATGGAGACAATAGAGAGAGTTCGCTCATTAACAGACACTTTGAGAAAAGCCTGCAATGCTGCCATACCGAGGAGTAGGGTAGCTATTAGGAGGGTCCCCTGGTGGAACCCTGACTTAGATAGGCTAAAAAGAGCTACAAATCGAGCCCGTCGAGTATTCCAGACAGAGCGTGATCCCATCAGACGGAAGCACCTCAAGAAAGAATACAAAGCGGCCTGAAAGGAGTATGCCCTTAGATTCAGGCATACTAAAGAGACCAAATGGCAAGACTTTGTCACTGTAAAGGGTAATCAAACCCCTGGGGCATAGCTTACCGACTACAAGTGTGTAAGTTGTCCATTAAGGAGGTTGCTTGCAACGTCCATCTGGATAATAACACCTACACGACGGACTGGGTGAGCACCGCTACGGCAGTGCTAAATACCCTGTTCACTCCAGACAATATACAGTATGAAACGCAGGAGCAAAAAGATATGAGGTCCTTGGCTAACGCTCTCCCACCGAGGGAAGCCGAGGACGAATTTAATCTCACCGAGTTCGATCAGGTCATGGCCAAGATGGAGCTGGGTAAGGCCCCTGGCCTTACCCAGACAGCTTCGACTTGACCATCATTCGGACAGCACTGCGGACCATCAGGCAGGACCTGATCAATATCTACAACTCGTGCTTGAGATTTTCGATCTTCCCAAACGAGTGGAAGGTTGGTCAAGTTGTCACAATCCGAAAGGGTGATTTGGGACAACTCGGCAAAACCATTGAGGCTCTGATACTGAACAAACTAAATGGGATCATTGAAAAAAGGTTATCTCAATGACAGTACGGGTTCAGGAGAGGGAGATCCCCCAAGGACGCCAAAGTTCAGTTGCATAAGTCTGTGAGTGAATCAAGTAGAAAATATGTTGTAGCAATCTTCCTGGATATAAAGGCTGCCTTCGACAATGTCTGGTGGCCCGCTGTGCTAACAGCATTAAAAAGCAACGCTCCAAGAGTCTCTACAAACTAATAAAAGATTACCTGAAAGGCCGTCGAGTCCTCATACGAGATGGCTTTGAGGTTGTACAACTTGGGGTCAGTAAGGGATATCCACAGGGATTCGTACTCGGCTCAACTCTGTGGAACTTTGTCCTAGATCCCCTTCTTTGACAGCTCCCAAGAAAAGGGTGTAAGGTCATCGCGTACGCGGATGACATCGCACTACTAGTTGAGGGAGACTCGCGTAGGGAGATCGAAAGCAATGGCCAGAGTTACATTGAAGAAGTGGAATCCTGGTATCGCCTCAATAAAATGAGGCTAGCCTCTCAAAAGTGTGGAATGTTGATCTTGAGATGTCATCTCCACCCGAGAGTCCTCTCTCTCTCAATAAGATCGGCAGCTCGAGGGTGAAAAGTTTAGAAAGCGTGAGATACCTTGGAATCCACTTCGGCGAACATCTAAAAATCGCTAACCATTTGAAAGCAGTGCAATCCAAACGTGTGGATTTATTTAACAGAATTGGGCGCCTGACAAGATGGGAATGGGCCCTTAAATTTAGGGCGCTTAGTATTATCTATACCGGACTGTTCACACCTATCGCTGTTTATACAGCAGCAGGTTGGCATAATTCGGTGTGTGTAAAACAGAAACGCAAGTTGGCAAGTATTTAAAGACACGCGCTCATTAGAGTCACCGGCGCATACAGGACCACCTCGACAGACGCCCTAGCAGTGCTAGCGGGAAAACTCCCCAACGTACTAAAATGCAGGCGTAGAGCGGAACTGTATGCTAGCCGTAAAAATGCAGCGACACCTGAGGACCAACGTCGTGCCGCGAAAGAGATATCAGAAAGATATCTTGATGACTGGCAGAGGACCTGGAATAACTCGGCAAAAGGTAGACTGACACATTCTTGCCTACCTTGCATGACAACGCTCGGATACATGTTGGAAAAACGTCAACCAGCGTACTTGCCAGAGATAGCGCCTTCTGATTACCACCTATTGAGATCGATGCAGCACGACCTCGTTCATACGCAATTCCGACATGTTCAAGAAGTGCTTTCGCGGTATCGCTATATTGTCAGAAACATGAGAAAAAGTAATAGAAAATGGAAAATATTTTGATTAAGCTAATATATATATATATATATATATATATATATATATATATATATATATTTAAAGCGACGAAATCTCGTCGTAAGGTTTTATATCTATTCTTAGAATTCCTATAATTTTCACATTTTATAATTATTTGTCATTTGATCACAGTAATTAAAATTGTTTCATTTTTATATCTGATACTTTCGTTTTTGTTTATTATGGAATGAAATGAGTAGAGAAGACTCATAATCTTCCACCTTATTCCGTCTCTTTTTAAGTACTGTTGTTTATGTGACTTTGTTATTATCATATTACAGTTTTATATCAATATTGTATAATATTTTGTTTATGGTAATTAGAACTATGTTTGTTTATTACTTCTTTTGTTATATTATAAGTTTGTAATTTTAATAGTAGTTAATCAATTTATATGAATTGGTTTTTCCATTCCATATAACTGCAAGGAAAATATCTATATAATTAATATAAATATACGTACAATCACACAGGATATAATGTAATATTTGCAACTAATATAAGGTTGCATTGAAAATGTAATGTACCATATTCAAGAATATAGTATTGTTATATCGCATATATCTTCTTATTATTATCTTATGTATCTGTCACTTCTGAAATATTCTATTAAACTTAATAGTATGAGTCAATGCCACCTAACTTTCTATGTCACTAATATTTACTTGCTACATTGAGTTTTATTTTTATCCGTTTCTAAAAGTTTACTGGGGTAGTATATCCACCTTGTACGTACTCCCCCCCGTCAAGATCATGTAATTTAGCGCCTTCTCGGTTTGTTATCTATTTAGTCCATTTTTCTCAGAATATAATTTTCGTAATTACCTCACCAAATTACCGTCGTATTTATAAAGATACCATGCTTGTTGTGCAGAAATTTATTATAGTTTATGATAATTTTAACAGTTATAAAATTTTATTAAGTTAAGATGACTTAAAAGTGCTGTATACCACAAACCCAGCACCACGCTGAACTACCAGAACGGAACTAAATTTACTTCGACGTTTTTCACTTAATTGTGAACATTTAAAAAAAATTTTGTATAAATCTTTAGTCATGTCTATAAATGACCAAATTTTCATCGAGTTCACAACATTTCTTTATGTAGGGTAAAAATATAAAGAAATTCGTACAAATTTTTCTTCTGCTCCACGTGATGCTAGTTTTCAAAGAAAGTAATTATTATAAATTTTAGGTCCCAATTAAAAAGAAAACGAAAGTGTGTACTATAATACATCTGGTTTTATTACTTTTCATTCTGTTCCCACAAATTCAGCTTTTGCTATACGTTATATTTCTATCGTAAAGGTCCTTGGGTAAAATTGCTTTATATATATATATGAATACTCAGCATTTTTAAACACATTTTAGCGTTCAAGAATCTTTGAAAATATACATTTGTGCGCGGACTTGGCAAGAGCGTCCACATTTCATTTAGCTACAAAAGTATGTGTTTATGTATTTTATGGTAATTATTATGAATGTCACAGAGTTTTTTTTGCTGAAATTGCATTGTCATAGCAAAATAAATAGAAAAACCATAAACATGGTAGTTTTGGTATTTATCTCGGAAAATAAGTATATTTTTAAAAAAATTTTCAAAAACGAGTTGTACATCTCACAAAAGTACATCTGTTTTGTTCTGTTCATTTTTTTGTACAACCACTGTTTCTAAAGAACAATTTCTTAATTTTTATCTAGGGTTATATACATATTTCTATTTTAGATATGTTACTATAGAAATGCAATGTATCTGAAGCGTTACGAGCGTAAAATTTCATTAGCCATAGCAGTGTCTCCATGCCATGAATCTATATATTTCTATATACAAATTTAGACGGAAAAATTTACAAGGTGATCCATTTTAATCTATGACCTCGAATAACTTTGTAGCATGATCTTCCATTGAAAAACTTCCGAAACAAAGGTTATGTGCGATGAAGGGGGATATACTGCGGTATTAATACTTTTGACCTTGAAGTCGACTTTCAAGGTCATTTCAAGGTCAAGATGATTTTTTTAAATAGAAATCCCTTTGACGATGGATTTGAAAAGTTCAAGAAACTTTACATCAAATTTATATCACGGGATATCTTTATTTGTGACCTTGGAAAGATACAAAATGAAGGTCAAATGTCTAAAACACGATCAGACACTTTTTCTGTGAATTATTGTAACTTTCTGAGTTAAACAAACGTTCGCGATATTTCACAAAAGTCACGAAAAAGTAAAAATGATCATTTACCATAAGCAGCTTGACCTTGAAGTCAATTTTCAAGGTTATTTAAGGTCATGACAATGTTCTTGATCGAAAACCCCATTTTTTACTGCTAAACCTGTTTTTGGGCATGGGACTCGTGATTAATGGCATACGATTTGACCACCTTAACCAATTTGCCCTTCAAGTTAATTTTCAAGGAGTATGAAAGGTGTGCGTCGTTTTTTAAAGTAAAGCATACGCAATAATTCAAAGCACCTTGACCTTACCTTTATCGGTACCCGGAAAGAACGACGTGGACGTAGTAAGTTATGTTGCGTTCAGGCTGCTTGATTAATGTAAGTCTCCTTGCCTCTCACAATGCCTGCAATATTTCAAATTGCTTAACTGTTCAAAGTTTCCTCCATTGGCTTGAAGACACAAACGTACACGTCTTTTGCAACCGTCCACAGTCCTAAGCAAAGTTTTTTGAGGAACGGCTGCACAAGCTGTTCAAATTTTTTCCAGCATATCTTCTCTTATCTTAGGCCGATGGGCAAAAAGAACATTTTTTTCGTATCTCGACAAAAAATCAAGTAATGTAATTCAACTGGGCCTCTTCGTCTAATCCACCCATCATTCTAAGGGTTATTTAAAATGCACGTACGGTAAGTGTATAATGGAGCACAGTACCATCTTGTTGAAGCCACATTCTTTGTCGCGTTGTTAAATCAACATTCTCCAACAGTCCAGGTAAGCAGTCCCTTAGCAACTCTAAGTAGCTATTTCTATCAACGTTTCGGTTAAAAAAGTATGGCCCAATTAAATAACCACTTACTATACCACACGAAACCATGGCACTCCATCGATTTTGATGATCTATAGGACTGTACCAGTAGGGATTTTCGTTCGACCAATAAGGGCAGTTTTATTCTACTGATTTATCCATCGCTGTAAAATGCAGCTTCATCAGAGAAAAGTACAAATCTGAAGAACTGTGAATAATTCTTTTATGACTTGCAAAGCCCATTGGCAGAATTGAAATATACAGAATACCAAAAGTCATGTGGTAATTTAGAGAATATAATTTAGAGATTTTAAAATTCTTGAAACTGAACTTTGTGGTATACCTGTTCCCTTTTAAGCTGTCAAGTACTAATATGAGGATCCAAATGAATAGTTGCTAGAATAGTTAAAGATCGTTCATCATACGTTGTATTCATGATGTTGGCGAACAAAATGATCTTCGCAAATTCTTTCAGTTAAATTTCTTATTGTTATATCAGTAGGATGTCTTCTGTCTGGACATCGTGGAGTATAAAGTTTTGATACAACAGCATAATTGTTGTGACCTTCTCCTAAAACTAATATTATATCAACTATTTTAGTCGGTGAATAATCAATCAGCCATAGTTCAAAATTTCTTTCCAATTTTTTCGAGTACAATAAAAATAAATTATAAATTGAATATTAAAAATGAGTGCAAGTCAAAATAATACAAAAAATTTTGCAAAAACGGTGCATACCCGGCACAAGTTAATCAAGTTTCGAATAAAAAATTGTAACTATTTTAAAAAACCCTAATACGAATAAATTACCTTGAGAACTAAGACGGTTAGAGAAGAATGGACGCTTTAACCACACAAGATCAAACAATATTTTAAAAATAAATAACACTGTTGCAAAGAGATATTTTACGATGAGCACTGTGCAGCTTTTAACCGGTCTTTAGCTTCTCGTTGTTTCCGGGTACCGCTAAAAGTAAGGTCAAGATGCTTTGAGTTCTTGCGTATGTTTTATATTAAAAAACGATGCACACCTTTCATACTTCTTGAAAATAGGTCCTTGAAAAGGTCAAATTACTTAATGTCGGGAAATCTTGTGCTATAAGCGTACCATTAATCACGAGTCCCATATCAACAAACAGGTTTCGCAGTAAAAAATGGGGGTTTTTGATCAAGAACATTATTATGACTTTTACTTTTTCATGACTTTTGTGAAATATCGTGAACGTTTGTTTAACTCAGAATGTTACAATAATTTAAAGAAAAGTTGTCTGATCGTTTTTTAGACATTTGACCTTCATTTTGTATCTTTCCAAGGTCACAAATAAAAATATCCCGTAAGACACATTTGATGTAAAATTTCTTGAACTTTTCAAAGCTATGGTCAAAAATAGGGGTTCTTATTTCAAAAAATCATTTTGATCTTTAAATGACATTGAAAGTCGATATCGCTATATGTCCCCCTTCGCCCCCCACAACTTTTCTTTCGGAAGTTTGTCAATTGAAGATCATCTACAAAGTTATTCGAGATCATAGATTAAAATGGGACGCCTTGTATATTTTAAGGAGATCTATAACTTTTATTTTAAATATGTTTTAAATTTTGCGTACTTTCTCTGATCAGTTTGAATAACCTTTATTATTGCGTTTATTTTATCATATATCATACTATAATATACAAAAAATATAAATGTACAAGTCCATTTTCAACGACGGCACAGAGACAGAATCGTTTAAATTTTTCTCCAAAAATATAGCTTGCATAGAAAAAATTTATAGAACAAAGAAAAAGTATATGAAGTCTGTAACGGTTATTAAAAAATTTATTTTTCGTAATTTTTCTTATTTTCCGAGATCAATTCAAAAAACCATCATTTCTATGGTTTTTATGTATTTCATTGTCAAAATTAAATTTGCAACAGAGGCTAGGATGATATTCGTAAGCAATACCCCTGAAATAAGTGTACAAAATTCCACTAAAATCGGGTACTAGCGCTTTTAAGCAGTTTATAATTTATTTCACTTTAATCATAGTTTCTTGCAATCAGTATTTTTGACTGTTTTGATGTGATTATCAAATATCTATTTTTCAATTTTTGTAACTTTCAATAATTTAGTTCCACTTTTGTTTTTATAAAACACGTATATGCGTTTGCGGTCAATTCGTTCGCGCAGGCAACTATATAATTTATTTCGCGGACTGAGAGCAAACATCCGCCTTTTCTTCATTATTTTCAATGCAATGGAGTGGGTTGATCAAAAAAGGGTAACCTGACATAAATAAGTGAAGGGACCGTTGTCGACGAAGAAAGATAATCTTTATATGAAAAGATGCGTAATCGTCTCTTCGTCAATACGTCCGTATAATCCACAAACAGTTACGCAAGCATTGACAATGGATACGACAAATAACAACTACTGGTCTTTGCCGTATTCGCTCGACTTCGCCTCGTTTCCCTTCGTTTGACCTCCTCCTTGCTCGCTCGTGAGCGATGATCCACTTCTCAGAGCGCTGATTGGCTTATAGACCTTGGCTCATACTGCAAAAACTATTAACAATTGACCTAAATAAATATTAATATTTAGACATAATTTTTCCTTCCCAATACCATGCTGCTAATATGAACAGTTATATATATATATATATATATATATATATATATATATATATATAGGTATTTAAAAAGGATCATATATTCTCCCGAACAACTCAGTAATATTTTGTTATGTGGCTAGTTCTATACAAGACACGTCAGAGCTGCGTGGATCCCTGTATGTAGCCGCGGATGAATTTTCCCCTTGAGTAAATTTGATATTTTTTACTAAAACTTATATTTATTCCCTGTCGACATGTACAAATACTTTATTCTATATTTGTACAGAAATTAATTTGCTATTATATAATTTGAATATGGTGTTAATTAGTCGATACTGTAATTGGATATTACATTTCATTTTAGCTTCGTCAAGAAGTACTGCCTGCATAAAAAAATATATAGAATAAAAAAGATACACGATTATAAAAATTTTATTATAAAAATTTTGGATATGCATTGTAATTTCCGAATCAAATGTTCAAAGCCAGCATTTTTATGGATTTGTTCTTTTAACTTATGAAAATTCAAAATATACATAAATCCACTGTTATACTCACAATCAGCAAATCAATATAAAAATACACAAATTTTAATCAAAATCAGGTGAGCCAAATAATTATAATATAGCAATAGGGTTATTCACCGAACCGTAAAATATAGAATAAAGGTGCATCTTTGGAGCTGCTTCTCAAAGCACTGATTCGGCACTTTGTACCTCTTTATTGACAAACTAAATGCCAGAAATAAATACCGAGAAAATGATTAAAATCTATAAAAAGGCCTTACTGCCATCTGCCAAACGATGGTTCATCAGAAAAAATTAAGATTGGATTCTGCAGGAGGACAACAATCATCCTAAACACCGGAGCAAGCTCTGTACTTATTATCTGGCATGATTACATTGAATTCGCTGTCGCACTCGCCCGATGCATATATTAAAATTAGGCATATATTAAACAGAAGCTTCTTGGAAGACGCACACACATTTGGAAGTAGTTGTATTACCAAATTCATAGAAGCTGAAGATCGTTGCCATTAGAACACGCCGTCAAATTAATAGAAAGCATCCCTCCGAGATGCCCGCCAAAATCGATGCCGGTGGTAACTGGATATATTATTGACTGAATTGCATCGTCGTTTGTAATGTGTGCAATGTATATATAAATATAAAAGTTTCATCAAATAATTTTTTTTATAAATTAACATGACCACGCTATTACTTGACAAACTATATATATATATATATATATATATATATATATATATATATATATATATATATAATAATAATAATTTCAAATAATTTTTATTTAAAGCTGGTAGTTTCTACAACTTTTTTCCAAAATTCTGCCCCATATATTGCATTGAGAAAGATTAATCTGAATAACATCTTTGAAAAACGTAGAATAATACAAATGAATTTGATATGAACGGCCGATAATTGTGATTTGTAAAAAGCTCTCTTAAAATAATTAATATAACTTATTCGATTAAGACAGACAAATTTCTTTTTCATGTAGACAATTATTTTTCTTAGTTCGGATATTTATATTTATCTAACTATGGTTATATACGTTGCAACCATTTCTATTAGTTTATAATTATATATTTATACAGGTCTTGCTGTACTTACAAATTTATATTATATATTAAATGTTATAACAGACTGTCAGCGTCGAGGTCTTAACTGTTTCTCTCACAGAAAAATTCGCCTGTCTTGCGAAAATATTGAGTGAGCTTTTTTGTATTTCATGGGATTTGATATTGAAATTCAGAACGTCCTACGTTCAGTTATGTGTATTATGTAGGGCAATTAGTGTCTGCAGACGCTAACTTCTAATGCTATTCATATGTAATTTTATTATGTTTGTCGCGGTAGCGAGTGCAGAAGGATCGACTACCCGGATGCGGCTTCTGGCTGACTATCGTTGATGTAGCCGGAACAACCGGGTGATCGCGATTCCCTAGCTGCAGAGGAACAGAATCATCAAATCTAAAGAATAGTTACTTTAGAATTTTATTTATTATATTCTGTTTTCTTTAAACTATTAGAATTAAAAGATATTAATTCATTTTCATCTTCTATGTTAAAAATAATAACATTTACATGTAAAATACTTTAATTGTGCTTATGTCGACTGTATTTACATAAATTAATACATATTTCTATGGGTCTGACAGTCCAATTAAATAAATTAAAACTAATACATAATAATATCAATATATAAGTATATTAATATTAGTACATATCAATATATAATTAATTGCACGAAACCTATTTTTATTATTCTTTCCAAATAATTTGTAAATATTATTTTTTTTAATAAGTTTTAAGGATTTAATAAGTATTATGTTCAAACTTATTAATTTATCTAGTACTCTAAGCTATCTTGTGAGATTATCTATTTAAAAGGTTAATTAGTATTTTTTCAATGTAAATTTATATACTACTATGGTCAGATTGAAAGTAGAATGTTCTAAACTTTTCAAAACCTTTATTTATTTTTTCAAATCAATTATATTCAATTCCATTTAATTCCCTTCCTCTGTGATATATAAGCTTCATCTAATACGAGGGTCGATTGATAAGTTTCTGACCTGACATAGAGATGGCGCTACTAGGCCTACCTTGAGGTGGCGTTCTATAATACCACCCTCAGATATCTTGTAGCTATAGTTTCAATCGGATTGCCATGTTAGTTTAAGTTTGAGAACACGCTGAACAAGACGTCTCTGTGTTTTTCGTAAAAATGGAAAAGCTGAAAAATCGTGCTGTCATCAAATACTTTTATTTGAAGGGGTTAACGCCGAAGGAAATTAAAGAAGAGATGGACTCAACACTGGGGACACCCTCCCCATCAGCTTCAACCGTTAAGCAGTGGATTTCCGAGTTTAAAAAGAATGTGTGAGCACCTCTGATGGCCTCGCTCAGATCGAAAAAATCCATCAAATAGTGCTGAAAGATCGCAGATGAAAAGTGCGTGAGATAACTGAGATCTGTAAGATGTCATATGAACGTGTACGAAATATTTTGCACCAACATTTGTATATGGAAAAGCTCTGTACAAGATGAGTGCCGCGTTTGCTAACAGTCGACCAAAAATTTCTTCAAAAGAACATTTCTGCGGCCAATTTGGCGTTGTATAAGCGTAATCCAAGCGAATTTTTGCGTCGATTCGTAATCGTTGACGAAAAATGGGTCCACCACTACACTACTAAAACTAAACAACAGTCTAAACAGTGGATTAGACCAGGGAACCAACTGCAAAAAAAGCAAGAACAATTTTTTCGGCAAACAAGGTTATGGCTACTGTTTTTTAGAATGCATAAGGTATTATGTACATTAATGACCTTGAAAAGGGTAAAACTATCACTGGTCAACACTACGCAGACTTATTGCAATGTTTGAGCCACGAAGTGAAAATTAAACGACCTCATCTAGCGAAGAAAAAAATCGTGTTTCATCACAATAACGCCCCAGCGCACACGTCAATCCTTCGAGCCATCATAGCAATTGACAAAGTCCTTCTTCGAAACGGCTTTCAAAGCATGCAACAATCCACCGTTTATCTTTGCAATTAAGTATAAACGGTGTCTTCAGAGCGATCTTTTGAGTACCAACTTTCAAAACTTCAATTATACTGTTATGAGCTCATCCACACGAGATTCTCACGGAATCGGAAACGTCTGTAATTATAATTCGGCAATTTAGCAGCACAAGGACCTTAACCTGCTGGACATGATGATTATTAGTCGATGTTTTTGGTCGATTTGAGTCCACATTATTCGTAGTACTCTCGCGACAGGCTTTGAATACCTTGTGCATGGTTATAAACATTCTTTGATACAGTCTTATTCGCAAAGGCTTCTCGCAGCGTCCTCAACGTTTCGGCAGTCGAAATCTTATCCCTGAAACAAAATTTCATGCAACTTCTCTGTTCAATAAATCCAGATATAATCATAATCGTGTTTTAGTAACTCTCAAAACGAAGCGTCTACAAAACACTAATGATTATTTTCACGTGAAATTTGGAAAGATGTTCTAACAGTACTATCAACTTTTAGACATAAAATTTTACCGAATGGAAAAACCCGGGATATTTAGCTCAGAAATTTACGATTTCATTTGATCACATTAGCAAGATTTTTAAATTTGATTTTGTATGTTTTTATACTATGGATTGCGTAAAATTTATTTCAAAATTTTATTTTTTGAAAATATGCATAAATTTTTCTGATTTTCAATTTCTTTCTTATTTTATTACTTAAATACTAAAATAATCAAAATGTAAACTATTTAATTCTCTTTACAATTCCTCTAGTTACTTAGATTAAAATTGAAACCTCATGACTTATTGTTAATATTGAATAGATATATATTGTTAATAAAAATAAATATAAAAGAGATATTCTTAAAAGTATTCATATTTTGAAGAATCGCAATAATCTCAATTTAATTTTAGAGTCATGTAAATTGGACAACACTTATCTTTTTTTATTAATATAAATGTTATATTTTATATTTAAGTCAAGAAGGTGAGGGCTCTATAAATATTCTGTCAATAAATCTAGAGTGGGGATATTGTATATACAGTAGTATTCTAGATTTTTCATTTTCGTTTAGTCCCTAAGGATGAGCGTAGTGGTTCGAAAATTCGAACGACAAAGATGGAATTAAATTTAAAGTGGTGAAGATAGTCAGCTTATCTTTCACTCATATAGAATATAGTTTATTCTTTTTATTATTTTAATTTTTCATTTTAAATTACAATAAAGAATATATAATATATAAATATAGAAACAAAAAACAATATAACTATAATGAATCTATAAATTAGAAAAGAAATTAAGCTACGTATTTATACATAATTTTCCGTGAAATATTTCAGGGTGAAAAGTTTGAAGTCTGTTGAAGAATAAGAACGTTATTCGACTTTCTTCCGCTTAATTCTCAACATAATTTTTGTTAAAACTAATAGCCTTTTTAGAACGGTGCTTTAATGCAGTTATACCACTTGGATGGTCCGATTTGTCACTTCCCTCAAAATACTCTTTTACAACATGGCTGACTGTCCCTTGTATCCAAATTTTTCTAACATAAATGAGACGTACAAACTTATAATTCAAGATGTAATTCAAACAAATTTATGAGTCAAAATGTCACCTCGCAAAACGACAGCAAATTTTAGTTAATTTTTGCATTGACAGAATACATTTGACATTCGCTCTGTATCTTACTTATTCATTCTAAATATAATATAAATCATATAATGTTTATATAGATTTCTTATAAATTTTTATCGCACTTACCCAAAAGTTCGCTATTCATAATTTCTTTTTCTTATCTTAATTACATACGAGCGTGGATTGATTAGTTTCCGGTCTGACCAAGAAAAACAACGTTTTTAAGAATTTTTTTTTTATTTCTCAACATACTCTCCTCCAAGGCTGATGCATTTCTCATAGCGGTGTTCTAGTCTAGTAATGCCATCTCTATAGACTGATTCATCAAGCTCCTCAAAATACCCATTTACAGCTTCGATTACTTCTTCAATATCCGCAAATCTCTTACCGCCAAGTCATTTTTTGAGGTTAGGAAACAGATAATAGTTACTCAGAACTAGGTCTGGAGAGTAGGGAGGGTGCGGCATCAACTATAACTTCAGATCGTTGATTTTAGCCATCGCAACGATTGACGTGTGCGTTGGTGCGTTATCTTGATGAAACAAGATTTTTTCTTCGCTAAATGAGGTCGTTTAATTTTCACTTCATGGATCAAACATTGCAATAAGTCTGCGTAGTGTTGACCAGTGATAGTTTTACCCTTTTCAAGGTCATGAATGTACATAATACCTTTTGCATTCTAAAAAACTGTAGCCATAACCTTGTTTGCCGAAAAAATTGTTCTTGCTTTTTTTGCAGTTGGTTCCCTGGTCCAATCCACTGTTTAGACTGTTGTTTAGTTTTAGTAGTGTAGTGGTGGACCCATGTTTCGTCAACGATTACGAATCGACGCAAAAATTCGCTTGGATTACGCTTATACAACACCAAATTGGCCGCAGAAATGTTCTTTTGAAGAAATTTTTGGTCGACTGTTAGCAAACGCGGCACCCATCTTGCACAGAGCTTTTCCATATACAAATGTTGGTGCAAAATATTTTGTAAACGTTCATATGACATCTTACACGTCTCAGCTATCTTACGCACTTTTAATCTGCGGTCTTTCAGCACTATTTGATGGATTTTTTCGATCATATTTGGAGTTGTCACCTCAATGGGGCGTCCTGAGTGAGGCTCATCAGAGGTGCTCACACGACCCTTCTTAAACTCGGAAATCCACTGCTTAACGGTTGAAGCTGATGGGGAGGGTGTCCCCAGTGTTGAGTCCACTTCTTCTTTAATTTCCTTCGGCGTTAACCCCTTCAAATAAAAGTATTTGATGACAGCACGATGTTCCAGCTTTTCCATTCTTACAAAAAACACAGAGGCGTCTTGTTCAGCGTGCTCTCTTTAATTTAAATATAAAATTAAACGAGTATTTTTAATTTAAAAAAATCTATATTTTAGATTTTTTTAAACCCTCAAAGTGAGAACATTTTATTTCCTAGATTAATAAGACTATTCTACCTTAAATAACAAACAACACTCTTTATATAAGCACAAAATTTTATGCAAATGTCTGTAACAAACTTTTTGGCACTTTTAATAACTGGTTATAGTCACTATCACTGTCTAGCTTTCTTTTAAATACTGGTTTGAATTAAACTTTCAACTTTCTGTTAAAAGATGTGATCAATAACTCAAGGTGTGATCTTCAACACACCCAAAGCTTTAAAAAATTAGACTTTTCTATGTCTAATGATATGAAAAGACTTTTGAAAAGTATAATAATATGATGGAAGTCCATAATGATAATTTTTTTTTATCGTCACAGTAAATAATAATACAGAATAAAATTGAGTGCGGCCGAAGGAAAGGATCGAGAATAGGGCCGAGCACAGGGGTAGCGGCAGGAAAGCCTTAATGGATACATGGATAATGTACATACATGGAAATTGGCGTACACTTCGCTTATATTCAGACAAGTCAGTGTGGGCGTCTTGTGAGCCGCCACTACACACACACACAGACACAGACACACGCGCACGCACACATAGGCAGAAGCCATAATGGTTAGAAATTTCAAATTAAAAGTAGTTTTTTCTTTTGTAGTTTCGAATGATTTGTATTAAATTTTTTTTAATGCAACTCTATTAATTATAACAACTACAAATTTTAAAGAAAAGTGTAGATCTCTTAGTGCACTTAGTTATGTTTTTAGGAATTTTCGCTGCCAATTGCTCGTTGCACAAAGTAACTTAACGTAAACTATAACCTAACCCATCCATTGTACGTTTGCCTAAGGTTCTCTGTATAGTGGAGAAAATCTTGTGGCCAAACCCAATGGGATAAAAACTGATTACAAAAACCCACTCCGGAGTGGTAATGCATTGAAACTGCTGAAATTTAAGTTACCTTATTAATTATATTTACTGAAATAGTATTTTAATTAAGCATTTGAAGAATAGGTAAATATATATCGTAAGAATTAAACACCAACTGGATTAATTTTTAATTTATAATTTAATTTTCAGTAAATTTATATAGAAATAACGGTAGCAAATGTTGTGTGTCAACGAGTATTATTTAATTTTTTAAGAATAAATGATGCCACGTATGAGAATAAAATTCCCCAAAATGTGATATATGCACTATAAAAGTTTTATAATCTTCCGAAAATTTCAAACAGATTTGAATTTCTAGTATACTTAACTGTTCGCAAAGAACAAGATTTATCTATGATAGGTGTTTTTGATCACAAATATAATGCAAAAAATACTAGAAGATTTTTAGACATCATGTATTTGGTATATCTTTAATAATTCTCGCATATTTACAACTTAAATAAATTATTAGATTTGATAATAAAGGTGGTAATGACAAGCTAAAGAAAAAATCAATCTTATAGCAGATAGGTCCATTATAAAAAGTATAATATTTCATTTTTTAAATTCATGTAGAAAGAAGCAAAATATTCGTATTTAATTTTTATGATATATTATTTATGAACTACTCTAAGAATTTTTCATCAAACTGTTAAAATTACCGTTAAAAATCCGTAGCCTTTACTTCGTCCAGTTTCGGGATCCATTATTAATTGTATATTTTCAATTTTACCAAAAGGCTCAAATATGCCTCTTAACATATCTTCAGTAATATTAAAATGTAATGAGCCAACATATAGTCTCATAGGTCCCGTTTGTCCTTTTGGCATTAAATTGGGCATAGAATTACCCATACGATTTTTTTCTGCTTGAGTATGCTGCACCACGATAGGAACACCAAGCAATTTTTGTCCCGATAAACCAAGAGCCTGCAATAATCAATGAAAGAAATTTACAGAAAATGCTGTAATAATCTAATGAGAAATTCAATATTTTTAAGTCAGTACTTATAATAGACAAAGTGAATTATAAACAAAAGAAAAATTCGGAAATTACATTCAGAAACAATTACAATGTTGATGCTATCATCATAAGCAAATGATTTGCAGTAATAGAAATAGAAAATTCCTCTAAGAAAACTCCTATAAATAACGATGTGTTTATACATATATTTTATTTGTGAAGCACCTGGGTTGATCCACCTATTGCCTTATAAGCAATGAATTAGGATAAAAATAAAAGGGGTAGGCTTGGGGGTGTTTGTAAGGGTAAATTGAAACTCAAACCCTCTGGATGGAAAGGTGTTCACCTTTTGTCGCGTGTTCAAATGCTCCGCTGTTTTGTTCTTCACAATGTCAGAAGCGAAAAATTTGTTCAACAGTGCTATTGCACTGCTCATCCAGATCACTTGGGCATTGTCAATTCAAACGTTGCATACAACTTCCTTTATGGACACTACCTGCATGAATTAGGTAAGCTATGCTCCAAGGGTTTCGATTACTTAAAACTGTGAAAAAATCTCGGAAACATTTTTTTTCTTTCTGAGTTTATTAATATAATTGTGTCTGGCTTTGTTACCATTTCTTTTGAGGATGTGCAAAGTAATTATCCTCCGTTGGGAACTATTTGTCTGGCCCTAATTGACGAGTTGTTTAACTTTTCTAACCCATGATTTGATCATGAAAGATTCCCAACAGTTTGTCTACTTTCGGGGATGGCATTATTTCACGCTTACCCTAGTATCGCTGTTAGGGCGCGAAATCTCAAAATTGTGTCCTTTTCACAACTGAGCATTTCTTTCACGGAAGTAAAAGTGTAAACTTTTCCCGGTTTTCCTTGTGCATGTAGTATCGCATCATGTGATTAACTGCGTTTGCAGTACCTCATTTATCAAGTGCGCCTGTATATGTTTAAATGTAAATACTTTACGGTTATTCGATCTCAGATCTTCTCTCACACTTTCTTTCGATGCGTGCTTCGAGAATCATAATGATAAAAGTGACATCCATATCAAAATTCATTGAAGATAATTAGGATACTCCGTGCACCAATCGCTATTCTAAGACTCCACAAAGCTATGAAATTCTCTAATGCTTCCTATTTGCCGTCGGAATGAACAGATCTACACTAACGAGGAAATGCTCACCTCACCGCAGAAACTATTTCCTCCAGATGGGAAATGTATTAAATGTGTTAGATTATTTTAGCCTTCTATAAATAATAAAGCAAAAAATACTTGAAACTAAATATTGGAGAGTATCGTAAAAGGATGTAAACATATGTGTCCGCTGGGTCTTATTACGATCTGCGTCTTTGCTGCCATGCGCGGCAAATGATTAATGAGTTTATTGCCTAGATGCCTCATGTGTTTTTATAGGTTTTAAGTTTCTCACAAAGGCTTGCAGAGTTTTCAATTTCGAGTACTGTAGTCAGTTTTGCGTTGTCCTTTCGTTTGAACAGACGTCTTTTCCTTCTCAAATCTTTTGAGAATTTGGCGGAACGAGTAGCCTCTCAGTTTTAAGTAAATACTGTATCAAAATAATTAATTTCTATTTTATTATTACATATACAGTTAATCGTGGATATAAACATTTCATGCTTTCTCGCTACACAAAATTAATCTGGCTACACAAACGGTTTAGACAATACTGCGATAAAAAATACGTATCTACTATATGAACATTTTTTTTGTAAATGCTTCAAATTCTTACTGGAACACATTCTTGACCATTTCGTAAAGTTTCGTAATCAACGATTCCCAAAAACCAGCTACTTACGGTAGCGTTCGAAAAAGTAAAAAATATTAGAATACGAAACGTGTTTGTCTTTGCGGAGAAAAAAAAGGTAATTACGCCACAAAAATTTATACATTTCGAAAGAAGCTTCCAGCTGAGACTACAAATGTGTATTCAAGAGAATGCGCATTTGATATAGTATTTAAGACGCTGAAATTTACGTGACTGGCTGGACGTTTGTGTCTTGCCTTAAGTGACTGAATGATCGGGTACGCCTTGTCTTGCCCGCATCTTGACTTGACTCCGAATTGGCCAACAATCAACTGCGGCTAGACCTAGGTCGGATATGATTCAACCTTAACCTCGCTTTGACCTTGATGTAGACACGCACTTCATCTTGTACTTGATGAATTACAAGTCTTGATCTTGGCCTTGATCTGATTAAGACTGAAAATTTACCGTTTTCGTTTGATATTGTCGTATGTGATCCATTCTTTATCATCAGTCACCATCCGCTTCAAAAATGGGTCGAGTTCGTTCCATTTCAGCAGCACATCGCAGGGGTTGATTCGGCCCAGAAAATTTTTTTGCGTCAAATCATTCGGCACCCAAGCATCAAGCTTTTTATTGTATCCAGCCTTCTGCAGATGGTTTCAAATGGCCTGGTGACTAACTTTCATCTCCTGGGCGATGTCACGAGATGCCACATGCCGGTCTAACTGGATAAATTCCATGATTTGATCGGTATTCGTCGTCACAGATTTTCCGCCGGCTGGCTTATCCATGGTGTCGTTTTCACCGGCTCTGAATCGTCGAAAACATTCCTCTGCGGTTCGAAGTGATAGCGTGTCATCCACCAATACACCATTAATCTCACGGAATGTTTCTCTAACGGATTTGCCTTTGACGAAGGCAAACTTTAAAATAGCGCGAATTTCGGCGTTAGTGATCTAACTAATATTTACACGTCTATAACTTTTGAACGCAATATCCAAACTAATTATGCATAGCGTCGTTTTGTACGTTATGTCATTACCTTTCAAATGATGTATAGTATTGCCAGATACGAGCTCTGTAGCGCTTTGTATAAGCCGCGAAATTCATAAGACAAATTAGGAAGATCTTTGACAACCTAATATATATATATATATATATATATATATATATATATATATATATATAAATTAGCTCAAGTTTTTAGAAATATTTTTATGAAATTTGGATTAAATTATTCTGTACAATTCATCATTAAAAATAATTTTAAGAACAGTATAAAAACTAAAAGTAATATAATGAATATTTAAATACTTTCATAGTATTCAATCCATTAATACCATATATTTATTAAACTATTCATTCCATTACTATTCATTTACATATAAGAGAATCAAAATTCAAAAACAAAAAATTTTTTAATGTCAACAGTTTAGTATTAATTTTCAAATTCATTCGATAAACAGAAAAAACTCTCACACAAATAATACTTATTATTTATTATTACAATAATAATCAAAATTGCTCTAAAACTTTAACAAATATTACCATCCCAATGAAGTTGCGAATATCCTTTCAGAAGGTGTAAAATTTGGAATATCTTAAATTAATAAATATTTTTTTATTGGTCTTACAGTCCAATCAATTCCATCCAAAAATAAAATAAAATAAAAATAATAAAAATAAAATAAAAAAATAAAAATAATAATAAAAAATAAAAAATAAGAAATAAAAATAAAAAATAATAAAATAAAATAAAAACATAAAAATTAAAAATAAAAATTAAATTAAAAATTAAATTAAAATTATAATGACAGCCAGATTGTCCTTGTTTACATTCACCCCCGTAGACTAATCTGAAAATAAAATATTAGCTGAAAAAATTCTTTGTTAGTAAAGTGCAGTCTGACTGTCCCCAACACCCTTACCTAATTGAAGACTTGTCCAACGTTTCGAGCTCGCTACGGCTCCTCATCAGGGACTAATCTAAACCTTATATTCTAATCTATATATACCCATCCCCACCACCAAATTTCGTAAATTAAATATAAATTCCCCCTCTACACAAATTGTCCAAAACCAATCAATTGAATAAGGAATGATAAACACTGTCCAATCTACCAGACTCTAACATTAAATTCACATTATTTCGATTCTTGGAAATGTGAATACTTTCAAGACTCTCCCGTTTATACTTATTATTAATACCATGTTCCAAAATATCCACATTCACAAAATCAAAAGAATGTAAAAACTTTAAAGAATGCTCTTTTAAACCAGAAGTAATATGTGAGCTACGTAAACTATATTTATGCTCATAAATTCTCTTTTTTAAATATATACCTGTTTGTCCAATATAGTATTTATCACAATCCATGCAATTAATCTTGTAAACAACTCCTGACTTTAAGCATAAATCATCCTTATCTTTGCAATTATTAAACAATCTACTTAAATTATTGCGATTTTTAAAGAAAATTTGAATGTTATATTTCCGAAAATTTCTTTTTATTCTTTCAGATAATCCTTGAACATATGGTAAGACAATAATTTTGCCTCCGTTAAAATCAATTCCTGCACTATGTCTATTTTCGGTATTATAAATGTCAAACAATCTCTCAGCAATCAATCTATTAATAAATTGAATTGGATAGCCATTATTAATAAAAGTTTCTCTTACTATCTGTAAATTATTTTGTCTAAAATCTTTATGTGACAATTTAATTGCTCTGTCAATGACACCTTTCAATGCTCCAATTTTTTTTCCGAATTGGTGGTGTGAATTAAAATCTAAAAACCTACCTGACCAAGTAGGCTTTCTGTACCAATTAAGTTTTACCTTATTATTACTACATCTAATTACATTAATGTCCAAAAAACTTAACTGACTATTTACTTCAACCTCCCTTGTAAATTTAATTCTGTCATGTACAGAATTGAAAACATCCACCATTTCATCCACAAAAACTTCTGGAACAATTGTAAAGATATCATCAACATATCTCTTAAATATCATTGGTTCAAAAAGCAATTTTGACAAGGCTATACTTTCCAACTTTTCCATAACTAAATTAGCTATAACCGGTGACAAAGGCGACCCCATTGGACATCCATATTTTTGTTCATAAAATTTATTATCAAATGAAAAAATTGTGTTATTAAAAACCAAATTAATTGCTTTAATAAATTCATTCATTGTCAATTTTGTATGCAAATTAATTTCATTCCACTTTTCCTGTATAATATCATTTAACAACTCTAAAGGTACATTTGTAAACAAAGATACTACATCCAATGAAATCATCTTGTAGTTTTTCGGAATAACAATATCTTTCATTTCATTGTAAAAACACCAACTATCCTTAATGTAAGAACTAGTTCTTCCAACTATCTTAACCAATATATTAGACAAAAATCTAGCAATATTATAAGTTGGGAAACCTATGGAAGATATTATTATTCTAAATGTCAGATTTTCTTTATGAATCTTGGGAAGCCCATAACATTTTGCTACAGTTCCATTTTCACATTTTAAATCTTATATGTAGTATCATTTATATATTCATTTCTTTTCCAATTATTTAATAATTCTTTCAAATTATTTTGCAGCTTAATGATATGTGGATTACCAATCTTCAAATAAGTACTATCATCATTTAATATATTATTTATACAATTTATGTAATCAATTTTATTGGAAGCTACAGTTACATTACCTTTGTCGGCCTTTTGGAAGATTATATTAGGGTTATTTTTCAAAAAATTCTTCGCGGTAATTAAATTATGTATAAAATTACTATTTAAAAAATTATCAAATTTATTTTCTCTTTTAAAATTACTAATGACATTAACCAAAGATGCCCTACATTCCTTTTTTACTTCATCATTTAAACAAAAAAGATTACTTTCAACCTCCGCGATGATTTCTTTGATCGGGAGATTATTTTTACAATATAATATTCCATGTTTGGCACCTTTAGACATGATGTTTATTACTTCATTTGGTATCTCCTTGTCAGTTAGATTCTTAAACCAATTTTTATTGTTTGCATTGTTAAATTGATAGCTTTGAAATTGTTTTTTATTTCTTAAACATTCAAATTTCCTTTTTAATGTTTGTCTATTAATATATTTTGTCTTAATAAAATGTTTGCTTTGACCAAGAAAAAATTCATGTAATTCATTTCTTTCTATATTTTGATATAAATAATGTTTAATCTTTAATAAATATCTATTTAAGGAATGAATCTGAATATGTAAATCTCTAATTTCTAAATTAAGTAATTTATTTTTGAAAAAGAAAATATTCTTCTTTAGATCATAACAAACATTATTACTATAAACCTGCAAAAAATATTCATCATGAAATCTATTATTAATGTGTACCGGAAATATATTTGATTTCTTGCATCTAATAAGGAATGTAAGTTTTTCTTTAAGAATTACAACTTCTAAATTCATTTTAATCCATTTTGAACAATAATCTTTAATAGTACTACCATATTTACAATAAATTTCTCTAAAATAAATCAGGACATACCCCCTTAATTTATGTTAAATAGACCTTCTATTTTAAAACAATTCAATTGTACTTTTGTCGACTGCCCATATACAAATTAATAAATATTATTTTGGTCTTACAGTCCAATCAATTCCATCCAAAAATAAAATAAAATAAAAATAAAAATAAAATAAAAATAAAAAATAAAAATAATAATAAAAAATAAAAAATAAGAAATAAAAATAAAATAAAAAAATAAAAATTAAAAATAAAAATTAAATTAAAAATTAAATTAAAATTATAATGACAGTCAGACTGTCCTTGTTTACATTCACCCCCGTAGACTAATCTGAAAATAAAATATTAGCTGAAAAAATTCTTTGTTAGTAAAGTGCAGTCTGACTGTCCCCAACACCCTTACCTAATTGAAGACTTGTCCAACGTTTCGAGCTCGCTACGGCTCCCTAAGGAGCACTTTACTAACAAAGAATTTTTTCAGCTAATATTTTATTTTCAGATTAGTCTACGGGGGTGAATGTAAACAAGGACAGTCTGACTGTCATTATAATTTTAATTTAATTTTTAATTTAATTTTTATTTTTAATTTTTATTTTTTTATTTTATTTTTATTTCTTATTTTTTATTTTTTATTATTATTTTTATTTTTTATTTTTATTTTATTTTTATTTTTATTTTATTTTATTTTTGGATGGAATTGATTGGACTGTAAGACCAAAATAATATTTATTAATTTGTATATGGGCAGTCGACAAAAGTACAATTGAATTGTTTTAAAATAGAAGGTCTATTTAACATAAATTAAGGGGGTATGTCCTGATTTATTTTAGAGAAATTTATTGTAAATATGGTAGTACTATTAAAGATTATTGTTCAAAATGGATTAAAATGAATTTAGAAGTTGTAATTCTTAAAGAAAAACTTACATTCCTTATTAGATGCAAGAAATCAAATATATTTCCGGTACACATTAATAATAGATTTCATGATGAATATTTTTTGCAGGTTTATAGTAATAATGTTTGTTATGATCTAAAGAAGAATATTTTCTTTTTCAAAAATAAATTACTTAATTTAGAAATTAGAGATTTACATATTCAGATTCATTCCTTAAATAGATATTTATTAAAGATTAAACATTATTTATATCAAAATATAGAAAGAAATGAATTACATGAATTTTTTCTTGGTCAAAGCAAACATTTTATTAAGACAAAATATATTAATAGACAAACATTAAAAAGGAAATTTGAATGTTTAAGAAATAAAAAACAATTTCAAAGCTATCAATTTAACAATGCAAACAATAAAAATTGGTTTAAGAATCTAACTGACAAGGAGATACCAAATGAAGTAATAAACATCATGTCTAAAGGTGCCAAACATGGAATATTATATTGTAAAAATAATCTCCCGATCAAAGAAATCATCGCGGAGGTTGAAAGTAATCTTTTTTGTTTAAATGATGAAGTAAAAAAGGAATGTAGGGCATCTTTGGTTAATGTCATTAGTAATTTTAAAAGAGAAAATAAATTTGATAATTTTTTAAATAGTAATTTTATACATAATTTAATTACCGCGAAGAATTTTTTGAAAAATAACCCTAATATAATCTTCCAAAAGGCCGACAAAGGTAATGTAACTGTAGCTTCCAATAAAATTGATTACATAAATTGTATAAATAATATATTAAATGATGATAGTACTTATTTGAAGATTGGTAATCCACATATCATTAAGCTGCAAAATAATTTGAAAGAATTATTAAATAATTGGAAAAGAAATGAATATATAAATGATACTACATATAAGATTTAAAATGTGAAAATGGAACTGTAGCAAAATGTTATGGGCTTCCCAAGATTCATAAAGAAAATCTGACATTTAGAATAATAATATCTTCCATAGGTTTCCCAACTTATAATATTGCTAGATTTTTGTCTAATATATTGGTTAAGATAGTTGGAAGAACTAGTTCTTACATTAAGGATAGTTGGTGTTTTTACAATGAAATGAAAGATATTGTTATTCCGAAAAACTACAAGATGATTTCATTGGATGTAGTATCTTTGTTTACAAATGTACCTTTAGAGTTGTTAAATGATATTATACAGGAAAAGTGGAATGAAATTAATTTGCATACAAAATTGACAATGAATGAATTTATTAAAGCAATTAATTTGGTTTTTAATAACACAATTTTTTCATTTGATAATAAATTTTATGAACAAAAATATGGATGTCCAATGGGGTCGCCTTTGTCACCGGTTATAGCTAATTTAGTTATGGAAAAGTTGGAAAGTATAGCCTTGTCAAAATTGCTTTTTGAACCAATGATATTTAAGAGATATGTTGATGATATCTTTACAATTGTTCCAGAAGTTTTTGTGGATGAAATGGTGGATGTTTTCAATTCTGTACATGACAGAATTAAATTTACAAGGGAGGTTGAAGTAAATAGTCAGTTAAGTTTTTTGGACATTAATGTAATTAGATGTAGTAATAATAAGGTAAAACTTAATTGGTACAGAAAGCCTACTTGGTCAGGTAGGTTTTTAGATTTTAATTCACACCACCAATTCGGAAAAAAAATTGGAGCATTGAAAGGTGTCATTGACAGAGCAATTAAATTGTCACATAAAGATTTTAGACAAAATAATTTACAGATAGTAAGAGAAACTTTTATTAATAATGGCTATCCAATTCAATTTATTAATAGATTGATTGCTGAGAGATTGTTTGACATTTATAATACCGAAAATAGACATAGTGCAGGAATTGATTTTAACGGAGGCAAAATTATTGTCTTACCATATGTTCAAGGATTATCTGAAAGAATAAAAAGAAATTTTCGGAAATATAACATTCAAATTTTCTTTAAAAATCGCAATAATTTAAGTAGATTGTTTAATAATTGCAAAGATAAGGATGATTTATGCTTAAAGTCAGGAGTTGTTTACAAGATTAATTGCATGGATTGTGATAAATACTATATTGGACAAACAGGTATATATTTAAAAAAGAGAATTTATGAGCATAAATATAGTTTACGTAGCTCACATATTACTTCTGGTTTAAAAGAGCATTCTTTAAAGTTTTTACATTCTTTTGATTTTGTGAATGTGGATATTTTGGAACATGGTATTAATAATAAGTATAAACGGGAGAGTCTTGAAAGTATTCACATTTCCAAGAATCGAAATAATGTGAATTTAATGTTAGAGTCTGGTAGATTGGACAGTGTTTATCATTCCTTATTCAATTGATTGGTTTTGGACAATTTGTGTAGAGGGGGAATTTATATTTAATTTACGAAATTTGGTGGTGGGGATGGGTATATATAGATTAGAATATAAGGTTTAGATTAGTCCCTGATGAGGAGCCGTAGCGAGCTCGAAACGTTGGACAAGTCTTCAATTAGGTAAGGGTGTTGGGGACAGTCAGACTGCACTTTACCAACAAAGAATTTTTTCAGCTAATATTTTATTTTCAGATTAGTCTACGGGGGTGAATATAAACAAAGACAGTCTGGCTGTCATTATAATTTTAATTTAATTTTTAATTTAATTTTTATTTTTAATTTTTATTTTTTTATTTTATTTTTATTATTTTTTATTTTTATTTCTTATTTTTTATTTTTTATTATTATTTTTATTTTTTTATTTTAGTTTTATTATTTTTTATTTTTATTTCTTATTTTTTATTTTTTATTATTATTTTTATTTTTTATTTTTATTTTATTTTATTTTTGGATGGAATTGATTGGACTGTAAGACCAATAAAAAAATATTTATTAATTTGTATATGGGCAGTCGACAGAAGTACAATTCAATTGTTTTGGAATATCTTATTTAAATAACAATTTCCCTATTAGAGAAGTCATCGCTGAAGTATAAAATAGTATTATTAGCAGCAATAATGATATTAAGAAACAACGTTGAACTTTAGAGTAGTAATGTTTTAAGTAATGTTTTAAGTAATGTAGAACTCATTAGTGAAGGTTATTAATAATTGTAAAACAGAAAATACGTTTCAAAATTATTTACATAGTAATATGATATATGAATACAAAACAGCCAAGAATTTCTTAAAAGAGAAATAATTATTATAATCCAAAATACAGATAAAGGAAATGTAAAAGTAGCATCTGATAAAAAAAGAATATACTAATACAAGTACAATGATGTTGGAGAATAACACAATTTACAAGAAAATTTTGAATCCTCATATGAATAGGGTACAAAATAAATAGAAAGAATTAATAAAAGAATGGAAAAATAAATCTTATATCAACGGCATTACTTCTAAACTTTTAAAATGTGAGAATGACACAATAGCCAAATGTTATCGGATTTCCAATCATTAATTAATTTTCGAATATACATTTTGCAAAATTGTATCAAATATATTAATTAAGATCGTTGGGAAACCAATTTTTATGATAAAGATAGCTGGAGTTTTTATGAAACAGTTAATGATATTAATATTCCGAATAATTATAAAATGATTTTATTAAATGTAGTATCTTTATTTACAAATATACCATTAGATTTACTTATAAATTATAGAAGAGAAATGATCAGAAATAAACATACACACAAAATTATCAAAAGATGATTCATTAAAGCAATAAATTTAGTTTTAATAACATAATTTTTTCTTTTCAAAATAATTTTTATGCAACAAATAAATTAATATTTGGTGCGCTATTATATTTTGTGGAATTAAATAAAATAATTTAGATATATTTCTAAGAATATATTTTCTCACTTGGGTGATTCCACAGATAATTCCCATAGATAAGTTTATCGGCTTCATATTATAAATTGTCATCGATTTTAGCAAGCATCGTACGTCTAGGAATTGGTTACCTGTAGTCCTACTGACGAGCTCAGCAGGTAACTAAGGGCGAAACCTACAAATAGTATTTATTTTCGCCGAATGATTTATATTTATTCTTCAAAAAATTACAAGTTATAATTTGTACATGTCGAGGAAAGAAAATTAACTCTCTGATAACTTAATCGTCGATGAGAGAAATGTATCGATGTTGTACATCGTTTAATCTGTGGAATCACCCAAGTGAGAAAATATATTCTTAGAAATATATCTAAATTATTTATTTTTTATGTACAAAGATATGGTTGTCGAACGGGATCACCTTTATCACCGGTAATTGCTAATTTGATGATGGAAAAATTAGAAAGTATTGCATTAAATAAATTGAATTTTGAACCAATTATCTATAAAAGATATATTGATGACATCTTTACAATTGTACCAGAAAGTTGTGTAGACGAAATAGTGGATGTTTTTAATTCCATCCATAATGCTGCAGTTTTTTGCATGTTTTTAATTCCAACGATAATAATTCTGACCTCTGCCACAACAAAGTGTGTGAGCAAGATCGGTTAATTTTAGCACTGTCACCTTTCAATATTTGCTATCCTAGTCCGTAAATCGAATCCTTTTATTTACCCATTGCGTTGATATAGCTCCTGGGGAAAACAGGATCTACACTCCTTCTTTCACACATATCGATCTTATTTCTAGACTGACCCAGCGCGCTCTTCTGTCATGAAATTGAGCAAAGCGCAGGATAGTGCCATTTTGATTCAATCATGCTCTACTGACCATAATCCGTAGAGTTGAGAATTCTTCCGTGCCGACTGCGTATTTGTGCATTTATTGTCCCTTAAAGCATAGCGTGCGGTTTTTTCCCATTTTTCTGATTGATACATTTAGGTTCTGGTTCTTGCTGGGACGATTTTTGCTGTCACGACTCGCTAGGCTAGAGTAGGAATAGCAAATCGCATTTTTACAATGTGTGCCTACGTGCCAGCATCCTTGGTACTTCAACGACCACATGATTGTGAAATAGTCTTACATACGGCAAGACACATACTCAACATAGACCCCTGTGCTACAGCAATTTGATCCTGGTTCCTGAGTCATCCGTATCGCACCTCTTGCTCGGTTTGAAGCAGGGCAAGAAAAATTCAATTTCCTTGTTGGGAAAGACATTTGCTACATATCTTTCGGCGCATCATAGATGATGAGCCTGCTCTTACTCCTTGTGGGCACCTCAGTCTCGAATGCCTCCGTTAGGTTCATGGAGTCTTTGAGTTTTTTCCAGATTCGCTTCGGTTGCTGTTTCAACGACCAGACGCTTCCTGGTCTCTTTTAAACTGCTTATTTTAACCTTCATCTACCTCGGTTTGAAAGTCTTTTGAAGAACTTCTATATCTTATCACGTACAAGTAATTTTTCCACATCCGTTGTATTAAGAAAGAGCAGTTTTGGCGGTGCTCTTATCACGACTTTAGATGGCTTTATGCTCTTATCACTACTGCTCTTATCTCGGCTATTAGAATGTCTATAAATGCGATAAAATCATCACCCTGACGTTCTCTCTGAGTGTCCCTCAAAACTTGACATTCTCTTGGCGTAGCAACTGACCAGGTCACGTTTGCTAAGCAGATATTGTCCACTGTTCGATTATGATATGGGTGGTAAGCTTCTAGCTATATTGCCTTTGTTCTATGGGAGCCGCTCAGATGTAGTTATGTTAAATGGAATTGCAACATATATGTTCGTTGATATTATCCAGTACTGTTTATTTGGTTCATGAGCTTTTACTAAAAAATAGAGGTTCGTCATGGCCACAGATTTGTGGAGCTGTTCGTTATGGCCAGGTAGTTGCAGGTATTGTCACTTTGTTGGAATGATTCCATAATTCTGTTATATTAACGTGTTTATTTATGCGAACATTTAAGTTACTTTCACTTTACTGGGAAACGAGTGCTGCTGAGAAATAGGATCACAAATGGGCTGTGGTGGCATGATTCTGATATGGCCCGATTATTTTCTTCTTTCTGGACTGGCTTTCTTGTTTGTAATGACATTGTCTGATGGTCACCTTCAGAGTTAATATTTTTAGTGAGTTGTAGATTGTGTGTTTATTTTATCGAGTTTTATCTTTTGTCTTTTTATTTCTTTCGTGACTATTAACTTAACTCCTGTCAAACTCAATACTTACTAAATTTGTGTGATTTATGGGGTACTAGCTATTGATCAACTCGTCATTTTCTGTTTTCGTATTAGGTGCATCTTCTTCAAAAAAAGCTCTGAAAGTTTAAACAATAGCCTGTCTGTATATTGCTGTAATTTCGTGTATTGTTTGTAAGCCTTTCTTATCAATCCTTCCCGAATGGTAAACGTACTGTTTCATCTGTTCTGCTTTTCCGTAAACGTAAGATTTTTAAAGGGTAAGTTTGAAAAAACTTATTATTTAAAATTTATTTCAAACTTAACTATTTATTTAAAACTACAGCTATTATTAATGTACAGAAAAATGTCAGCTTCCCATCAGGACGCGCTTCGCATGTTTTTCTCTTTCAAGTTCATACACGGTTAATAATTTAGAAGAAGGGTATAATTACTGTGTGTATATATAGTTCTTCTGAGTACGAGGTCGATAGTCAGATATTCCTTATGAATTATTTGTGATGGCTGTCTTAATTTTAATTGAACTCTGGAGATTTTTTCCACCATTCTGTGGCACATTATTGATCTGGCGCATGTTTTAGAATGGGAAAATTTCTTTCTCACATTTTTCTATCTTTAAATTTCTGATTCGGCGACCTTAATGAATAGCGAAAAAAAAGATAGATTACAGACGGGTGGCAAGAGCATGTAAATCAATCATTCAAGAAAACTGTTAATAGAATTTTCTTTTACTATAAATAGAGCGAATGAGTAGGCAGCAACCGTTTGTGCATGTATAGATATAAGTATAAATGTGTACGTATATATAAATGCATATAAACATTATAAAAAGAAATCATACTAATGATGTAGAAGAGCAAAAGATAATAAAAATATAACAGGTGACTAGAAAATAATAAAACAACATAATATTTTATTTTTGTATTATTCTTAAATTTTTGATCTTTAATATCAAAGCGCCGCCAGTAATCAATCCATTTATTCCCAAACGGATGAGTTTCCGAAACATTTTCCGACAAATTACCCATTAAATGATAGTATTAGTGGTCTTGCTATAATCTTCTGCTCTCTTTTTAAAAGGAATGTATTTGAGATTATAGAGTTCTCATATAGTCGATACTCACAAGATTTTAGATTCTATTGTTCCCACTCTTTTAATCTTTCCAATATTAGTTTTGGACTCGTAGATTATAACAATCGATTTCAAATAATCTCTGTAATTCTATACTCGTCCTCTTTTGTGATTCTCTGATATTATCTTTTTGATATCTTTTTTAGGTTTAAAAAAAACATAATCACTTAGTTTTGAATTCTGCATTTAGAAAATGCATAAAAGTATCCAATCTGGTTTCTTTTGTTATGTATTTTTTGATTCGACTTGTTTGTAAACAGCACTGACTCTAGTTTGAAGACAACATTATCAAATTTCTAATCTTTTAGTGTATTTTTTTTCAGTATTTTAGAATTTTTTACAATCTTTTCATCCTTAGCTTAATTTGTTAAATATTCTTAGTGCATATATTTCTCGCTCATCTCACAATACCTTTTTCTGTTTCCCGCTGTCGTATTTTTGTTTAAACTCTAACATGGCATTTAATTCTTTTTCTTGCCATAGAAGTTTTTTCTGTTTTGAGATATGAGAGATTATGATTTAACTCTCTTCTGTTTTCTTTAAAATGAAACATTCACCTATGCTACCATTCTCATTAACGTTATCAATATAATTTTCTTTATGTTTCTAATTTATTTCTCGTTTTAATTAAAAACATAGACTTTCTTTCTTTTTCTTATGAACTTAAGCTTTGATCACTATTACTATTATTGTTATAAGAAATTCAATTTACTATTTCATCTCCTAAAATTTTTTATGCTGTTTATATCTGTATTCTCGTTAAATGATACTTGTATATCGTAACATTTATAGTTATCTACATGCTCATATCTTTTATATACTAGGTGTACTGGTATGATGTGAGCGTTTTGTTGTGAAAATAAAACCCTAATTGGAATAGGAAAGTGAAAACTATTTTATTCAAAGTATTGGCCATTGATTTCTCCATATTTTGACAACTTTCTGAAAATGTGTTATATTTAGATTTTTTATCATCTACTATTTGTTATTTCTTGCTCTGTACTTGATGTGGCATTCTGATTTAAGGCGAGCGGATGACTTGTCTAATGAGACGCGCACGCGCGCGCGCGTGTGTGTATGTCAATCTTTTTTTGCATGGTGTTATGGGTGATGTTAATAATAACAAACATTAATAATCATCGTTTTATATCTATAGAGATCTGTCTAAACTTAAAAATTTCTGATTAAATTAAAGTTGTCTATTATATTATAATTATATATTATATACTAATACTATTATTATATCTATCTATTAAAATTAGAATTCTTTGAACATAACTATATAGTTAAATGTTAAATATGTATTATATTAGTTCAGTTTACTTTATATGAGATACAATAAGGTGCTAAATTTGTTGAACTCAGTCACAAAAACTACGCAACTAATACTATTAATAATTGTACTCACTAGTGTTACGCTCTCAGGATCTTTAAATTCAACATAAGCGATTCCTTTAAACCTTCTTGTTTTATTACAAGTAATTAAACGAACATCTTGAACTTTACCAACACTTGAGAAAAATTCTTCTAAATCACGTGCACGAATCCGTTGACTAAGTTGCATACAAAAAACTGTTCGAGCATCTCTTTCTTCTGGTGTCAATTCATCATTTCGACTGAAATAAAAAAATGATTTGTACATAGTTCTTAAAATTATATTATTTCTGCATTTAGGCAAACAAATATAAAAAAATTAATTTACAGTATTCTTTTGAAAATGCAATGTTCAAAAAATAAATAACAAAGACTATAAAGAAAAACTTATAAAATATATTCGGAAACAAGATAGGTTCTGTAAAGGAGTCATCGACAAAGCAATCAAGTTATCACACAGAGATTTTAGAAAAGATCATTTAAAATTAGTTGGAGATATTCATTAACAATGCTTATCCAATAGACTTTGTGGATAAAATGATTGCAGAGAGAGTGGATCAAATTTCTAATAACACTAGAGAACATAATATGGAAAAGAGGGACATAATAATAAAATCGTGGTAGTACCATATGTAAAATGATTATCCGAAAGAGTTAGAAGTGCATTTAAAAAACATATGATTCAAGTTTACTTTAGAAACAATAATAAAGCTATTTAATAATTGTAAAGATAAGGATGATAAAGGTTTGAAAACAGGAATAGTATATAAAATAAATTGTGAAGATTGTGACAAGTATTATATTGGACAAACGAGAAGGTACATAAAACAAAGAATATATGAACATCAATATATCTTACGAAGCATGAATAGTAGATCCGGGCTAAAAGAACATAGTTTAAACTTGTTACATTCTTTCGATTTTGAAAATGTAAATATTTTAAAACATAGTATTAAGAATAAATATAAAAGAGAAACTTTTGAAAATATTCATGTTTTGAAGAATCCCAATAATGTAAATTCAATATTAAAGTCGAGTAAATTGGACAACACTTATCATTACTTATGTTAGAGACAAGTTGCGACAGGATCTGTATGTATGAATACTCGGAAAGTACCGTAATGCGATATATATTGAGTGAGTGTCTGCGCGCAGACGGCACAGGGAATTTAGGTAATTATACAAGTTGGTACAGGTACAGATGATTAAGGGCAGAACGAGGCGATGAGCGGATCGACAGAGTGCGTCAGATTTGGTTTGGCATCGGTCAGATGAACATCGTGACACGTGTGCGCAGATTTGTGAGATTTGTGTGACGTATAAGAGAGAGAGAGAGAGAGAGAATTCATTTTGTATTATTATATTGAATTATTGTAATTTTTTATAGTCTGAATATACCTAAATTATAATTAATAAATGTTTGTGTTCTTTGGTTAATAATCCTGATAATGCCCCTACAACTCCCTAACACTTATTAATGTAGAATTTGAATTTCGCATTTAAGTTGAAGAAAAAAGGGGGGAGTCCTCTGAATGTTATACTAATAAATTTAGAGTGGAGATTGGGTATATAAAGTAGCATGCTGTGTTTTTCATTTTAGTTTAGTTGCTGAGGATGAACCGTAGTGGTACGAAACGTCGGACAAGAAGGTGATCCTAAATTTAAGGTGGTGGGGGCAGTCAGGTTGTCCTTTACTAACATGGAATAAGTACTTTTATTATTCTTGATATTTTTATTTACTTATTATTGTATTTTTATTTTTATTTTTATTTTATTATTATTTTCATTTTATTTTTATTTTTAATTTTCTGATATAATTAGGCGAGTCAAATAAAGATAAATATAACAAATTACGCGAGCTCGTTCTGTTGATGTTTGTTTTTTTATGCTGAGATACAAGCGAATTTCCCAATGCACAACTTATTAAACTAAATATTAAAATATGTTTGATGGTTTCCCAATGAAAGTTATTTATGAACTATTGTCATAAATTTAAGCTTGGTTCGATGAGCAATAACCGTAGATGCATTCACGGTTCGGATAGCGTTATTACAATATGTACTCTGAGATCGGATTATATAAGAAACATCGAATAAAGAAACTTGTATATAATTTACTCTATTCTTAGTTTAAACTGGTGAAGGCGGGGCAAAGACGATAAAATTATTTATTTTATGCTTTTTTAGAAGAAACAATTGATCCTCCCTTGCTTCCATCAAGCGCCTGTGGAAGCCTTCTCCTTTCGTTTGAAAATCGTCCGTATTTTGCGCTTTTGATTGACTGTTAAACATTGGTGGGTAACACAACAACTAAAATGTTATTAGTATTAACCAAGAAAAAAAGGAAATACTTGCAAAATTCAAAGCAGGTTTTTGGTATAAATACATATACAGATATGTGAATCGCAGAGGAATGGTTTCGACGAATCAGAGCCGGTGAAGACGACACCATAGATAAGCCAGCCGATGGAAGACCTGTGACGACGAATGCCGATCAAATCATGGAATTTATCGAGTTAGACCGGAATGTGGCATCTCGTGACATCGCCCAAGAGATGAGAGTTAGTCACCAAACCATTTTGAACCATCTGCAGAAGGCTGGATACAAAAAAAGCTGGATGTTTGGGTGCCGAATGATTTGACGCAAAGAAACATTCTGGACCGAATCAACGCCTGCGATATGCTGCTGAAACGGAACGAACTCAACCCATTTTTGAAACGGATGGTGATTGGTGACGAAAAATGGATCACATTCAACAATATAAAGCAAAAACGGTCGTGCTCCAAGGCCGTTGGACCGTCCCAAACAGTGGCCAAGCCAGTATTGGCAGCCAGGAAGTTTTTGCTGTGTGTTTAGTGGAATTGGAAGCGAATCATCCACTATGAGCTGCTCCCATATGGCCAGACGCTTAATTCTACCATCTACTGTGAACAAATGGACCGCTTGAAGCAGACTATCAACCAGAAGCGTCTACAATTGGCCAACAGGAAGGGTGTAGTGTTCCACCACGACAACGCCAGACCACATACTTTGTTAATGACTCATCAGATGGTACCGGATTTCGGATGGGAGGTTTTCTCTGCATCCACCATATAGCCCCGACATAGCGCCAAATGATTACTACCTGTTCCTGTCCATGTCGAATGCCATTGGTGGTGTAAAGTTGGACTCAAAAGAGGCTTGTGAAAAGTGGCTGTCCGAGTTTTCGCAAATAAGGAGAGGGGTTTCTACGAGAGGGGTATTATGAAGTTGCCGTCTAGATGGAAACAGATTATCGAACAATACGGTGCATATTTCAAGTAAATCCGAGCACTGTAACACTTTTTATAAAGTATTGAATAAAGAGCAAAAAGCGGAAGCGAGATATTTGAGAACCTACTATTTAACAAATAAATACTATCTACATGGTCTCATAAAAAAACCAGCGCGAAACACCGGCGTATTTTCAGGAAAGATTCTTCCAATGATTATACTCATAATTCATTATTGTAAGAATAAATTAAGTTAAACAATAAGCTAGATAGGCCATTCTCCATAAAATGTTATAGGAAAATAGTTTATAATAATATTGAACATAAGTATATCCAAATGAACGATAGTACAACATATTTTGTGAAATAATTAGTTCATGTACTATTTAAATTAAACTCGTTACATATACTTAAAATTTGTTTAATTAAGAACTCTGTATTAAATAAGTATAGTTAGTTTTTATGATAAAAATATTGTATATAAATGGAGTCAATCAGAAATAAAGATTCTTAAAAGAAAATGTAGCATTTTTCTATTTATTCTAAATGCTGTGTGGCTATATATGCACAGTCGAAAACTTTTAGTCCATTCTCATATATATGTCTCTACTCGCGCATGTACATTATACCACACATTCTCTATAACAACCAATTGTATGCAATACTGACGCTATACTGCATATACATACGCACCCGCCTCCCCTATTTCACTCTCTTAAAAATACTTTACATTCTCATGATCATAGTAATCTAGATATTAGTATCGTTAATGAAGGATTGCTCATTTGATATTTCACCCTAGCACAGTAAGCGTCTTGTTTTTAGTAACTCATACGTACTAGAATCATTATCATCAACACATGAATATTTTCAAACTAATTGTTAGCATATTCATTTCAAGTAATGAGTACTAAATTAGCAATTAGACTAAATTTAAATTTTTGCTTCGTAAAAGTCGAAATTGTTAAGAACTCGATAATAACCTCTTGGACTAATCCTAAGTACATGTCTGTCTATTCAATACTAAATTATATGGTCGCCCATGATGTACTTACTATTGATACAAGTATATTAATTTTCGTTCATTTTATTTAAGTATATTTATTTAAGCTATTCAGTTGACATAAATTTTTTTTAATTGATTGGGTATATAATAACTTTTCCAGCGTTTTTTCCCAAAATGTAACGTTTTATTATTAAAGCATGATTACATATCCTTTATTCAAAGCGTTATCCGTCGGAAGCTACAACTTTCTGATAATTTATGAATCCAGACCAAAAAATTTTCTCTTCTAATAGTTTTGTTTTCACAATAAAAACTATTTGTGAAAAATATTTTGTTATAATATTTAAATAACTTAATAAAAAATACTAAATAATAATTAAATAAAACACTTAAAACATTTAACTTATCTAATCTAACCACTTCAATAATGTTTGCTATACCTCAGAACTTTTTAGCGAAGAGCTTCACTCAAACGACACATAACACTCAAATAATATTTCTTGTTAACAGTTTGGCCAACAGTTCGAAAGGAATTAAGAATGTATTACAGCATTATAATCGAAAAAACATGTTAACATAACTTTGATTTTTGAGCGACTTTGGCGTGGTTTTGTTCTTGTCTTACCTTTGGTTCGATTCGCTCAATTGATTAGTTATTTCTGGATCCTAAGCGAAGATCCAAGTCATACGTCCGGTAATGATATGTTCTATGATTAATTGATAGTCCGAAGTCGTCTCTTCGCAGATGTCAAAGCGAAGTTTTCCCAAAAATTTAAGTTTTTTTGGCACCAATTGGCACTCGATTATTTTGAACTCCAAAATATCAGTCACATTTCCGGCAATGATGTTGCACAACTGGCTGACAGTCCGAAATCATTTCTTCGCAGACATTAACGGAACGCCCTTTTCCCAAAAATTTGAGTGATTCTTGCAACAATCAATCTTCACTATTCTAAGATCCAAAATATCATTCACAATGGCTTGAAGTAATCTAAATGAAATTTCCACAGAATCGGCAAGGTCTTTAATTGTCAGCCGACGATTTTGGAGCAGATATTCTATTACCTGCTTGATGTGATGATTATTAGTCGATGTTTTTCACTGTTTTGACACCATATGCTTCTTAACACGCTTGCAGTCGGTTTTGAATTCGTTGCACCGCTTTAAACATTCTTTTAAAACCACTCTCACCGTTTTCGCAGTCAAAATTTCATTCTAGGAACAAAATTTAATGCAAATTCCATGTTCCATAAATACAGATATAGGCGAAATCGCCGTATTCATTTTCAATACCTCACAAAACGAAGCATCTACAACAAATTAATGAATATTTTGACGTGAAATTTGTCAGGGATTATACTAACAGTACTATCAAATTCCACAAAAAACATTTTACCGAATGGAAGAATCCCGGAAATGTAAATCGGAAATTCTCCTTTTAATTTGATCACAGTAGTAGGTGATACATGTTCCAAGTTTAGTATGACACAAAAAAAATCATTCTCACAAACCTGTTTTCTTTCATCACGATTACCCGGCATAAATATGAATAGCACCTAACATCATCTGATATATTTATAACTACATTGATATAATAACATTAATATAATATAAACACTATGTATAATTTTTTTATGATTCTTTTACATTTATTAATGAAATAGAAGGGAAAAATAAATTTAATTTAAGAATTCAGTTTGTTATATATATGTGTGTGTGTGTGTGTGGGGGGGGGGGGGACGGATTCGTGAGAGGGATGTTAATTGCGGGGAAAACCCGGGCGGAGCTAATGGGACTGCCAGTCGTATCCGGTTGGGTGGGGGAGGCGACGCGACGCGAGGGCACGCCGTGCGTGACAGGGCAGCTGGTGAGCGTCCGAACCCGAGTGCGCACGTGAGCGGCAGTGAGCCCAGCGCTGTTGTAGTTTTTTGTTAATAAATACAGTTTACCCTAGACAAGAATTCGTTCATTTCCCGGCCCAGCACTTCGAATCCCACATTGGGGGCTCAACCGGGATTCTGGCAAGCGGGGCCGAACGAGATAAAAAACGCATAACGTCAAGGAGATGGCACGAGCGCCAAGGGCAAGCAACTAGAGGATCGCGTCGCGGTAAGTAAGCAACGCGCGGTTCGACGGTTTGGGCAACCGTTCGAAGTGACGCCACGCGGGGTGCCAGCGTGAGGTGTAAGGCGCTGCATGCTGTTGATCAACTACGGACGCCGGGCGAGCACCGGCGCAGACAAGGTGGGTCAGCGAGGACGCCATGCACGCGTGACGCCGTATTGTCGGGAGCGACAAGCGTCAAGCACGGAGGGAAAGGGCGTTATAAGGACGCGCGCATATTCGCAGAGGCGAGAACTACCGGCAAAGTGCGTCCAGCCACCGAGGTCCGCCAAGGAAGCCGCTGAGCAGTAAGCGCGGGCATGAGGGGCGACGTGTGGCGCGCCAGGAAGACGTGCCGCCACGTCAGTGATGGTAGAAGCGAGGAACAGGTCCGGCACGGGAGTGACTCCAGGGGAGACAGCAAGGGGAAGAAAAAGACATGGTGAATGAAGAGGTGGCGAAACAATTCGCCCAACTGCAAGCCGCAGTGCGTGAGCAAACGAAGCGAGCCGCCTGTCTGGAACAGCAGTTGAGGGAGCAGACGGAGCATGCATCGCGCCGAGAGCGGGACCTCCTCGAGCAAGTCGCGAGCCACTGCTCAACACCATCCCCAAGTACGACTCCCCGCTCCATATGCTGCATATGGACCATGTGAGGCCCCTGCCCCTGCCCCAACAAGAAAGGCATACAAATACCTGCTCGTCATCGTGGATGGCTTCTCCAAAAATACTTGGATATTTGCGAAGTCGACCAGCTTGAAGGAAACGATCGAGAAACTCAAGGTGGTGCAGCAGACCTTCGGCAATCCTTAGCGGATAGTAACGGACCGAGGGACCACCTTCACCGCTCAGAAGTTCAACGAGCATTGGGGCGAAAATAGCATAGAACACTTGACGATAACAACGGGCGTCCCCAGAGAAAACGGAGAGGTCGAGCGAGTCAACGACGTGGTCGAGTCGGTTATCTGAAAAATAGCCATAGACGAACCCCTGATATGGTATAAGCAGGTGAGTGAGGTCCAACGGGTACTCAATGGCTCACATCAGCGAGCGATAGGTATGATCAGTTCCTCTTCGGCGCCAAACTAAGAAATGGGCAAAACGAAGCAATCATCCGGCTAATCGAACAGGCGCGCAGGCAGCTCTTCGAGAATAATCGTGATGAACTTAGAAAGTGCGCGAGACATCAGATCCTCGAACTACAAGAAGAAAATCGGCGTGGCTTCAACAGGAAAAGGAAGGAAGCCACGAAGTATCGCATAGGAGACGTGTTCGCGATCAAGCAAACGCAATCGGGTCCAGGGCTCAAAATCCACTCAAAGTTTCTCGGCCCCTAAAGTGTTCTCTCCGTCCAGAATCGTGATCGTTAGACGGTGAATAAGATCACGGGCGGAAAAGGTCCCAGCAGGACGACGTGCTCGGCGGATAATATGAAGCCATGGAAGGGTTTCCGCGAATATCTCGACGATCAACAGGACGAGTCAACCGCCGAGGAAGAAAGCGAGGTAGACGCGGAGCGAGAAGAAGAAGAAGAAGAAGAAGACGACGAAGAGGCCTAGCACAGAGCGCAAATCGAAGCAACGCCATAGAAATCGAGCGAAACGTGCAGTGCGCGAGTGAGTTAAGACGCAGATTTTATATATTCCTGTATATACCGCGTGCGTATATCGTGCGCGATTCCATAGTTATCTACTAAGCGTGCGTAAGTTATGCGAGTTTTTTGAGCATATAAATTCTGTGCGTACGTATGTCAATATGCGTGTTACTAATAATCAATGTAATCAATCTAGAGTGAGTATTAGTTATCCATGCAAGCAATAAATAAATAAAGGATACATGCATCGTCTGGGGGCAGCCGATCCGGTCAGGAAAGGTCGAGTTCTGGGGACGGGTCCGTGAGGGGGATTAATTGCGGGGAAACACCGGGCGGAGCCAATGGGACTGGCAGTCCCACCCGTCTGGGTGGGGGAGGCGACGCGACGCGGAGGCACGCCGTGCGTGAGAGAGCAGTTGGTGCGCGTCCAAGCCCGAGTGCGCACGTGAGCGGCAGTGAGCCTAGCGCTGTTGTAGTTTTTGTTAATAAATACAGTTTACCGTAAGGAGCTGCGCACGAAAATGTGCAGTAGCACCACCGCGCACAGCAGATAGTAGATTCATATAGGAATTTGCCCCCCCCCCCTCGCAAAAATAGATGCTTCTTTCGGTTAATACTTCGTTTATGAAAAATCGTATAATTAATGTAATACCGATTAGCCTCATTGTGTCCACGCATTACCGTATGTTATCTATGTTTGTTATCATTATATATGTTATTATCGCTATATATAAAATTTTTCTTCATATACATAATTTGTATATGTCCATATATATTATTTTTATTATTATAAATTTTCATTGACTTATTTATATTTCATATTTTATTTATCTATTTAATAATAACATTCTACTATTAATATATTTCCATCATATTATTTTCATTACATTTCATATATCTATATGTGTTCAAACAAGAAATTGTCCTGAATGATGTGCTTCTGGCCCTTTCCCTAGTCGTCCAGCTCACTAGCTTTTAGAAGTTAGTGGCAAACATTCTTTTGTATTCTCTTGAGCCATCCCCGACGTTATAGACAGTCTGAAAAGCATCGTGCCTTTCTCACACTAGCTGTGATCAGCTCAACAGCAGCAATTGACAGCTGCTATACAGTTTCACATTGGAGGTTTTTAGGTGAGTGATTAAAATGGAAACGAATGCACATCTTTCAAGTCTAAGGCGTGTATGTCATTCAGGAGAACAACTGGCATCAGGAAAGCACAAAGCAAAAAGGATTTGACCATAATTTATAGTTGTCAATAGGAAAAACCTGTTAGTAAAAACAGGCCCTTGACGAGCAATATGTATATTGCTTAGCAATCAAGCTTTCTGCATGAAACCTACTTTCTTTTGCTAATTGGCAGCCTGAGAGGCAGGAGAATAATCATTACGACAAGAAGAATCGATCAATGTTACATTTATTTGTTTTATATGTGATAAAGGTATTATAAGTGCCTATTTGTATGTGCATTGTGCAAGCTATCCTTGTGCTATTCAACAATACCCAGCATAAGATCAGCGAAGACACGTCTTTTCGACCTAATATTCAGTTATATTTATTGAAGTCCAGTGAAAGTGCCAGTGACAGTAACATACATAAAAAATTAATACCTGTCTGCTACACAAGACAGTATTTTTATAATACATATTATAATCAAGGCAACAAGGAACTGAAAATCAACAGATAATTGATAAATTATTAACAATTACACAGCATGGGATCAGCATAGCTGTCATAAACAGAACATGTATGTGTTAAAATACATTTTATTATAAGGTAAGATTATAAAATAGAGGTGATGATAAAATTTGTTAAGAACATCAGGCAACGATAACATCAATAAATTCACAATAAATAAGAATAATAAACAAATAAATAAGTGGATAAACAAATCTTTGACCATCACAACTTGGATATTTCCTCACTACAATAGTACCTGCATAATAAGTATAATACCATCATTAATTAATAAATACTATCAAGTAATTTATAATAATAATCAATTGAAGAAAAAAAAGAGACAGAAAGACAAAGTAAATACTTACCTGACACAACAATAATTTTAGGATTTGGCTCAAAAACAGAAATACAAAACTAAACAAAATAAAGTAGGTTTAAAGAACAAAAAGGAGTAAAGATTAACAATACAACATTTTAATAGAATAAACTAACAATTTAAGAAATTTTTATCTTTAATTTAATAAGCTAACTACTATATAAAAAAATACTGATAATTATAAGCGAAAATAAATATAGGCAGCTATTTTTATCGAACCTATAAATTTTAAAATAGACGTGTATATTAGCGAATGCAACAATAAGTTATAAAAACAAGATTTTAATCTATGGTTATACAATAAATTATATATAAACTAGATATATATAATTATATAAACAATACCTAATTAATCTATAAAAAAAAAAAATTTTATCAGTGCCATATATACTTCAGTAAGATGGAAGCAAAGCCATCGACAAGTCAGGCACAGGCCGACGAAGAAAAAAGGTTAAATAGCCTCTTCACAGAAATGCCGTCAGACAAATTAACACAAGAAGCGAGATAATACAATATCAATACTAAAGATAACATCGAGGCTCTTCTTTTTGGAAAGAGCGCTGCTGAGTGGAATGAGATGAACGATGAAATTCATCCGGATATTTCAGAAATATCAGAAGTATTAAACTCCACGGAGCTGAACTCGGCAGAGAAGATAAAAGTTAATAAAGGAACAGCTCTTGATATAGATACACGGAATGCGGCCACTCAGCAGAGCCCCCAACGTCAAACACTCATAACGACACCACCATGGGGTTTTCCCATCAACACCCCATTTGAAGGTTATAATATAGGTCTATAGTCATCACCACCGGCCCATAGTACAAACCTCCAGGGCGCCGAGGCAATGCCTGCACCTATGGTAAATCCGTGGTATAATCTACCTAGACCATGAAACAATCCCCAGAACGTATGAATGCGACAGTATGCTGCACATATGCAGCACTTGCAGCAGAAGCCAACTACCGTACCAGCAGAAGGTCAAGTAACACCATCATCGCCCCGCCAAATGAAATCCCATATCCACAGAGCTGGCAACAGTTGTTACTGTTGCCAGCTTAATAGCCACAGATGTTACTGGGTCCCGAAACGCAGCCCCAATAGAGGAAGACGAAAATCGATTTTTCCTGCATATCGAATTATCAGAAAAGATATTCCCGGCGCTGATAGACCCCGGGGCGCGCAAGTCCTACATCGGACCGCGACCAGCACGCATTGTAAAAACAGCAATCATACCGGTATTGTTCTTCATGCAGCTGCCAGATGGCCAGATCTGCTCGACTAGTAGACTATGACCGACAAGTAGACCTCCTTTGAAAAATATACAGCGCGCTTCAGAGTATCCACATCCCTGATGTACTATATCATCCTCGGGATGGATATTTTAATTCAACTACAGATGACGATTAATTTCACCAAGGTGACTTGGCAGACGCCTAGAAACTTAGTACGAAACTTTGTAACGCGCTCGAACAATGAAGTCCAAGCATCAGGAGTAAATGGAGTTGCAACACTGAAGCAGGGACATAGACGACAGCTGAACCAGCTGTTGGAGCAGCTAATACCAAAATAAAAGGAGCTTTAAGGCTCGCACAGATGCTCCCACACCACATAGATGTACATACAAGGCCATCGACCTAAAACAGCGCCTCCGCCGCATACCGGATAAACACTAAAACAGACCCACGCAGAAGTCGATAGATCTCTCACCGAAGGAATCATGCCGAAGAAGGACGGCAAGATCAGGTTCTGTATTGACTACAGGGCAGTTAACCAGGTAACGAAGAAAGATGCATATCCTCTTCCTCACATGGACGTCCTATTGGATTATCTGCGTGACGCTCGTTATCTTTCTAAGATAGATTTGAGCCAGACATATCACCAGATTCCTCTAGACGACGATAGCAAGGAAATAACTGCCTTTGCAGCCCCACAGAAAGGTCTGTTTCAGTACACCCAAATTCCATATGGGCTGACTAACGCCCCTGACAGTTTCCAGCGCGGCATAGATGTCCTGTTCTGACCGCAATGGTAACCGAGCGTCTTTGTTTACATGGACGATATTATTATCGCCACTGATATTTTCAAGCAGCATACTCTGCAAATAGCAGCGGTACTATTTCGCCTGAACCAGGTTGGGCTCCAAATTAACAAAGAGAAGTCTGAATTTTACTACCCGGAGGTACGTTACCTGGGTTATGTAGTAGACAAAGGCGGATTGCGTACGGACCCCGACAAGTTAAAACCCGTTACGGAATATCCGGCTCCGACGAACATAAAGCAGCTGAGAACTTTTCTCGGCATGATAGGGTGGTATGCCCGCTTTATAAAATCATTATCGGACGTAAAAGCCTCACTCAGCAAGCTCCTAAGACAAAACGCGCGATGGCAGTGGGACAAACCCCAGGAAAACGGATTTAACCAACTGCGTTTCTTGCTAAAGCAAGCACCGCTGTTAGCGCGCCCCATACAGAATAAGCCCTCATACTCCAAACCAATGCCAGCAACTACGCTTTCGGTGCCGTACTTAATCAAGACACGGATAACGAAGAGCACCCTATCGCTTATGCGAGTAGGGCATTGACTAAGACGGAGATCAACTACACAGTTACCGAGAAAGAGTGTCTCGCAGTACTCTGGGCAGTAGAGAAGTTTGGAGTCTATCTGTTAGGAGAAGAGTTCACGGTGATAACAGATTACAGTAGCCTAATATGGCTACATACGCTGAAAAATTCCACGGGCATAGGTATATATATATATATATATATATATATATATATATGTGCAAAAAGTATGTGCCAAACTAGTGCCGAGAATCACATTTTAACCTCAAGAAGCTTGCAGAAATATTTATATTAACACTTACAATGCGACTGAAAATGGGTCAAACTTATAATTATTATATGTTGCAAATGGTAATAACATGTAAAGAATCTTCTTTTTTAACTATGATGCTGAAAGAAAGTGCGAATCCATGCACTGGAAGAGTGCAAAAAGATAATCGTTTTTTCGATATTTATGAAATCTGCATGAAAGAAATAAGATATATGTTGAAACTGTGAAAAAAGAGACGCGCGTCATAAGGAAACTTATAAAAAAAAATCTTTTCAACAGTGTTTCGATCAATGAAAGATTCGCATGGAGCGGTGTAGGGATAGAGAAGGGATCCATAGAAAGGTAATATAATAAATAAATACAAGAAAATTCTTAATACCACCAATGTCATTATTTAATACTCATGCCTTATATTCATTAAATTTAATATAAGTAATAGATATTGCTTTCATAAATTGAAAAAAAATTCATTGTAAGCCATCGAATACATACACGCAGAGAAAGAGAGAGAGAGAGAGAAAGAGGGGGGGGGGAAGAAAGATATTACTTTAATTCACAATAAAATCACACATTCCTTATAATAGAAATTCAATGTTTGAATATAGTAATTAATAAATATTGTTTTATTGGTCTTACAGTCCAATCAATTCAATCCAAAAATAAAATAAAAATAAAAATAAAATAGAAATTAAAAATAAATATTAAATTAAAAATTAAATTAAAATTATAATGACAGTCAGACTGTCCTTGTTTACATTCACCCCTGTAGACTAATCTGAAAATAAAATATTAGCTGAAAAAATTCTTTGTTAGTAAAGTGCAATTGAATTGTACTTCTGTCGACTGCCCATATACAAATTAATAAATATTTTTTTATTGGTCTTACAGTCCAATCAATTTCAACCAAAAATAAAATAAAATAAAAATAAAAATAAAAATAAAAATAAAATAAAAATAAAAACTAAAAAATAAAAAATAAAAATAACAATAAAAAATAAAAAATAAGAAATACAAATAATAAATAATAAAAATAAAAAATAAAAATTAAAAATAAAAATTAAATTAAAAATTAAATTAAAATGATAATGACAGTCAGACTGTCCTTGTTTATATTCACCCCCGTAGACTAATCTGAAAATAAAATATTAGCTGAAAAAATTCTTTGTTAGTAAAGTGCAGTCTGACTGTCCCCAACACCCTTACCTAATTGAAGACTTGTCCAACGTTTCGAGCTCGCTACGGCTCCTCATCAGGGACTGGTGACCCCTACAGTCCCTGATGAGGAGCCGTAGCGAGCTCGAAACGTTGGACAAGTCTTCAATTAGGTAAGGGTGTTGGGGACAGTCAGACTGCACTTTACTAACAAAGAATTTTTTCAGCTAATATTTTATTTTCAGATTAGTCTACGGGGGTGAATATAAACAAGGACAGTCTGACTGTCATTATCATTTTAATTTAATTTTTAATTTAATTTTTATTTTTAATTTTTATTTTTTATTTTTATTATTTATTATTTGTATTTCTTATTTTTTATTTTTTATTGTTATTTTTATTTTTTATTTTTTAGTTTTTATTTTTATTTTATTTTTATTTTTATTTTTATTTTTATTTTATTTTATTTTTGGTTGAAATTGATTGGACTGTAAGACCAATAAAAAAAAAAAATATTTATTAATTAGTAAAGTGCAGTCTGACTGTCCCCAACACCCTTACCTAATTGAAGACTTGTCCCAACGTTTCGAGCTCGCTACGGCTCCTCATCAGGGACTCCTAACTCCTAAGTCCCTGATGAGGAGCCATAGCGAGCTCGAAACGTTTGACAAGTCTTCAATTAGGTAAGGGTGTTGGGGACAGTCAGACTGCACTTTACTAACAAAGAATTTTTTCAGCTAATATTTTATTTTCGGATTAGTCTACGGGGGTGAATGTAAACAAGGACAGTCTGACTGTCATTATAATTTTAATTTAATTTTTAATTTAATTATTATTTTTAATTATTATTTTATTTTTATTTATTTATGTTTTTTTATTTTTTCTTTTTTTTTTTATTTTTATTTTTATTTTTTATTTTTATTTTTATTTTTATTTTATTTTTGGATTGAATTGATTGGACTGTAAGACCAATAAAAAAATATTTATTAATTTGTATATGGGCAGTCGACAAAAGTACAATTCAATTGTTTTGAATATAGTAATTCAATTAACCTTTTTAAAATCATCCAAAGGTAATAATAATCCAAAAAATTCGAATCACAACATATTGAAGAGAGAATGGAACTACTTTTGGATACTGTTCAAGTATGGAATTTGTTGAATTTTCTATAAAAAGTTGCCGCTATGTGCTAATCGTCAATTTTGAAAAATCTTTGAAATATCACCAGCCCATAAAGCAAACAATACGGCCGGATAATATGTATCTATGAAAACCATATTGAGCGACTTTGTTTTATCTTCCGAAGCCACCATCTGAAATGGACAGCCAAACTCAGATAATTTAGAAAGTCTTTTCGAAAATATTTTCGAAAATAATTTCGAACTTTCATTACCTTTTATAAAAATTTTATAACAACTCAAATCCCAAATATAAATAAAGCTATATATACTAACATCCCCCGTTTCGTTCGCGCGCGAAATAATAATTTAACCGATTTCATAAACATTTCAATAATACCCAAGTAAAAAGTATTTTATATATGCAGATCCATATTACTATAAATAATCGACCGTAATTTATCTATCGTCGCTTCTGTATAAAAAGCTGCTATGTATCTATCTAGCTCATTTCTTAGCGCACTATATTGTGAATATTATGTTTTTTTTTACATTCTTAATTATTTTTGCCTTTTGTATGGATGATTATGAAAAGCGTACATTGTACTAGGTCTTATATTTGTTATTATCCTGCAGCAAAGAGCATATATAAAGATATATATATATATATATATATATATATATATATATATATATATATATATATATATATACACTAGCATCCCTCGTCTCGGCTTCGCTCCAGAAAATATTTTAACCGATTTCATAATTCAATAATATGAATTTAAAAAGTACTCTATATATAAATATATATTTCTATAAATAATTGACCGTAATTTATCTATCTTCGCTTCTGTATAAAAAGTTGCTTCAAAGTCGCATCCACTTCAAAAAGCTTTTGACGACCATTTTATATAATGTGTGTGTGTGTGTGTGTGTGTGTGTGTGTGTGTGTGTGTGTGTGTGTGTGTGTGTGTGTGTGTGTGTGTGTGTGTGTGTGTGTGTGTGTGTGTGTGTGTGTGTGCATATTACATATGGCTTCGATGGGGAAATAGTTCTTTCGAGCTCGAGTGGTTGGAAAAGATGTCCAAGTATCTCGAGACGACATTTACGAAGAGCATCATGTTCGGACGATAAGATATGTCTCGGGAGAACTGATATAGACAATTTTCTGTTGGGGATGTAGAATACGATCAAGGGACGATGACTATTGAGGGTCTACGTGTTCGAACGATAGAATACGAATCTCTTCGTAGAAGTCCCTCTCCAACATATCTGGACATTGTTTCCCACCAACTATACACGAAACTCCCCGTTGAAATCGATCCCAAACACCTAGAAATTGTACTCTACCGTCCTTACACTGATCTCCCCATAGAAGTCGTTGCTCATACCTGAAAATCATCTTCTACCCTCCCAAAACGAAACTCCCATAGAAGACATTCCGACATACCTCGACATCTTTTGCAACCAACTAAACACGATAGTCCCAGTAGAAGTCGTCCCGAGAAGATTAGACATTATTTCTACCGCTTAAATACAATACTCCCCGTAGAAGTTGTTCGGAAACACCTAGACATCTCTACCGTCTCAACACGTATCTTCACAGAGAAGTCGTTCATACATACCTGGACGTCGTTTTCTAGCAATTAAATACAATAGTCCACGTAAAAATCCTTCAGAGACACCGAGACATCGCATTCTATCATCCAAACAGAAAGTTCACAATAGAAATTATCCTGAGGTATAGGGATATCATATTCGGCTGCCTGTACACGTCAAAACAATGTTTCTCAGTAGAAACCGTATTTAATATATATATATATATATATATATATATAGTTATCATACTAATTTAGAAAGACAAAGCGTGTTTTTGTTTGTACGCGATAACCGAAAAAACTACTGAACCGATTGTTCTGAAATTTGATATATAGATTCTATATTATCTTGGGAAGGACGTAGGCTATGTTTTTTATTGAAAATTATTTTACTTTCATCAATAAATTAAGTTAATGGTTTTAATAATCAGTTTCACCAGCGGCCACTAGGTGGCGTCTTGACTCACGAACATCAACTCAAAGTAGTCCGCTTAAAGTATTAATACCAGGCCAGCTCAGACAAATGTTCATATCCAACTTTGGGATTCGTATCCTAAAGAAGGTGTGGCGTTAGTTGGTATAAGCTTTTTTGTTCTTCAGGTTAATCTGACACTATTCTCACACCTTACGGATATCTTTTGATTTTTGTAAATTTTATTTTCTCTACGTGGGAAATACAAACTGATTACTTCTTTTTAGTCGGTTGATTCATATTGATTTAAAACGTAAGTAAATACAAAATGTTCTAAAACAACGAGCAATATTTCATTAAATAAAGTACAGCATTTCCAAATATATTGAAATATTATCAAGCAACAATGGAAATAGAAAAGAGTTTTTTTATTATACTCCATCTCATTTTCAATTGGTATGCAAGAAAAGATAAGGAGTTCGATACCAGGACAGCCTAAATCTTATTAATAATTATTACTGCAAGTTCTTTGTTAGACTATATCATACTTCATACTAATTAATAAAGACAAAACGTGTTTTTGTTTGTACACGATAACCGAAAAAATGAATGAACTGATTGTTCTGAAATTTGGCATATAGATTCTATATTATCTTGGGAAGGACATAGGCTATGTTTTTTATTGAAAATCATTTTACTTTCATCAATAAATTAAGTTCATGGTTTTAAAAATCAGTTCGGTCAGCGACCACTAGGTGGCGTCTTGAATCACAAACAACATCAACTCAAAGTAGTCCGCTTAAAGTATTAATACCAGGCCAACTCAAACGAATGTTCATATTCAACTTTGGGATTCGTATCCTAAAGGAGGTGTCACGTCAGTCGGTATTACCTTTTTTGTTCTTCAGGTTAATCTGACACTACTCTCACACCTTATGGATATCTTTTGACTTTTGTAAATTTTATTTTCTCTTACATGAGAATATCTCTCTCTCTCTCTCTCTCTCTCTCTCTCTCTCTCTCTATCTTCATGTCCTTTTTTCTTTTTCTCTTATAAAATAGTTCTGCATGCCAAATCATACTGAATATAGTTTGTGACGACAAATTATATTTTTATTTTTATACATTCTATTAACTTCAGAATTGTGACAAGAGACTATGTTTTTTTTAGTTTGGACAAAAGCAATGATGGTAAAATAGGATTCTTTACCAACAACCTTGAAACTATGAATATATATATATATATATATATATATATATATATATATATATATATATATATATATCGTCGCTTCTGCATAAAAGAGCAATATGCATCGTCTGCTTAAAAAATATGCTATTCGTATACCATATTTTATGTAAATTATATTGTACATATATTGTATGTATATATATATTGTATATATATTGTATGTATATCATATTGTACATATTATATATATACATTTTAAATACGATTTCTATAGGCAGTTGTGTATTTGAATAATAGAATGCCATCTCTAGGTGTCTCTGGGTGATTTCTACGGGGAATATTGGATTTAGTTGATAGAAAACGACGTCCAAGTATGAGGAAATCAACTTCCATGAGAATATCCGTGTTGGGACGGTTAAATACTATATCTAGGTCTTTCCGAACGACTTCTACGGGGAGTATTGTGTTTAGTCGTTCGGAAGAGATGCTAGCTTTCTCGGGACGACTTCTACTGGGACTATTTTTTATTTTATTTAGTTGGTAGGAAACGATGTTTAGGTACGTCGGGACAACTTATTCGGGGAGTTTCGTGTTTGGATGATAGAATGCGATTCCCAGGTGTTTTGGAACGACTTCTACGGGGAGTACCGTGTTTAGTTAGTAGAAAACAATGTCCAGGTATGACGGGACTACTTCCACGGGGAATTTCGGGTTCGGACGGTAGAAGACGATGTCCAGGTATGATGGGACGACTTCCACGAGGAATTTCGTGTTCGGACGGTAGAATATGATGTCCATGTATGTCGAGACGACTTCTATGGGGAGATTCATGTTGGGACGTTCGAATACGATATCAGGAACGACTTCTACGGGGAGTGTTAAAGAGACTTCTATAAAGAGATTCATTTTCTATCATTTGAACACGTACACTTCCAGTAAAAGTCGTCCTGGGATACCCGGAAGTCGTATTCTACATTCCCAACACGAAACTCTCTATAGCAGTCGTCCGGAGACATATTCTATATTCCGAACATGATACTCTATAAACGTAGTCTCGAGACACTTGGACATCTTTTTTTACCGCTCGAACTCGAAAGTACAATTTTCCTCATAGAAGCCGTATGTAATATGCATATATATGTGTATTAAATAAGGTTGTACATTCTATATATACATACTGTATATATAGAAGCGACGATAGGTACATTACGGTCAATTATTTGCTTATAAAATCGGTTAAATTATTATCTCGGGCGAAGTCGAGACGAGGGATGCTAATATATATACGTTGTTGGTAAAGAACCCTATTTTACCATCACAAATTGTCGTTACAAATTACATTCAATATGATTTGGGATTCACAACCATTTTATAAGAGAAAATGGAGGAAGAGAGAGGACAGAGAGAGAGAGAGAGAGAGAGAGAGAGAGAAAGAGAGACAGCGATAAGAAAAAATAAAATTGATAAAAATCAAGAATTCATAAGGTGTGAGAGTAGTCAGATTAACCTGAAGAATAAAAAAGGTAATACCGACTAACGTCACACCTTCTTTAAGATACGACTCCCAAAATTGGATATGACCATTCAACTGACCTGGCCTGGTATTAATGCTTTCAGCGGACTAGTGTGTGTTCATATTTCTGATTCAAGACGCAACTTACTGCCCCTCGTGAAACTGACTGCTAAGACAGTTAACTTAATTTATTATTCAAAGTAATATAAATTTCAATAAAAAACATAGTCTCTGTCCTTCTCAAGATCATATAGAATCTATATTATATGTTCTGAATTAAATTAATAAATATTTTTATCGGTCTTACAGTCTATAATATAATATATTAGCTAAAATAATGACAGTCAGACTGTCCTTGTTTCTATTCACCCCCGTAGAATCTGAAATAAATCTTATTACTACAATAAATTATAATAAAAATTAAAAATAAAATTAATAATAAAATAAAAATATAATAATAAATAAAATAAAATAAAAATAACAAAAGTATTATTCTATATTAGTAAAGGACAACCTGACAGCCCCCACCACCTTAAATTTAGAATTACCTTAGTGTCCGACGATTGGAACCGCTAAAGTTCATTTTCAAGAACGAAGCTCGAGTTAAGTTAGTTAACATAATTTAAACTTATTACATTCTCTCGAATTTAAAAATGTAAATATTTTAAAACAAGGTATATAAAATTTGTATTTCGCATGTAAGTTAAGAAAAGGGGGGTCCTATAAATGTTATACTAATAAATTTAGAGTGTAAATGTAAATTTAGAGAGGGATGGGATATATAAAGAAGCATGCTCAGTTTTTCAATTTCCTGAAAATGAACCATAGCGGTTCGAAGAATCTAACAAGGTGATTCTAAATTTAAGGTGGTGGGGACAGTCAGCTTGTCCTTTACGAACATAGAATATTACTTAATTATTTTTATTTTATTTTATTTATTATTTTTATTTTATTTTATTTATGATTTTATTTTATTATTAATTTTATTTTTAATTTTTAATATAATTTATTGTAGTATTAAGTTTTATTGCAGATTGTACGGGGGTGAACATAAACAAGGACGTCTGACTGTCATTCTTTTAGCTACTATATTATATTATAGACTGTAAAACCGATAAAAATATTTATTAATTTTATATTTCAAATTTTAGAGTAATCGGTTCAGTGTAGTTTTTTTGTTTATCGTGTACACACACAAAAATACGTTTTGTCTTTATAAATTAGTATGATATAATGATATGATATATACATACATATATATATATATATATATATATATATATATATATATATATATATAATATAGCTACACACATAAGAATGCGATATTTTTTGTCATATCTAACCTAATAATGGTATTTATTTAGAAAAAACTAGTTTAGGGTAAACTGAAAGCATAGTTTTTAACTAATGAAATTCCAAAATTAGCCTCTAAAAATAGACGTGCCTCATCCTACTTAATTTAATATACAATTTTTCAAGTTTTGGAGGGTCGAACTCAAAAGTGTTTCATATTACTATTTCCAATTTACGATTAGAACAAAAAACAAATAACACAATTTTTATTAAGGTCAGAAATTGTTAATATTACTATACTTTTTTGTCCGAAGTTTTTTTGGTTGTTAATGAATTTCTACAATTTTGAAATTTAGAAGTATGTAAAAAGATACATGTTTCTTACTAAACAACAATATAACAAGACCAAAACATGTATTTTGAAGATTGAGTACGTGGATAACAATTGTTATAAATAGCATTATAAAAAAATATTTGATTATATCTTGTTAATTAAAAATTAATTATAAAGAATACTTTCGATAATATTGTTGAAAATTAATTTTTAAATTTACAGCGTAATTTTTAATGAGAGGTTAAGCAAAGCTAAAGATAATGGAAGCGAGAAAATTTAAATATTATTTTATATTTGAAATTCTATTGGGTATACAAGTAAATTTCAAGTGTTTTTTTCTGAAAAGTGCGGTTTTAATATCAAAACGTGGTTATAAACACTTTATTCAAAGTATCTTCCTACGGGAGCTATTACTATTTCCCATCTTTCCGCCAATTTATGAATTGCGGATCAAAAAAATTTCTAGTATTTCGCGACCAAGAATGTATTAAGTCAATTTTTGATTCCATCTATTAAACTGAAGCTTATTCTCGTAAGAACATTCTGCATTGATCGAAACAAGTAGTAGTCAGATGATGCCAAGTCTGGACTGTTAGGCGGGTGAGGCAGATTTTACCATCCAGTTTTCTGCAAATAGTTTTCCACCGAAGCCGCAACATGTCGTAAACGTTATCGTGATGAAAAATGATGGACTCATGCTTGATCTCACACTCGACCATTTTTTCTGTGATACTCACTTCAAACGAATAAATTGAGTACGATAATGCAGTCCTTTTATGGATTGAGCACTCGAAAGAGTTCGTATTATACAAAACGCTTTTAATGCCACCATATACAGAGTATGACCATATTAATGCGAATACTTCATTTCGGCGTTGATTGGTCGGGCTCACCGGGCTTTATATACGATTTTCTGCGTTTCGGGTTATCACGATAAATCCATTTTTCATCACCAGTCATAATAAGACATTAAAATGATTTATTTTTATACCGATGAAGCAACATTTTGGATATTCAAAATCGCCTTTCGACGTTTCTCGGCGTTAATTCGTACGGGACGCTGTTTCCAATCTTATGAATGAATCATTTTTATGAATTAACCGCATTTTTCCTCATATTAAAGAATAGAAGCAGCTCATCCCGCAAATGCCGTTTTTTTTGATTAGACACTTACCATGACTTTGCTTGATAAAATAAACGACATCGAAAGAAACGCTCAAATATAATACTGCAATGTTTTTGACAGATACACAACCTACAAATATAACCCATGAAGTCTGACATTTGTGCCGGGATCCACTGGTGACGCCATCTTTTGTCAAACGATGAAAACATACTTATACACCTAATAAAAAAATGATGCCAAAAATTTTATTTAATTTTATTTTATTTAGTTTTAACAAGGACAGAGAAACGTTTTAAATTAATCTTATTTTATATAAAGCGAACTAACTGTTCTTTTCCTTTACCATACAATAATAAAATTCTATTAGCATTGTTCAGTAAATGTATTGCGAGAATTCAATTAATACAAAGAATGTATATTTTAATATACCATAATTTATTGATATTTCTATTCATAATTCTAATTGATGTAACGTGAATTTTGATTAAGAAATTAATAGATCTATACTCTACTAGCATACAATTCCAAGATATCAGTATTAAATAAGAGTCTTCAAAATGTAGATGACAATTTATCTATGTATAATATAAAAGGTATCAATGTTGAACTTTCTAACATCTACTAGAACTGCCAAGTTATAAACTGTTGCTTAAAAGTTAGCCAATATGGGATTTTCCTGATTTAGTTTAAGTGTCGTATCAGTCGAAAGAAACAAAATACAATTATTGGCCGAATAATTATATTATTTAATAATTCTTCGACAACAGAGGATTCGAAATAGCCTTAAAATAAGTAAAAATTCATTTCTGAATCGCATGATCGTAATGTAAAGTTTGATGTTTCACTTGACAAAAAATGAACTGTGATGCATTGAGGTGTGCAATTTCTTTAACATTGATAATATTTAGTTTTCTTTGGATCGTAGTTTGAGTGGTATATATATTATCTATATATTAGGAGGCGAACTTAGTTTCCGACCTTCACGTTTAGATGGCGATATAAACAGTACGTAAAATCAGATATGTCGGATCTAGTACTTATTTTTTAGTTTTGGCATTTACCAATAAAATCCAGTTAACAGGCGCCATCATTTGTGTGCCATCATTTATGCGCCAACATTAGAATTTTTTGATCAGTGAAAAATGAATCGTGGTAAATCGTTTTTTCAACATGCCCTTCTGCTCTCTTTTGATTTGAAAAAAAGCGTAACAGAAACTTACCGATTGCTTCAAAAATATTATGGCGAACAAGTTCCATGGTTTACAACATGTGTTTCCAGCGGTTTGGAAATGGAAATACTGATGTTAATGACAAAAAACGTTCTGGACAAACAAAAAAGTCTGAAGATAGTGAATTACAAGCATTATTGGATGAAAACTCAGCTCAAATTTCATGCGATGGAAAAGATTCATAAAGAAGGAAAAAGGATGCCACACGATTTGGCCGAAAGTTCCATTATGAATTGATTCAACATCGCACTGTCTTTACTTGCCAGGCAAAAAAAGCAATTTTCTCTGTCGTATTGTGCCTGGTGATGAAAAGGAGATCTACTATGACAATCCTAAGCGCAAAAAGTCATGGGTGAACCCAGGCCAACCGTCACATCGACAGCAAAACAGAACATCCACGACCAAAAGGTATTGCAGTGCATTTGGTGGAACCAACAGGGTGTACTGTACTACGCACTGCTAACACCATATGAAACTGTCACTGCCAAAGTATACAAACGCCAACTGAATGATTTGCAACAGAAATTGATCGAATATAGATCAGCAATCGCGAGCAATAGGTGCAATGTCATTCTCTTACATGACAATGCTCGGCCACATGTTGCGAAAGTCATCAAAAATATCCTATTAAACGCCAGACATAGTGCCTTCTGATTACCACCTATTCAGATTGATGCAGCACGGCCTCGTTAATACGCACTCCCCACATGTTCAAGAAGTGCGAGAATTTGTGGATGATTGGATCGCCTCGAAACCATCATCGTTCGTTCGACACGGTATCGCCATATTGCCAAAAAGTTGGAAAAAAGTATTAGAAAGTGACTGTAAATCTTTTTATTAAGCTAACGTGTATCCATTTTCCATCATAAATGTCCTTTGTTTAGTTAAAAAATGTAGGAAACTAAATTCGCCTCCTAATAAATAGCCGAACAATGTTAGGTCACAAACAAAAAAGAAACTTCACATTCACGAAACATACTCGTACCTACTGTTGAGAGCAAATAACTAATCATATTTTAGTTTCAAGTATAAAAAATTAATATGAAAAATAAATGAGAATAATAGAATATTAACAATAAAAAAGTTAAATTAATTTTACAAAATAATATAAAAAATAGGACTTCAGTTCAATAATACGGAAATTATTTTATATATGTAAACGATATTTTAGATCCATTTATACACACACACACACACACACACACACACACACACACACACACACACACACACACACACACACATATATATATATATATATATATATATATATAAATATATATATATATATATATATATATATTTATTAACCATTACATGAGGATTTTTATTTGAAGTTGTATCTCATAATTGACAAAGTACTCGGACGTTATGCTTTAAAATGCCTTGTACAGTTTTAGTAGTTGCCAAATGAACAACGTCACATCCAGGATGCACCACCACGCTTCGTCCAAATTTCTACTGAGTACATGTTGCTTTTAATCAATTATAATGACAATTGAGTTCAACTTGACCTCTATATCATTTTTCAATCATTTCTGTCTTTTTGGCCATTCTGTGAAATATTCAAACTGCCAGCGTTTGCAAAAGAGTTGTCGTGCCCATGAAATTAATTGCTATGAGGTGGGTCGATTTTCTGGAACAGGTAAATAATTATTTTTCGGGTAGCATATTAATAGGTCGACCTACTAATAAGGGAACAGGAATCAATTCTAAGGGCGTTGGGGTAAATTGATAAAGAATATAAAGAACCCGAATTTAGACTTGATTATCTTTCAATATCGAAAGTGCTTAGTTCTCGAAACTTAAATAAACGACCTCCTCTGTGTCTCTATGTTTGAAAAGAATCGACTCACATAGATAGGTAAAAATTAAAATAAATATTAACAATAATTGCGAAAATACTATTTTAGATTTTTATTGGAAACATTTTAGTATTTTTTTATATTTTATAAAAAGATAACCACTTCTTTTTGAAAATTTTTATTTTTCAATTGGTAATTTGAGAAGATTAAGAAAAAACTTATTAAAAAATGTTGAATTGTCATTTCTGCGGTATCCTCTTGAAATATGTCATATTATAATATTTGTTAATTTTTTTTAAAGATCCCCGTATAAAATCATAGGAGTTCAGAGTTCAGTAGAATTGTTGAAATCTTTTCTATGTTGTAGTTTAGAACTTGGCCATAGTTTTCATGGATATAAAAATAAAAAATGAACACATTTTTTAAAAACTTTGTTAGAAGTTCATCAGCAACTTATGTAAACAGAAAGACTCAAAAATTTTTCAATTCAATTCACTCAAAATTCAACTCTATTAATCCGGGAGCTAGCGACATATTTTAGTGACCAATTTATCCTCAGCCGAAAATTAGTTTAAATGATTCCTTTCAATGTACTGAAGAGTAGATTGCGATTGTCCACTGCGGCACGTAGTCTGGATGTAGCAACACCAGGTACACAAACTTTGTAAAAATGATAAAAATCAAGTTTTAAGGAATAATTTTCAGTTAAGAAAAAAATTGTTCAAATATAAGTTGTAGACCCTATTCAAAAGAATTTTTTATGTTCTATCCATTTTTTCTATAAAGTTAATAATTATTGAGAAAAACGCAATTAATAATAAGTGTTTACAGCTACTTTAATCAACCCAAGATACGGTCGATACGTCAGGGAGCTACCCCGCTGCTCAGATGATACATGATACAAGTACTTTTTAATTTGTAATGTTACTCATAAAATTCTAGTTTTAAAGCAAAAACGTATGGAATGTAAAAAATTTATTGTAGGTAGATCTCCAAATTTATTTAAAAGAATATATAACAAACTCTCTACTGTTTTGTATCGTCATTTATATGTGATTATATACAAAGTTTTTAATGCTTGTCATCATAAAATTAGGAGAGCTTTGTCTATAACGTTCATTTTTCTAATTTGATCATCACAAATATATTTAAGTTAGAAAAAGAACATATACAGATTCTTTAATTTACTAGAAATATATTTTCCGATTATAATATGTTAGAGTGGCTTGGAAGGTGCTGTATTTAAAAGTGGTTTCATACTTACAAAAAATTTTACATTCGCATCACACTCTGTCAAAGAATAATATAACAGATAAATATGACAAAAATTATTCAAATGAAAATAAGATACTGGAAAATTTATTAGGCGATACGATAACAGTGGACAACACGAGATATCCTTCGTGTTCCAGGTTCCTTGAAAGCGCGTGCAACAAGTACAGTTTTACTCATCAGTTGTCATTTATCCTTTTGACCAAAAAAAATCTTTTTCCACCTTGTTCTACAACACATGTAAGTTCATTTATAATAATTTTTAAGACTGCAACAATCTGGAATGTATGTCCGCTGAAGCAATGAAAAGTGCGTTCCCTATAACAGAAACATGAGTAAAGTACACTCGAAAACGTATGCTTCAACTGTAGTTTCATCTATCAGTTGTCATTTATCTTTGAAAATCCTTTCCCCCAGCTTGTTCTACAATATATATAAGTTCATTTGCAATAATATTTAGGACTGTAACAATCTGGAATTGAAGCTGCAAATTTTAAACTACAATTCAAGCACGCGTTTTCAATTGCACTTTACTCACGTTTCTGTGATAGAGAACTTATTTTTATTACTTCAGCGGACATACATTCCAGATTGTTGCAATCCTAAATATTATTGCAAATTAACTTATATGTATTGTAGAACAATATCATATTGTCATTTGAATAATTTTTGTCAAATTTATCTGTTATACGATTCTCTGCAGAATGTGATACGAGCATACAGAATTTCTATAATTTTTCAAGCACTTTTAAATGATTTTATCGCATGCATTATACCAGTATACAAATATCTAATTATTATAAATTAAAGCGTCGTGTATATTATTGTAATAATTTATAAATTTTTCTGAAAAAAAATTCTCTAAAATTTAAAGAAATAAACTATATGTATATAGTTATATCACTACCAAACTTCTACATAACAAATTTCCTTCACCGTTATTTTATTTTAGTATTTTGGATTTATGTGTAATGAAAAATTTATAACATTTACGAAAAGGTTTTTACAAATAATTTTTGGAGCTTTAGAACATTAATATTATACATCAAATTGGCCGAATTAATACTGAAATAGTAAAAATCGTTAAAAACTTTGTATATAATAATAAATAAATGATAGTATATGAAACAATAAAGAGTTTGTTAAAAATGATTTGAAACAAAATTTGGAGAAGTACCGAAAATAGATTTATTACATTCGACATACTTTCACTTTAAAACCATAATTTTATGAGCAAAATTTAAAGTTAAAAAGCACTTGTACCATGTATGATCTGAGCGGCGGGTAGATCCCTGATGTATCGACTATGATGTGGGTCGATAACAGCTCAAAATCTTTATAATTAATTGCGTTTTTCTCCATAATTATTAACTTTAAGAGCAAAAATGGATAGAACATAAAAAATTTGTTTCAATAGGATCTACAACTTGTGTTTGAACAATTTTTTTCTAAACTCAAAATTATTTCATAAAACCTGGTTTTTATCAATTTTTTAACATTTTACAAAATTTGGCTGTCTGGCGTTGCCACATTCAGATTAATTGACACAGCGGACGATCACTACGCTTTAGAGAACGTTGAAATGAATCATTTAAACTAATTTTCGACCGAGGATAAATATATGCCATAAAAATGTCGCTAGCTCCCGGACTATATTTAGTAAAGATTATTATTTAGGTTCCTCGCACATTTATGCAATAAATATCCATGGTAATAGTACTATTTAATCGTAATTAGCAATAGTAATAATAAGAATAAATTTAATACTTGTATTTTTACATAAGCTTTTTTACTTTTTCTCCCTGAAAGCTATGAATCACAAAGTCATAAACTACAATATAATAAAATTAAAGAGAATGCCACTGAAGTACAAAATCCTATGATTTTGTGCGTGGTTCATCACAGTTGGTCCAAATCATTTTATAAAATTAAATTAACCATTCATAAAATTAACAAGAATTATTTTTATTGCTGTGAAAAAATAATTATTAAACATTGAATTGGCATGATATTACATAGGAAGATACAATAGATAGACCTAATAATTTTAACATTAAATTTGCTTTATCGTAACAAAAATTGTATGATAATAATAACGTATTACCATAAAAGCTGATAAACAGAAATAGAAAGTCCTATGAGTAATAAGCGCCACAGTTTGTAAAAAATTCAAAAAATCTCATTTCATTAACTTAAAACGTTCATAAAAATAGTAATATCAGTAAACAACTTCGAATTCCATTCTAAAATTTTAACAGAGTAGGTGTGCAAGTTTTTACTTCAATTTGCAAATCGATTTTTTCATCCGTCTATAGAGTCGTTTCCTTGAAACATTGCACAGCGATCTCTGCTAACGTAAAGCGTAAGAAGTGAAATAACATGCTCCGATATGATTAAATACTAAAAAAATTATTAACTTTTGTTTTAAATTCGCTTAACTATATTAAAAAATATAATTCTTGTAAATTTATTAATCATAATTCATGTAAAGCAATTAAGCACAGCTAGAGCATAAGATTTAATAACAGCGACATTATTTATTATCAAACCCCGCTGTTATTGAGTCTTATACTCTCGCTGTGTTCAAATATGATAGAAGTATGTTAAAAAGGAAGTTCTAAATTCTTATGTAACCTCGATAATAATGAGTTCTATTTTCATGAACATTGTGCTGAACAAGTTCAACTACACTTGTATGGTAAAGCGAGTTAATTCTCTATTTGGTAATTTAACCATTTTATAATTAATCAAAACTGCTATACATCTAATACAACATTTATAGAATTTTATAATGTTATATACTAGCTTGTTACCGCTGCGTAATCAAAAACAATTTTACTGTGTACCAACTAATGAATTCCGGAATCATAATTTGTAAATAAATTTTATGAATATTGAGATCAATTGTTCAATAAAGTAAAGATAAAAGCAGCAAATAGATAGTTATATAAATTAAAGCCTATTAATACTGAAAAACAAAAAAAGGTAGAATCACGAAATCAGCAGACTATCAGTTCTTGTGAACAATCTCTCCTATTTGTTACCTTTGCCAAGATAACATAGCCCGCATTCTAGGGATTCACAATACCATCTGATTATTAGAGAAAAAAATCCTGAATCTACGTAAATATGTTCAATCAAACATGGTTCTCTCAGGTGCTATAAGCTTTAAACTTCTATAATTATTTCTGCTGTTTACGAATGTTAAGGAATATTGTTCATGTAAAAAGAAATCTCCACTGCCTAATAAAACACACATACGTTAACAGTCTTTATTAACCTATTAACGTCCAAAACAGAGAAATCGTAACTCTGTTTTCAACCGTAAATCCATCACATATTCCACGGATATATTCAAAGTAAACATACTATTTCTTAAATATTTTTTTCTCTACTTTCCATTTCTGGTATCAGAATTGCGAAGTTTTCACTCAAAAATCAAATATGGCGACGTTTACAAAAAAATGCAAAATTTCGATACTTTTTTTTTAAATCCATTTTCTTGTTGTGTTAACGTTGAAGACGGAACTTTATTTTTCAACTATGAGTGTATGAATGAGTTGTACTTTAAATTCAGTTTGGTCCCGAATCCATAAATTCAATATGGCGGCTAGAAAATGGTGTCTGAAGCGCAAAATTTTGCCCAAAATTTCACGATTTTTTTTCTCAAATATAATGACTCGAGGAAAAAATCAATAAGATAAAAAGTGCTTAGAATCAATCAAAGAATATGTCTAAATTTTTTCACTGAATTTGAGCAACTTTTTTATTTTTGCCAATTGCCAATTTATGACAAATTGGAAAAATTCATCGAATCGTCTCGAAAAAATTCAAATATACTTCTTAGTGAATTCTAAGCACTTTTTATTCTCTAACTTTTTCTTATATAACGCTTTGTTTTTGAGTAAAAAATTAAAAAGCTTAAGTTGCATAACTCAAATTTTTTAAGGTTTTTGATTTTTTACACAAACACAAAGCGTTTATAGCACTTTTTATCTTATTGATTTTTTCCTCGAGTCATTATATTTGAGAAAAAAAATCGTGAAATTTTGGGCAAAATTTTGCGCTTCAGACACCATTTTCTAGCCGCCATATTGAATTTCTGGATTCGGGACCAAACTGAATTTAAAGTACAACTCATTTATGCACTCATAGTTGAAAAATAAAATTCCGTCCTCAACGTTAATACAACAAGAAAATGGATTAAAAAAAAAGTATCGAAATTTTGTATTTTTTTTTGTAAACGTCGCCATATTTAATTTTTGAGTGAAAACTTCGCAATTCTGATACCAGAGATGGAAAATAGAGAAAAAAATACTTAAGAAAAAGTATGTTTGCTTTGAACATATGGATTAATCTTCATTATGAATATTCATTGTGAATATTAATAAATGTGGTGAGTTATCTTTATACGAACAATTTTCCATAAAATTAACGACCAGTATGGACTATTATAGAAGTTTAAAGCTTATAACACTTCAGAGAACTACATTTGAACGAACGTATTTACGGAGATTGAGGGTTTTTTCTCTAATAATCAGATGGTATTATAATGCCTAGAATGAGGACTATTTTACCTTGGTAATATTAATATGGAAATGAATAGATAATCTTTCATTCTCAATGGTTTTTCAGATTGCGAATGAAACTAGATACGCTTGAAGAAAAAACTACATAAGTTTTTAGTTGAGAGTCGAGAAAACTAAATTTGTTCTTTGAAGATACTATTAAAATTAGTTAATATAAGTAAGCAAATATTTTTCATATTCTTGGAAAGTAGTTAATTGTAATTTATAATTTTATTTATCAGAATAACTTCGCACCTTATGAACTTGACAGATCGTAAGAACTCAAAATCTTGTTGTCTATTTTAAAAATCGAGTGCATGTTGCTCAAAACGTAAAGAATTTTTGAAATTCTTTTCAGAATGAATATCTTACCATGCAATATTTTCACACATTAAAGTTCTGCGTTTTTATTACCTTCCAACATTGCTGAAAGTTTATTCATCTTTTTGGATTTGCTAGATATGCATACAATGAAACCAAAAATCTCAAATTTACAGATTGTGGTCTACAAGTGACAGAGCACCATCTTGTTCCTACATTAGAAATGCACGAGCTGCGAGAGAAATAACCAACGTCTAAAAAGTCACGACTAGTGCATATCTCGTGTAATTTCTGCGTGAATTTTTCAGCGGCAGTCGGACGATTATAAATCTATACACAAGTATATGTGAGATTGAATAATGTAGAAAAATATCCAAGCTACGCAAGATTTGTCTATATTTGCCAGAATGTATACAAGCTGTGTAGTTATGTAAGAAATACGCCACAATAATAATTTGTCATTTGATATGATTTGTCTTGAAATATGTTTTATCTACGTTTATATACGTCTTTTTTTTATAAATCCAACTGTGTACGTTTTAAAGATTGCGTGTAAATATCTAGTAATAAAAATCTTTTACTTCAACATTAATCTTTCTATTGCTTCCTTAAGATCTTTATATTAAGAATAAACTATCAATAGATTATAGGCTTGAGAACCATAAAGAATGAGTTAAGAAAATTAGACATTTGTGCGGAAAATCGGTCTAACAGTTTGTATATATATATATATATATATATATATATAGGACGTTTCATTTTAATCGGTCCACGCAGATAAATTTTCAATTCCACTTTTTCAGAAAAAATGCTTTGAACAAAAGTTTTTATGTTTGGAATTTTATGGTACTCTTGATGAGCTTCACAAGTTTTTTCTAGGTCAACTCAATTTTTTTAATAAGAACCTCTATTTCTGACACCAGATACAGAAAAAGCGGGGAATTTTACATCTGAAATGGTATTGTCAAGTTTCTTATATGACCTTAGTAAGGTTAATTTAAAAAACCCTGAACTCATCTCATATACTTGGAACTTACATACCGAAAACCCACAAGCCCTAAACCCGAAAGCCGTAGACCCTCAAAACAACAAGTCGCAAACTCATAAACCTATAAGCCCCATACCCACCACCACAAATCCATGAACTCCAAACGCCAAACACTCAACAAACTCAAAATAAGTGGGTTTAAAGTTTTAAGTCTTCAATACATATATACAGAGTTTTTAAGTTATAAAGAATCTATTTTCAGGCGGTCTTTTATGATTCCTGATAAATTCTGACATGGTAGAAAGAAATGTTCAATGGATTTTAATTGAGCGTCCAAAAATATATATAGAAGACACGAATTTATATTTTGCAATTTTTTTTTGGCATTTGTGATCCTGTGTAGATTTGAAGGGGGATACCCTATGATGATAATCAAATCCACCTTTCATTCTAATTGTAAACTGATTTAATGACCATCTAGGAAATGTTTACAACAGAACTTTATTTAATTATGTACTATCATAACTACATGAAAAATTATTTAGTTTTTAACTAAGGGATTCGAAAAGAAGTCAAAAGCTTTCATGGTCGTTGGGATTTAAGTTGAAAGACATTTAACTTAAACCGATATAATTCTTATTATTAATCTCCAGTAAATCGTTATTGGATGCAAGGAATTGACCATGAACCGTTTGGTGTGGTATTGTTAATGAATATTTACTTAGTCCATTATCTTTGATCGCAATGTCGATGAACATAGTTATTTCCAGTTACTCCGAGGGGAAATTCCAATTTTATTTGAAGACGTCAACCTATTCACACGAGCAATAATGTGGCTACAAGATGGCAAATCTCCATAGTACGCTATTATTGTTAGATTTTCTGAATGAAATGTTTCAAGGTCGGTGGATAGGTAGAGAAGGCCTCGTCGAACGCCCGTCTAAGTGATCAAACCGTCCATTACCAGATTTTTATTTGTGCAGATATCTACGCAATATAGTTTACCAAACAAGACATACTAGGAGAAATAATAAGATTGAAAGAATCAGGGTAACTTGTCAAAGCATACTATATAAAGTATTATTAAACATCATAAGACATTTTCGTCGACGAATAGCATATGAGCTCCCTCTGCCATTAGTTGATTCTCTTATAATCAGAGCATCAGCTATCACTGCAAAATTTTCCATACCGCCGATTATATCAGGCTTGAAAAGTTCCCCTGTATTATAGAATTAGAACTCTTCTGTCATTATGAATATGAATCCCATCCATCCGAGGTTTCGGACTAATTCTGGTATCATGGGTGCGACCGTACACTTACATGATATTATTGTTAGTTTTTGCAAATGCGCAGCCGCATGGTAACTTTCTATCATGGCTCCTATCCCAAAATATTTGGATACGAGTGGTTAAGGCACTGATCCTGATTTTGTTATAATATATACAGTCATATCTAGACAGGAGTCTAATGCCGCCAGCAACCTATTAAGAATGGACAGTTGCCGAGTCCACTTTCTTGAAAGGATCATCAACCTTTACATAGAGAAGGTAGGCTCTTACTTAGGATGTCACTGAGAGGGCGGAATCATGCTCCATTACAGGTGAGCAGTTTCTCGTATCTAGAAGTCCCCAGTCAAAGGTAGTCGTTGTACATACCGATTCCCCTATATAGCTTAGGAGTCTGTGGTGTCGATGAAGTGTCGCGAAACCTCAATCAGGTGGTATGCGCGGCCCTTTCTCATTGACAAAAGTGTGGAAATAGTCCATTAACATGTCTTTTAGGAGTGTGAGCCACTGACCACTCTATCAAGTTTCGATACCCTTGGTATAGAGTAGATCTTGTAGTCTAGGTCATGAATCTGCAACCAGGATAAAATTATCTGTAAAAGGCATAACGCAGCTAAGAGTGTTGCTAAATATCACCAAATTACGGAGGTATGATTGTCATAATTAGTTCATAATAATAAGAACTGGACAAGACGAATATCCCTCCGTAAATTCTCTCGTAATCCGCAGAAGTGCAGAGTTCCATCCTACGTCAAATATGTTGTCTAGGCCCTTTGAATTTCAATGGTGGCAATGTACAGTGGCTGACGACTGGCACCTTAAAATGGCGTTAAGGAGGATATTGCCTCTGCAGCGGTTATACCCACTTCTAAGGTCACATTGATATGCAAAGAAATATTTTCTTTTATTTTGATCAAGAAATTTCTTTTACAAAAAAAAAATTATGGCACTTATTTCACGAAGATAAATATTTATTGCTGATATTTATATAAACTTTATAGTTTATTAATTATATTTACTGTATGTTTTTTTAAAATATTATTCGTTTTGGATTTTTATACAAAAAATAAGTGGCCATTGAGTTTGCAAATGGCGCATTTTTTGTTGGATGAAATAATCATTTAAACAACCGGGAAATTGCATTGTGAAAAATCATGTTTTATTTGAATAACATATACATCAACATTTGCGTAAAATATTCTCTAAAAGGAATTAACTTCATGGAAAAAGTATGATTTATTGTAGCCCTATAAAATAATCTTTAAGTCTTTATTTTAAACAGGCTCTTAGATATTAATTTTATATTTTATAAAATATTTTCCATCAACTTTGATGATAAAAATTTGAAAAATTTTCTTTTTTCATGTTCATACAATCACATGTGAATCATATAATTGCAACAAAAATCTGTATAGGTTAACAGTAACGGAAAGCCGCTTTTGATACATGTGGTAAATTTCGACCAACCATCAGAGAAGCGATAAACTAAGATTTAATTATCTGAGAGGGAAATTAAAAACTGGCAAGCAGTTCTCGCTTGATTATCAGTAACTATTTTTTTAATACATTAATTAACACTCAGTTATATTTTGTTATATACACATTCCCAGCCTCATCTAGCTTCCGTTTTATCAGCCGACATTAATTATCATTAGATCTTCATGTATTATTATTCATAAAGACACTAATTACAATGTGGTAATGTCGAAAAAATAAGTAATTAATTCAATTAAGTTAATTCACCACTGATCAATCTAGTCCTTTTTACAGCAATTACCAAACCTTCGAAATATATTCTGCAAAATAAAAAATAATATCATTTATTCCTTTAAATTCGAACCACCGATAAAAGCTGATCGCATGCGATGCGATTTGAAAAAAAACTAATCGCATACGATACGATCTGAATAAAAAGCTGATCGCATACGATATGATCTAAAAAAAACTATCAAAGTTCGTTCAATAAAATATATTAATTTACAAAAATTATTTTTATCAAAATTAAAACTCAGCTAATGTTTCATATTGTATCGTAAGAACATATATCAAATTACATCATATTTCAAAAAACTAGCTAATGGCAGTTGAGCTTATACTATATTTATTCTAAATTATTATTTACATGGTTTACAATTGGAAATTCATCTAATTCCTATGATGTTATTTTTCTATATATTTACTATTTAGCTTGTAATATTATACTAAGATTTAAGTAGCACTTCACAGCAAAAAAGACCAACATACGGTATTTTAATTAAATTGATATTCCTATCTTAGACCCGAATACTGTGTTATCATATTTTTTCGAACATGAAACTTCAACAGAAGTTTCATGTCAATCAAAAAATTAAAATGAAAGCTTTACAAAGTTTGTATAAATAAAAAATTTCATCAGGTTGATGTTGAACAGGACTACAAATTGTGAAATATCTGCCAGTTCTTAACGACGTAACAGAAAGAAACTTAGATCTTGTAGAATAGTCTAAGAATGTCATTATAAAATATAATAATCAAAAAAATACCTATCAATTCACCTATTATTTCATAATTTCATGAAATTATTATAAGGTACAAACGAAACGTTTCAAATTCTAAAAAAGGAACATGGTTAAAAAAAGCTCTTATTTTATAGTTGTATAAACATTTTATAATACTAAATATATATTTTAAAAAAGCAACAACAACAAAGGTCGCTCAGTTATGCTTTGTTACACATAAACATTCCTAGCCGCACCTAGCTCTCGCTTTATCGGTCGGTTGTGCTCCAAAGCTTTTCATTATTTGCTGAACTTTTCTTTTAGTTGCAGATCTGTACATCATTGCGACTTTTGTGAAAATACTAAATATATAACAATATATAAAAATGTTAGTACTATTGCATATTTTCTTGCATAAAACTATTATAATAACACCGATAAAAATATTTAATAGTTTCACCATACGATTTTTGATATTGATATAAATGTTAATTCATTTAAGAATACTCAAAAAAGTACATTATTTGTAATATGAAGCCTTACTTAGTGATTTCCGAGAAGCATATATAGTAAAAGAGTGCTTTTTCAATCAGTAGAGATAACTGTGGTAATGTCATAAACTTTGGAATCTGCTTAGAAGTTCAACATATCCAATTAATACCATTTACATAAACGCGCATGCACGCACAAAATATGTACGAAAATACATGTATAAATTTTTTTTAAAAATTTACTGTTTTACACACTGATCAATATTAAACCTAAACCACTGAAACCAGAGACTTTTGAATTTCACGCTGTACATTTTTTAAATTGTAAATATCATTTATAAAGAACTTTGTCAATCTAATCAAACCCTAAGGCAATGAAAAAACGTAACAGAAATTTTTATTATTTTTTATCTATAAATTAATAAATATATTTATTAGTCTTACAGTCTTACTTTTATTTTATTCTTATCTTAATTTTATTTTACTTTTAATAGTAATTTCTATTTTAGATTCTTCGGGGGTGATTATAAATAAAGACAGTCTGTCATTATTTTAGTATAATATATTATATCAAAACCGATAAAAATATTTATTAATTGAATTCAGAACAGTCGACATAAGTACTATTTTGAATTTTTTATCCATAATATGGAATTTTTTCTGTTATCCAAATGAAATTAAGAACTGAACTAAGAACTTTAGCGTGTTTTTAATTATGGAGAAGTGGATAAACAACAAAAATAAAATTCAAAAGGAATGGTTGAAATAAATAAACAAAAAATTTGTTTTAATTAGTAACGTAACAGTTAAATTAGATTCATTAATCACTCCAGCTAAAATATAAAAGGATTTGAACTTTAATTAAATTTAGTTGATTTAAGTTAGTTAATTTGTTGATTTGTTTAACTTTAAAAAATTAAGTTGATTATATCTAAATGAAATAAGCCTTAAATATTATATTGCAGGTATCTGTATACTTATAGACGTATATACTATTTTATAATTGAAAAATTTATATATTACTTTTAACGAATTGATTAATAATATCGTAACTACACGTATTCACTGTTTGACTATCAATTTGTAATGATCATCAAATATTTAAACTTACCGTTTTTTATTTTATTTTAATATTTTAATTTTATTATTTAAAAAATTTTAAAAATGAATAACAAACTTAATTTTAAATAGAAGAATATTTGTATTAAAGTTGTACAAAAAAGTCAATATTTTTAAATTGTATATTATGAATATTTTAAAACCTAATTTCTCGTGATAATTATAATCACAACAGATTTTTGTTTTTTTTTTATCAATAAAAAGTAAAACTAAACTAAACAGAATGAGTTTCTACAAAAATTAAATATAAAAGTACAGAGAAAGAGAATACAAACCTATTTTTGGCTTCAGCTGATCTCGTTCAAACATTGAAGATGGGCTAGAATTTAGGTAAAATACAAAATCTTTAAAATAACAACATTAATATATAAATATTCAGAAACTTCACCTTGGGCACAATAAGAGATACCTATTGAATTCAATGGAATTGCATAGATTAATTCTTATAATCTCTTATGGCTAGGAATCCTCCCACTCCGTCGCTTGTTGTAAAGATATAAATAAGTATAACTTTAAGAAATATTTTATAAGTTATGAAAAATTCTTGAATTTGTATTTATACTTGTATGTATAATATAGATATTGAATGAAAATAGTATGATTTTATAATATATTTCAAAATACGAGTGGGTAATTTTAGAGCACTATGCTGTTATTCACATATCCATATAAAGTACGAGCAAGAAAGAGAGAGAGAGAGAGAGAGAGAGAGAGAGAGAGATATTTTGTTTTAACTGACATACTTATTAAAATCCTATTTCTTCAAGATATAAAATTAAATTATAATATAATCCTAATTATTTTCTGTAACTGTAATAAAGTAAATAGGTCGTTAATAATAATAAAGTATGAAAGTAAACAGATAAATACTATTGAAAATTTAATATAGATTAGTTTAATATAATAAGAAAACATGTTCGTTTTCAGTAAAAAAAAAGATGTTCATTTCACCGTTGAACCAATTTTATCCAAGAGGTCAAAAATGCATTTAATATAATCTAAAACTAAATACTTAACCTTTTTTTTATTCAAATGGGTCTTTCTTCCCATTATTTTTAAAGAAACTAAAGGGAAGCATGAGGCTGTAAGTTTATTCTTAGAGCAACGACACCTTTTGGCGCGACGTTTACTTACAGATTCCACAGTAAAACAACTGATTGTCACAATCTTGGACTCAGTGAAAAGCTCAAAACGGAAGCTTTTACGCATCTGCGAGTTCAATGCTGTTGGAGACTTAAAAACGACAATGGAGCGGGAGCTGTGACGGCCAACCCTACTCACATAAACGACGCAACTTCGAGATTCCCGCACTGAATATTTACTGAGGACAAATTGTGAGAGATAAAGACAGTGGTCAACCTTTCACAATTGAGTTTAACGATACATACATAAAAAAAGGCTGGCTTCGCATTCGCATTGGGGATTATATGGAAATTTTATAGGTGCGATATCACTTAGTCGTAGATGGCTAAAAGTAATAGCGATCGATAACCATGATCTAACTGTTCATACTTCGGAAAAACATTGTGGCACTGGGTCTGTCTGTATAGGGACAACGTGCAAATGACCGTCGGTATTCTAGTAGTACCAACCGATTTCTTTCTCAAATCTTTCGCTCACGCCTTCTTCTCGAGTGGCGGCATTCGTCAGACGAAATTCATCTAGCACTGGATTGAACATACGGCGAACACGCTGTTTAAACTTACCCCTTATCGTTAGTCCGCAGAAAAACGAATCATCATATAGGATCAAGTATGAGAGGTTGTCGTACATGGTTTAGTCGAATCCTTCTTGGTTTATAATTCTATGACAACATTTTCAAATTTTTTTTCATATTTTAGGAGCTCATGATCATCGATCAGAGACATGTTGCTTATGTTACTACTTTAATTTTTTCATCTATTATTTTTCCATTGTCAAATAGAAGTTCAGTTTTTCTGGGAACAGCTTCCAGTCATCATCCATTTGAAATTTAAATTTAGGATGAGCTATATCACTGTCATCTGATTCCATATCGTTCATTAAACTTTTAGTCACTTTTAAAATAGTCACTTTTGTCACCTGTGTGATTTTTTTTTTCGTTTATACTATATTTTCGTTTATTTGATGTGTTTTTGCTTGTATCGACATACTCTTCGCTTCGAGCTTCGCTTTTGTTTTGTGTATTTGAATTTTGACTTTTTCGAATTGCTTCCCACACTTGCTTCTTTGCTTCAAGTTAAAGCTCAACTGAGCAGCTCTCATCATTAATCATATTATCGTTTTTGTTGAATAATACTTTTCTCTTTTCTAATTCATCAATTGTCTTGTTTTTATTAAGCACCTATAAACATCCCGTCCCTAGTCGACTCCATATTAATCTACTAATTAATTTCGTAGAAATACCTTGATTTAACGTAGTATCTTTGAATATATATTATTGCGTAACTTACACATGCATAAATTCATCTTTCATTATGCAACACCTTAGCTGGACACAGGTAATAAACTTCTAACAGGGCATTTTTCTGTGAATCTTTCGTTTTTCCTTGCTGAGAGTTGTTACATCTCACATATACTATTAAATAACTATTATCATAGAGAATAATTAACGATTAAAGAGCTATAGCACTCTAATGAATGAAAGGTTAATTTAAGATAATTTAATTATACTTTTGTCCACTGCTAATATACAAATTAATAAATATTTTTTCATTGGTCTTACAATCCAATCAAATTAATCGAAAACAATACGTAACAATATCAATACATATGTACATTAACATTAATACATCAATACACAAAAATAATAAAAATAAAAATTAAATTAAAAATTATATATTGTCCTTGTATACAGTCACCCCCGTAAACTAATCTGAAAATAAAATATTAGCTGAAAACATTTTGTTAGTAAAGTGCAATCTGACTGTCCCCAACACCCTTACCTAATTGAAGATCCAGTCCAACGTTTTGAGCTCGCTACGGCTCCTCATCAGGCACTGTATACAAAGACAGTCTGACTGTCATTATAATTTTTAATTTAATTTTTATTTTTATAATTTTTGCGTATTGATGTATTAATGTTAATGTAGATATATATTGATATTGTTATGTATTGTTTTCGATTGATTTGATTGGACTGTAAGACCAATGAAAAAATATTTATTAATTTGACAGGTTAATTTATTGATGAATGTGAAAAGCGTCACTTAAATCATTGAGAACCGACGTGATATGCACTTACATCAAAATCAGATTCTTTTCCTTAGTAATATGTTTCTTATTCTTTTCTTAGTACAATTTAATAGAATTTTTTATACGTTCAGTTATTTAGAAGTTTATTAAACTGAGAAAGAGATTCAATATTTTTTCAAATACTTATGACAAGGAAACAAATAATAAGATTTTCCTAAGCATAGAGTATTATGTATACAGGAAAGGGAACAATTTTTGTAAATTAAATTGTGGTCACACTACTTAATAAAACATGTAATTAATTCAATTGTTGTGCAAGTTATAAGTGTAGTTTTAATCTCTTATGCAAATTCTTTGTTCTATTAATATTCATTTCTAAATTTAAAACTGTTGTGTACATTTTATTTTTTAATAAATTAATTAGCCTTTAAATAATCTAATGAGAAAAATATAATAGATTTAATTGTTAGCAAAACTCTGCTCATGTGATTGTATAATTCATTTGCCCTGCATTTTAATAATAATCTTAAATTAATAAAATTGAATAGAATCATAACTTTCAAAACTTCAAAACTTCATTTTATCATAGAATCACAAAATTCAAATAGACTAAGATTAATGGAATAGAATAAAATAAATGTAAAAATCAATTCGTTGAAATAGCATGTTTTTTTTAACCAAAAGCAGTTTTAATAGAAAATAAGATATTTTCACAAAATCAAATAGAATTTATGTCGACCATCCTAAAGTAAACTAACAATTATTTTTATCGGTCTTATTGTTACAGTTTTATTACAATTTTCTTACAATTTTATTTATTATAGTTTTAAAGTTTTTATTAAATAATCTAATTTGTAACGGATACTATCCTGTCCAATATCTATTCGTTGCACTCATATCTGAAGCAGCCAATAGGCCATTGAGGGTGGAAAAAATATAGAGATAACAATTATAGAGGATCGGAGTGCATAATTTTGGCACATATGGTTTTGACCACAGTTATTATACATTTCTGCTGCAGACAGAGACGTACTCGTACTTTTTCTTTCTGATGCTTTGTTATTTTTATCATTTGTCGGTTTGAGTGCGACCTGTTCACCTGACGAGATTAGTAGCTTTCTGAACAGATTTTTTATTCAACTGGAATTAACTCATAAATTATTAATCCACGAGGCATCCTATTCGAAATCGAAGGTAATTGATAGGCACCGATGTAATCGACCCGATACACAGATGCACGACATTGCTGTTTACCAATTATTTGCTGCGGTAGTAAATATTAATATGAATTCTTATTAATATTTGAGTATTTAATATATTGTTGACAGCAAGCGTAATGAACGCCCGATATCACGTGCATTTGCTTATTTATGTTTGTTTGTGTGTATGTCTGTACGTAGAAGCCTGCGAAAATCGATAGAACATTCGATGATTCTGAGATCATTTTAACATCTCTCGGCACATCGTTTGAATTTAATATAATATATAAAAATATATAAGAATATAATTTCTCACTTTTAATAATTGATCTGCTTGGCTGAGATTAACTTGACAGGTTATTTTAAGTTGTTGGTAGATAGATAGGGCCATTATTAAGTAATAGGGTGCCGGAGTCTAATTTATTATTATTAGTTTGTGGAAATTGTGTTGTTTATTTTAATTTTTATTAAGAAATTAGATTTAATACTTATTAATAATTACAATTTTTATTTATTTTATTTACTTATCAATTTTTCTTTGTTTAGTAACTATTGAATAAAAAAACATACCTAAAAAAACATGTTCGACGAACTCCGCTTTTTTACGGAACTATCAGCCAATTAATCTGTTTTCTTTTTTAGAATGTAATTCAAATATTTATTTTTATTTTAAATATTTACACCGTTGGTAGTAAATCTGGATTGTCGAGATAGGCAATAGAATTTATTTATTTTAATATTTTTTTTTTTTAAATGACAAACCCTGATTTGAAGATTAAACCTCGATGCAATAATAGAGATTAACGAATATTGCTCTCCATTTACTAATAGATAATGAAAAAGTATTTGCCCGAAGGTTTAATTCATGAATACAGTTCAAGTTAGAGCTCATGATGACATTCTGAATTTCTTTGTTTATCATCAGTGGAAACCTCAAAATATATAAAGACCTTTACATACGCATATTTCTACAATTTGTTCAGTATGTTTTAAACCAAAATGATTAAAAAATTATTAATCTGGATGAAGTATTTAAATGAACTATTTGTTTGGATATCATAATCAGATCAGAATATCATGAATAGTAGAAAAACTATGAGCAACGATTATTTAATGAAAGATCGTTGTACAGTGTAATGATGTTTGAAAGATCGTACAAATGGAATAATCGATTAATAAGCAATTGTTGGTAGAAGAAAAGATTCATTGATATGCATATGATGTTACACTGACATAATAAGTATCAACTTCCTTCTAGTTCACATTTATATAAAAACATTGTTGAAAATGTTTACTTTCGAATTTCTATAGAAATGCAATTAACATTTTTGAATTTATATTATCCCTAGTAAGTTTTAAAGCATCAAATATTTCGAATAAAACATTATTAGAATGGGATAAGACAATTTCAATCTCCTGCATAAATTAATCATTGTAATACATTGTTTATCTTATCTGGATCAGTGTTAATTAAACCTATCCAGATTAGTCTCAAAGAAAATATTCTTTCATAGAATCAATTTTCTATGGCAATACTACGGTTCAAGAGGTACACACAAAATTCTCTTTATATGTATTTAGATGTTTTATTTTTTTTATAAATTGTTTATTAATTTTATTCTGCATCTGAAAATAAAATGTTGAAGATTTATATAACTCCAAAACCATTTATAATTAATTGTCTAAAGAAATTCTAACAGTGCCTTACTGAGCTAATCTGTAGATTTGAACAAAACGCCTATACGTATGAAAAGAAGTTCCCCGTATGATACCAATCTTAGTGACTTAGAAATTTACTTAGTCTTAAATTATCAATGATACACTCTTACTCTTAGGGCGGAGAAAGAGCTGACCGCTCACGAGGCCAGCTCACACAACTCCATATAAATGGTAATTATAAGGCTTACCTTAGACGGGCAAGCACTGCCGACAGAGCTTGATCCCGATATATGGTCGACGGGAATATACTTGGAGTTCGTGGTTTTGTTCCATTTTTTCACTCACGCAAAGACGAATTGTGCGTAATTTGGAATGTCACGACACTCGCATTTGGCAAAAACAACTTCCCTCAGTTTTCCCTGAAAACAATATACCAACATGAAAGGCGGGTCGCTTTATGCCGCGCAAGACTTCGGGTGTAGGATTTATTGCGCAATCTGTGCGTCATCAAAGGCTGTCCTTCCTCCTATCTGTCCTATCGCCATCAACAAGACCGTATAGCTCATGCTCCACTCTCCCTTTCAAGATTCATCGGGAACAGATTCTAGTCATACAAAATTCCCAGTTTTTCAATAACTTCCTCTGTCCGGTATCTGAGAAATCAAAACTCGTCATCTTCATATTTAATTTCTAAATCATACCCTAGTATGAACAGTCAGGTTACCCTGGATTTAGCTCAAGGAAGTCTGATACTCTTACAATAGAAGAACTTACCTACCTTACAGTTCGAAGCCGCGAATATAATAATCGAATGCACTAGATAACTTGCAGAGACAGTCTACATCCTGAATATTATAGGGATTGTCCCAATCATATTTTGGCTCATCAAAGACTTCGAAAATATGTAGATATGGAATAATATGATATATATAATTATATGTGAGATAGGATAAAGATATATCCAATAATAGGATATGATTACAAGCGGGTATAAAGTGCATTGAACCATGCAGAATCAACTAAAGAGATAGTGCACATACCAATTGAACAATGAACTTAGAAGGGGGGTGCATGCCCATTAGATATAAAAATCTTATGAGTATATAAAAGATAGATTAATTGTTCAAAAGACATATTGTCTCATTATTTCAATCCATTAGATCATTTTCTCCTAAACTTTACAATAAACAGCATTAATTAGTTTTTAGTTTATCACTATTACAAATAAGAAAATTTCTTAAAACTCAGAATACGCTGCTTTTAAATTTGTTTCTCTTGAATATTACTATTAGTTATCACAACAGCAAAATAAATTATAGCATAATTGTTAAGATACTACACGGACATTTTATATGATTATTTTAGTACTTTGCATTTCAACGCTGAATCAAAACTTAAATGGGGTTTTCCGCGCTATCATTCGAATTCACGATACTTAATCAATAAAATATATAAAATACACAGACATGGTGCAAAGGTAAAGATGCGTTCGAATAACCGAAGAGGAGCAAAAAGGTAGATAGATATGTGAATATGTATAGCATGGCCAGACTCAGTGCCAAGCATGGAACTTGAAATAAAAATACAAAGCATCTATAAGCAAATATGAAAATTCAATAAACCTTGGAAAGTTGGCATTAATTTTAAAAGTTGAAATTTCTATCTGTGTGTAACGAATATTAGATTATGAAACTATATTACCAGAGACTGTGCTATTCATGGACTTATCATCATTATATATTATTATTATTATTATTATTATTATTCTTATTATTATTATTATCATCCGTTGTCTGTACCTTGACGAAGATCGGCTGTTTCACCATCTCTCAGCCGATTGGATGATGGACTTAAAAGAGTACCTCCTCCTACCAATGAATGGAAGGGCGAAAAGATAGTATGATAGCTGCCATTTTATGAGTGCACGGATATCCCTTAAAAAAAAGGATATCCCAGAGTAAATGAGTTAACGCACGGAGCAATGATGTGCTGGAAGACCCGAAAGGGCAACTGAATAGGGACTTCCATGCCGACCATGATCGAAGCTGCAGGTCCTATAAACAGACCTTCGTCAGTAATACAGAGATTAAGGAAAGCACACTCGCTCAGAGACTCTATAAACGGATATCTCTTGAGGAGTGAAAACACACGCGGAGCGTAAGCGAACGTTCCTGTAAAAGGGATCCTAGCAGAGTAATTACAGATGCATGAGTGAACTTCAAACATTGGAGTTTCACTAGAATATTTGAGGGCAAATGTATGAATCTACATGAATGAAGGTTAGAACGAGGTACTCTGAACAAACGACAGACCGCCGTGTTTGCCGTGCGGTGTGACCCGTGAGCTGCCAAAAGGAGATCCTGGGTGTCGAGGTTTACGCCCGGTTGCGTGCTGGGTGACCCGAAACATCTTTGGCTCCCGCTGATGGCAAGACGGGAGGCTAGATTCTAGCCAGATCTAGTCAAACGGCCTTGGCGAGTGCGTTCGGTGTGTGATTTCCCCCGATGTTTCTCCAAAGAGTGAAACACCTTGTTGTTGGGCTGCGAAGCTCGAGAGGACGGAGGTGACATAGTGCACCAGAGCACGCTATACTCCTGCAAAATGGTCCGAGATGAGTCAGCCCTTACAGGCATGTGTTGGGGGGCTGCCTCATCGAGCTCAACGTTGAAGGGTCCAGGAGGCCGACCATCTGCAGGAATGAAGTTAAAAAATTGACCCATGGATTGCCAAAAGCAACAAAAGAGTTACCTTGGGGTGGGGGAGCGACAGCCGGCTGAGGCCGGGATTAAGTCTGTTGAGCGGACGAGTGAACTGGAGATTATTCTCCAACTTGCTCGGCTGCTCAAGGACATGATCAAGGCAATGAAGAGCCAACCAAACATTAAAAAAGACATCAAGGATGGCCTCCCAAAAGCTGAGGAGCTCGTAGATGCTCTTCAGCATAAAATACAAGGGAAGAGGGTACCGGTGAGCCTCCTCCCAACAACGAGGCAGAAGAAAGAAGAGATAACCCCGAAGAGACCGGCATCAAGTCCCCCGGATATCTCCCTTACTAAGGAGAAAAAAAAGGGGAGAACAAGAGGACAAAATGAGGGGTGGCAAGAAGTAAAAACAAAAAAAAAAAGAACAATAAGAAGAAGCAAAGTGAGCAGAATTCTGAGGAATAACCTAAGCATCCAAAAAAAAAAAATAATAATAATCACAGAAATAAAAAAAAAGGCCAAGGCTCGATGCGATCGCCATCAAACCAGCGCAGGGGAAATCCTACGATCCTATGAGATCCATCAGAGCGGTCAAACCGGAGGACTTGGGCGCGGATGTGAGGACCGTCCGGAAAACCAAATCGGGTGAGGTGCTGATTGAACTCAGACATACCAAACCCGAAGGTCGGAAGGCACTCGCTGAAGTGCTCAAGGAAGCAACAGGCCAGAGCGGCTTTGTCAGGGAACTGACCCCTAGAGGAAGTCTAGAGGTTAGAGACCTGGACTGCTGCGTGGCGGAGGATGAGGTGTGGAGGCCCTCAAAAGTAAACTGCCCGATTATTGTGGCGAGCTGCAGGTCAGAGTGACCAAAACCAACACTGCGGCACAGCGTGCTGTCATCGTAGTGCTGGAGGAGGTTGTTGCCGCGCGGCTGCTGAAGATCGGGTTTTCGCGCCGCCGCGAAATAATGACGAGGCGCTACAGGTGCCTAGGATATGGCCACGGAGTCATAGCTGTAAAGGCCCTGATCGTAGCGCCTGTTGTTATCGTTGCGGACAGAGAGAACACAAGGTCGCGTCTTGCACCGCAGAACCCGAATGCTTTTTCTGTAAAGGTGAAGCGAAATCGGAGGGACGCCGGCACGTTGCCGGTTCCGGCGCCTGTCCGACTTTTCGCGAGGCTCTCTCAAAAAAGGCTAAATGGTCAGAATTCTGCAAGGGAATATTAATCCTAGCAGGACAGCTGATCACCTCCTTCTTCGGCTTTGCCATGATGCTGATGCTGATATATTAATTATCAGCGAACAGTATCGGAACAGAGAAGGAGTAGGTTGGTTCACCGATAACTTTGGAACGGCAGCCATTTGGATTCCTGACCCACGAAAAACAGAAGTAGAGGATCATGGATCTGGAAATGGCTATGTTTGGGTAACATGCAATCACATCACGTATGTGAGTTGCTATCTTACACCAAACCAAGCCATAGGTGACTACCAGGTCATATTAGATGACCTAGAAGACACCGTCAGAGAAATGAAAGCTGAGCTGGTGATGGCAGGTGACTTTAATGCAAGGGCCCTAGAATGGGGCATGGCGGAGCCCGACTCCAGGGGTCGAAGAGTCATGGAACTAGCGTTCAGACTTGGTCTAATAGTTCTAAATACTAGCAATACTTCGACCTTCAGGAGACCGGGCTATGCCGAAACTATACCTGATGTGACCTTTGCGACAGAACATCTGGCCTCTCGAATCCAGGACATCACAAACCAGTACATCACATTCCGCGTATGTGATAGAATGCCAGGTTTCACTGGACACAATTCGCGAGGGCCCCCTAGATGGAACGTGGCAGGGATAAATAGAGAGAAATTCTCACAGGCCATTGAACGCGGTCAGCAAAGCCTTGTTAGGATTCCAAATGGCTCATCGACAATTCAGCACGCCAGGGAGTTGACTAGAGCCACAATGCGCATTCTACGCCGGGCTTGCGAAGAGTCGATGCCGTGCAAAGTGGTTGGTGGAAAAAGACGTCCTATTTACTGGTGGACGGCTGAGATAGCTGATATGAGGCATAGGTGTTTACATCTACGACGAATGTCACAGAGAGCTCGTAAACACGGAGATGACATCACTTTGATGAGGGCTGAATATAAGCTATCTAAGAAAGCCCTTCGACGAGCGATCGAAGCCAGCAAACGCCGATGCTGGAAGGCGCTGTGTGAAGACATAGATGGGGATCCATCGGGACTGAGATACAGAGTAGTTGCTGGAAAACTGGGAGCTCATGGAAACATGGGCACCCTTGACTCCGGCACAATGCGGAACATCGTAGATACCCTGTTCCCCACCCACCCTGATAGGTCTGATCCAGCTCCACCGAAACGAGAACTGGATGTACCTCTTTTCAGCAAGGAGGAGCTTGGTAGAGCCGTGAGAAACATGCGGAATAAGAGGGCTCCAGGACTTGACGGAATTCCAAGAGAGGTGCTGAAAATAGTAGTTGAGGAGCATTCAGAACTCCTTCTGTCGATGTACAATTCGTGCTTGACAGCTGGTTTATTCTATTCTAGCTGAAAGGTGACGAAACTTGTACTTATCGACAAGGGCAAGGGTCCGCCGGAGGCGCCCTCGTCGTATCGACCTCTATATATGTTAGATACAGCTGGATAGCTGATGGAGCGTCTATTGAAGTCACGACTCCTGGGAGCTGTTGCTGCTGCCGGCGGCTTGGCTGACAGACAGTATGGATTCCGGGGAGGCAGGGCGACGGTGGACGCAATCCTCGAGCGAATTGATATCCTGGGCTAAAATACAAGAAATATACGTTTTTAGTGTATATGCTCCTCCAAGCTTGAGGAACTAGCAGTTTGAAATCTTTGTAGCTAAATTAGTTGATGAAGTCATGGACAAGAAACTATTATTAAACGCTGGCGATTTTAACGCGTGGTCCACAGCCTGGGGAAGTGCTTCAACAAATAACAGAGGTAAAATGCTGCTTGATGGCCTTAATTCTCTTCAACTCTACGTGGTTACTAATGGATTTGAATTCACTTTCATTAGGAGATAAACAATCAGTCATTGATGTAACATTAGTCAGTGATGACCTGATTCAGCGGATCCTTAATTGGAGAGTAAACGACCTTTATACCCACAGTGATCACAGGGCGATCTTGTACGAGATTGCAGAGAAGGAAGTAAAGAACAAGTACAATGAGTGGATGCCCACACGGAAATGGAACATCAGATCGCTAGACTGTGAAGTATTCGCCACTATAGTATCAGAAGAGTGTTTAGAATATGGTGCACCAGGCCATCTGGCAAATGCACTCATGAAGCATATCTCTGAAGCATGCGATGCATCGATGACTAGGACTAAGAGCGGATTTAAACATCATCAATCTGTCTACTGGTGGACAAATTAAATTGCAGAATTACACAAAGAATGTCATCGCGCACGTAGACTTTCCCAAAGAGCCCGCACCCATCGTGATACGTTTAATAGTTTATTTAAAGAAGCACAAAGAGCGCTTGTCAAGGCCATTAAGGCAAGCAAGCGTCGATGCTGGCTTGAACTGTTTGCAGAGGCCAACAATGACTTATGGGGACGACCATACAAAACAGTCATGGCACGATTGAGTAGGGCACCAATACAACCCACTAGCACGATATTGATTGATAAGATTGTTTCCGCTCTCTTTCCCAAGGACACCCATGGGACTGTACTGCGCACGCAACACTCGGATCATATACCTCTTATAACAGAAATGGAGCTACATAATGCTTACGCTAAGATTAGAGACAATGCTGCTCCTGGCCCTGATGGTATCCCTAATGCTGAGTTTCAGCTGCCTTATATCGGCTCATGTCTAACATTGGTGGCCCACGCCCACCCCAGAGGAAGCTATTAGCTTATGTTGTTAATTCTGTCAGCATGTATGCAGCGCCAATCTGGCAACATGCCTGTGAAATTAAATCGTATTATGAGCTGGTTATTGCGACCCATCGCCGCTCCTGTATACGTATTATTAGTAGTTACAAGACAGTATCCACCGACGCTGCTGAGGTACTTGCCGGAATTCTTCCTTTCGATTTAGCTGCAGATGAACTGGCTAAGCTGCACAACATATGTAAGACCACAGTGGATTCTCTACAAGGTGCTAAACACGTGGAACGTCATCGTTCTATAGAAATATGGCAAAAATGATGGAACGATTCTAGCAAAGGCCGGTGGACTTATCGTATCCTTCCAGACATACACAGATGGATCAACAGGAAACACGGGGAACTAGATTTCCACCTAACTCAGTTGTTGACTGGACATGGTTGTTTTAGGTCCTATTTCCACCGCTTTCACCTGGATAATAATGATTTCTGCCCCATCTGTCCGACATTGGTTGAAGATGCCGAGCATATATTAGTGAACTACCCTCGTTTTAGAACACAACGTGAGCACTTGATGAACATCGTCAATAAGCCAATAAGACCAGAGAGCATCCTATCAATAATGCTGGAATCTTCTGAAAACTGGAAGTAGCCAGTTTTGCAAAAGAGGTGATGACCAAACTTAGAAATGCCGATAGAATTAGGCGAATGGCCCAGGATGAACCAGGCTAGCTGATTCTATTTTAAGATGCAGAGGACGAACACCGAACCCCTGATCACTTGTGTGGATGGGGGACGTAGCATAGTGTCATAAGAAGAGGAGCCGTATAGGCTAACTAACAGCGCCGCCGAAGTAATATTCCCGGATAGTTCCGGCGGGATGCTGGTTTCGAGAGGCCACTATTGCAGAGCTTGCTCTGCCTACGCCTAATAAAAAAAAAAAAAAAAAAACCCACACACACACACATATTTACAGTATGTTACTAATTATTATTATTATTATTGATCTTAAATCTCTGATTAGCTAGACTTTGCCCTTTTCGTATAATCGTAGATACAGTTATCACGAGTCGGGAGCTAGTGTGAAAAAGTAGATATCAATTGAGGGCAGCCCTCGACTATCAGTTGCTTCGGTGTCTAAAACATCCAGGCAAATCGGCACTCGATATCAAAATTTTTGTGTAAGAATCACCGAAGATTACGTATCCTGACGTATATGGCGAATTTCAACAAATACCAAAAGCAGAACAGGTAGAAAAAGGCAAAAACATTACTACTGTAAAGCAGTTTAAATTTAAACTATCTGTCTTGTTTGGGTTGTGTTTTTTAATTTATTGCTTTTTTATTTACGATAAACTTTTGATTATATCTATGATAAAATTATATTTATTATATCTATTATAGAATTATATTTATTATAAAATTAAAAATTTTATTTTACTTTCAATTACTATTTTTTATGTTAATAATCATACTAATTTATAAAGACAAAGCGTGTTTTTGATTGTACACGATAACCGAAAAAACTACTAAACCGATTCTTCTGAAATTTGAGATATAGATTCTATATTACCTTGGGAAGGACATAGGCTATGTTATTTATTGAAAACTATTTTACTTTCATCAATAAATTAAGTAAATGGTCTTAACAATTAGTTCCACCAGCGACCACTAGGTGGCGTCTTGAATCACGAACATCAACTCAAAGTAGTCTGCTTAAAGTATTAATACCAGGCCAGCTCAAATGAATGTTCATATCCATCTTTGGGATTCGTACCATAAACAACGTGCGAGTTTAGTAAACCCTTTTTGTTCTTCAAGTTAATCTGACACTACTCTCACACTTTATGGGTATCGTTTGATTTTTGTAAATTTTATTTTCTCTTATGTGGGAAAATCTATCTCTGTCTCTGTCTCTCTCCCTCTCCTCCCGCCTCTCTCTCTCTCTCTCTCTCTCTCTCTCTGTTTTTCTTTCTCATATTTTGTTTTTATATATTATATTAACTTCAGAATTGTGACAAGAGACTGTTTTTTTAGTTTGAACAAAAGAAATGATTGTAAAATACTTCTTTTACCAACAACCTCGATACTATGTATATATATATATATATATATATATATATATATATATATATATATATATATATGTATATATAAAATATATGATCACTTCAGCATACAAAGGCAATATCCATCGTCTACTTAGAAAATATGCTATTTTAGAAAGCATATCATTTTTCTTGAATTTCAGTTGGCATCACTACAAAAATATTCACGGTATTTAATTGAAAAAATGAAAATGTACGACATATGTATCATATATCGTATGTATATTATATTATACATATTATATATACACATTTTAAATACGGTTTCTACTGAGAAATATTGTATTGGCGTGTACGGGCGGTTGATTACGATATCCCGTTGCCTCAAGACGAGTTATATAGGCAGTTGTGTTCGGATGATAGGATGCGATGTCCAGGTGTCTCTGCGCGATTTCTACGGATAATTTCGCGTTCGCACAGTAGAAGACGATGTCCAGATATGACCGGACTTTTTTTACGATGAGTATCGTGTTTAGTGGATAGGCAACTATGTTCAGGTATGTCGGATCAACTTCTACGGGGAATTTCGCATTCGGATGATAGAGCGCGATTTCCAGATGATTTGGAACGACTCCTACGAGGAGTGTCGTGTATAGTTGGTGGGAAACAATGCCCAGGTATGTCAGTACGAGTTCGGTGAAGAGATTCTTATTCTATCATTCGAACACGCACACTCCCAGTAAGAGTCGTTCCAGGACAACTGTACGTTGTATTCTACCTCCCTAACACAAAACTATCTATAGCAGTCGTCCCGAGACATTTCCTATAGTCCGAACATGATACCCTCTGTAAACGTCGTCTCGAGACACTTGGACATCTTTTTCTACCGCTCGAACTCGAAAGTACAATTTTTTCCATCGAAGCCATATTTAATATGCATATATATATATATATATATATATATATATATATATATATATATATATATATATATAATATAAAATGGTCGGAAAAATATCAACTTTCTGAAGTGGACGCTACATTGAAGCAGCTTTTATACAGAAGCGATGATAGGTAAATCACGGCCAATTATTTATAGAAATATAGATTTATATATAGAGTACTTTTTACATTGATATTATTGAATTGTTTATGAAATCGGTTAAAATATTATCTGGAGCGAAGCCGAGACGAGGGATGCTAGTATATAAATATATATATATATATATATATATATATATATATATATATATATATATGTATATATATATGTATATATATATACCTTTATATATGTTCTTTGCTGCAGGATAATAACAAATACAAGACCTACTACAAAGTACGCTTTTCATAATCATCCATACAAAAGGCCAAAATAATTAAGGAAGTAAAAAAACATAATATTCACAATATAGTGCACTAAGAAGTGAGCTAGATAGATACATAATTCTTCAACAGAGTAATAGGAGAAGTACTAAATGTTGGTTTACTTATAAAAACATATTGTTCTATAATTGACTATTTGAAAAATAAAAATAAATAAATAATTGTAAGCAAAAGTGAAAAATCTAATTTGACCAGAAAAAAAGTTATTGGAAAAAATCGAACCTAGACCTAAGTATTACTATAAAAAATATAAAGGCTTGTACGCTAAGTATGGAATTATTGATGATGAATATTTTTTTATTACAAAATTAATTGGTTGATTAGTGTACTTTATTTCATAATGCATGTCTCATACAGTGATATTAACTAGTCAAATTATTTTACAATGAAACTTATTGAATAGATTTAATTTTCAATTCAATATTATTAGATTATCTAATGTTCTAATCTTAAGTATTTTTATCTTTTTGACTTTTAATTTTTTAATCTTTTATAATTAAACCGCTGTGAAAATTGAAGCATTTATAAAAATTTTTGTTGAAAAAGCTAAATAATTGTATACTTACATGCCAAGAGGACTGACACCTTTACCAAATGTTTGTCGAACTCTAGGAAGAGTAATAGGTGTAAGCGATCGTTTGCGTCTCTTGTCACGATCTCTATCACGATCACGTCTTTCACGATCTCTCTCACATTCACGATCACGCCTGTCTCGGGACCGAGATCTGCGTCTACGATCCTTCTCTTTGTCTCGATCGCGTTCCTTATCGCGGTCTCTTCGTTCTTTCTCACGTACATCTTTTGAATGTGATCGCGATCGTGATCGGTGTTTACTTTTCCTACAAGCAATATTAAAGATACTATAGAACAAGCATTTTCAACAAACTAAATTAATTTCTAAGTACAAATCAAAAAAGTATACACTACAATTGATTTAAATAGTTCATTATGATAAAAATTCTAATATATTAACTAGTAAAACTATAAACCACCTTATAATTATAGTGATCGCACTGACTGGATAAAATCATTAAAAGACCTTATTTGATTTAATATCTAGCACCTTTAAAAATAAATAGCTACCTTAAAGTTAGTAATTGTAACGCTATTGTTAAATTCTCAGAAAATAATCTATTTTTTTAAGCAGATTCATTATCTATAATTAATATTTTAAAAATTTATTTTATGTTAATACTCATTTTCATTCACTCTTCTATGCCTTACATCTACTCTATGATTTTCTATTTTCTTTATTAATTTTCTAGTCGTTTCTTCAGTATATGTTGAATTGCAAACTGTACCATTTATTTGATATAGAACGCGATATTTTCTCCCAAATAGTATTTGCATGTCTACCTAAAGTAATCAACTTATTAAACTTGTCTCTCCTTTGTAACGTAGCGGCTTACCGTAGAGGGGACAGACGATATTAATAACGAGCAAATAGCAGTGTTACAAGGGCATCGGCAAGTCGTACATTCAGAATCTTCAGATCAGCCATGCCTCACCACGGGTCACAACTTCCTCTACCCAAAATATTAAATAAATGATCCACATTCCTGCTTCCAATCAATTTTAATCCAAAATTAATATTGCGGAGCTCATATTGAAGTTTTAAATATCTAATTATTAGAACCATCTCCCTCGATAATCTACTTTACTATTCCCAAGATCAAAATTATATGCAAAGTACGGTTTCACGATAAGAAAAAATATTAGGTTGTCAAATATCTCCCTTTCGCTTTTTTGCTCTTCATTCAATGTTTTATAAAAAGTGTTACAGTGGTCGGATTTACTTCAAATATGCGCCGTTTTGTTCGATAATCTGTTTCCATCTAGACGGCAAGTTCACAGTACCCTTGTCGTAGAAACCCCTCTCCTTATTTGAGAAAAACTCGGACAGCAACTTTTCACAAGGCTCTTTGGAGTCGAACTTTACACCACCAAGGGCGTTCGACATGAACAGGAACAGGTAGTAATAACTTGGCGCTATGTCCCGGCTATATGGTGGATGCGATAAAACCTCCTATCCGAACTCCCGTACCTTCTGACGAGTCATCATCGAACTGTCTGGTCTGGCGTTGTCCTGGTGGAACACTACACCCTTTCTGTTGGCCAATTGCGGACGCTCCTAGTCGATAGCCTGCTTCAAGCGGTCCAGTTCTTCACAATAGATGGTAGAATTAAACGTCTGTCCATATGGGAGCAGCTCATAGTGGATGATTCCCTTTCAATCCCACCAAACACACAGCAAAACCTTCCTGGTCGTCAATCCCGGCTTGGCCACTGTTTGGGTCGGTCCACCGGCCTTGGATCACTACCGTTTTCGCTTGATATTGTCGTATGTAATCCATTTTTCGTCGCCAGTCACCATCCCCTTCAAAAATGGATCGAGTCGATTCGTTTCAACAGCTCATCGCAGGCGTTCATTCGGTCCAAAAGTTTTTTTTACGTCAAATCATGCAGCCAAATATCAAGGTTTTTTTGTATCCAGCCTTCTGCAGATGGTTTAAAATCCTTTGGTCACTAACTCCCATCTTCTGGGCGATGTCACGAGATGCCACATGCCGGTCTAACTCGATAAATTCCATGATTTGATCGGTATTCTTCGTCAGAGATCTTCCGCCGGCTGGCTTATCCATTGTGTCGATTTCACCGGCTCTGAATCGTCGAAATCATTCCTCTGCGGTTCGAAATGATAGCGTGCCATCCTCCAAAACACCATTAATCTTACGAAATGTTTCTCTAGCGGATTTACCTTTGACGAAGGAAAACTTTAAAATAACGCGAATTTCGGTGTTAGTGAACTCCATCTTTATACGTCTATAACTTTTGAACGCAATATCCAAACTAATCATGCATAGCGTAGTTTTGTACGTTATGTCAAGACCTTTCAAATGATGTATAGTATTTCCAGATACGAGCTCTGTAGCGCTTTGTACATAGCCGCGAAATTCATAAGACAAAAAGAACGGAAGGGAGATATTTGACAACCCAATATAATAGGTGTGGTTCTAAAAATCCAAAGTACCTATTAATCTGAAGAATGGTATATCATTGTATTTTTACTTGCTAATCACTGATATAATAGTTAAAATGCTGGAGAAGACGTCTAACAAGAGAAAAACGAGAAAAATTTCATTAAAAATATAGTCTTTGATGTTTCATTCGAAAATATTTAGAATCTGTAAAGATTTTTTTACGATAATTAAACATCACTTTATACTAGATATTTTCTGCATATTATACTTGTATATTGGGTGTGCAAGTAAGAATAATAACACAAAGCTCTCTATAACAATCGTCCCGAGACATATTTTATTGTCCGAACACGATACGCAAAGTCAAAAGAAACGTGATAAATTAATCTTGTACACCCAAGAAATAATTTATTATTACTAAACTTAAAATTACATAAAAAATAGCCTATGTTGTACCCTCCCGAACCAGCTTAACCCTATACGGCAACACGGTTTAAACTACAAACATTTGACCTTGGATTGGCTATAGCTTAAAAACTCAATAAGACTTTTTTGTAGAGCTAAAAAATCAATTAATTTTAAAAAATTCCGGGCCCAAAAGGTTATTATCTAAAAACTTCTTTAATATGATATAAATCCATGCAGAAATCTAATTTATGTTAATTTAAGACAATTTCTTTTACATTTGAAGAAGCCTATGGAACCAAAACGAACAAATAAAATATTTCAATCAATCTAAGACATATGTTTAAAAATGCGTATGTGGAATTTCATATAGGTATTTACATATACTATGTGTATCAGGATACTATATATATCAGGTACCTGAATTCAAAAAGTATTTAATTAAAACATACTTATAGATAAAATTTTATTTCTATTTACTTTTAAAGTCTAGAAATTCACCTATAAATAAAAGATCAACGTTTGATATTAAGAAGTATAATGTAAGAATTATTGAACATAAAATTATTTCAACAATATCTTTCACAAAACTTTGTACTTACCCTACTGATTTACGGTTTGATCCATTCTCTTTGGCTCCTTTATCTTTAGCAATATCGGAGTCCTAGAACATCAAATTATAAGTTAAAAATTGACTAAGTTTACTATAATTTAAAGACTCGCAAAGAATACCAAACTTATATATATTTAAATTATTAATTCTTACATACATGACCTTATTTTCGAATAAGTGAGCTATACCGAAATAAAATGTCAATATTTTTAAATAGATTAAACCTAATTAAATTTATCCTTAACCATGAATTATATTATTTGGTTTAACATGGTATAACATGTTCTCATTCTTCTTAACTTTAGAAAGAATTTTCTCTTTGCAGTGTGACATTGATTTCGTGACAGGTGATTTCGTCATATAAGTAATGAAGGCGATATATTTTGTTGTCGTCGTAAAGTATCTTGATTAAAAACTTTTATTGTTATTTTATTTTTTAGAATTAATATTTTCAGAAGTAATTTCCATTTCAGATTTTATAGAGGTGATTATAAACAAGGATAATCTAAATATCGTTATATTAGCATAGTAAATTATTGTATAAAGACTGCAAGGCCGATAAAAATATATATTAATGTAAATTAGAGTATCTTAACTTGGAAAAAGCAACAATGGTTTACGAGTCCTCGTGTGATTTTTCGGATTGTTCGAGAAAAAATTACCACTTGAATAGATGGATTGTGCAATTATTGGAGAATATTAAGATACTAGGTCAGACAATTAAGTATTGCCACCGATTTTATTTATGAAACTTATGAAAATGTCCTTAAAATGTATGGTAATGATACCTTGAGTCGTAGTCAGGTGCTTCAGTGACATGCCGATTTTAAAAATGGCCGTGAGAGCGTCAAAGACGAGGCGCGAAGAATAAGCATGTCGAAAGCGAAAACCATGTTCATTTGCTTCTTCAATAGTAAAGGGGTAGTTCATAAACAGGTTGTACCACCTGGACAAACCGTATATCAAGTATTCTACCCCAATGTGCTCGAAAAATTACGAACAAGGGTGCTAATAGTGCGTCCAGAGATCGCGAAGACTTGGGTTCTGTATCACGACAATGCTCCCTCTCACAGTGCGTTAGTGTCTCTCAGTCTTTATGTCTGCGTCTAAAGGCATTGCAATCCACAACCGCCCTATTCATCGGACATGTTCCTACGATTTTTTCTTATTTCCCCATTTGAAAAAGTTTGTCTAAGTTCGACATTTTGACTCCGTTGAAGACATAGAAGAATTTGTGACGAGAGTACTCGGAGAAGTCCCATAAGAAGTGTTCCAGAATTTTAATGAAAACTAGAAAACTCGCTGGAATAAGTGTATAGATGCAGAAGGGGACTACTTTGAAGGAGATCGCAGCGATGTACCTTAATTTTTAAATATACTCGCGTTTTTAATTTTGTCACTTTCTTAATTCATTGAACTCGTATTAGACCACGCACGTTATACGGAAATCTACTTGCACATATATAATGAGTGTATGCATTACACAGTTCTCAATATTATGCTTTAACAAAAAGCTTGCATAGAGAAAATAGGCATCATTCCACTCACTAGATCATCTACACTTCTGCTCGGCCAAGCCCGGCAGATATTGGCAGATGGCCGCTGCTGATAATCAGAAGTGAAAAGCCTATGCTCGGTTAACTTTACGACAGCAATGATCAAGACAAACTCAATTATCATATTATTATCGCTATTTTGCAGAGGGAATATTCAAATCATCTCTCAGGCTTTAGGTAATGGGAACAAAGTTGAGTACAATATCTACTCTGACCTTTTACTAATCAAACATGATTCGGCAATCACAAGGTATAGATGAAGCTTCGGAAGCGACGAAGCTGTCTGCTGTCGTTCTACTTTCTTTTGTCCAATACACTACTTTTACCACTCATTATACCCAAATATACAACTTCAGCATATGTATCATTCGTATGAACATAAACATTGATTTTTCATAATAAACAAATTTAGTAGCGCCTATTAAAAGCGGAGCACATGAAAAATCATACAGCGAAAATTGTATCTATACAAACAAAGCGAAAATTACTTCTATACAAACAAAATAGTATGTTTTCATACACACAGGAACTCCTACTATTTCTTGCCAAGCACTCGGCAATTGTTGTTCGTCTTCGCTACCGCTAACAAGTGAATTTAGTATGAATGTTTGACGACTATTGTTTAAATTTATCACCATTCCCGTTTCACGATGGTAGCTTTGCTTCGTCGCCAGTGGGAGAGTAATTTCAAATTTCGCGATAAATCACGGATGGAATTTATTTTCGTTGAACCGTCCTTCGTATGAAATGCAGCACAAGGCTACTCTCTGTAGGAAGGGTCGATATAATGTATTAGTGTTAGCTGCTTGGCGCCTTTCCAAATAATTTCGCTCGTCTCACTAGTTTATGCGCTACATGTTGGGGCAGAAAAATTTATTTTAACGTTCTATGTATTATACAAACAAAATGAGATGTCGAAGTAAATTTATAATGCACGAAATCCTCCGTAGCTAATAATTACTATTTTTGTAGATAAAAAAGAGAGAAATTTCGTTTTTGCTTATTCGTAAAAATGTCGCAAGAAGCAGCAATCAGTACCATACACATATTATCGAAAGCAAAAGAGTCCTGATGCTTATCAGGATATATTTGAAATATTATAATATTTCAAATTCATATTTTACATAAGTAATTATAAAAGAAAATTAAGTAATACAACTAAATATATGTAGATTATATTTTATATTATGCATTTTACTGTAGTTTTTACATATAAAAGATATTTTATGTTTCAAACGAGCATGAAGCGTGCAAGTACGCAATTCAATATCATAGTTCTTTTTTACTGTAATTAAATTTGAATGACTAAATTAATATAAAAAAAAAAGTAGCTTTAGGTATTAACTCGGATAATTCGAATATTTTTTAAAAATTTTGTCAAAAGAAAGTTGTACATCTTATAAAAGTGCATCTTGTTTGTTGTAATATGTTAGAGCCAGTTTTACCGCATTTTCGTTTCAGATTATATTGTTCAGCTCTACTCACTATTCGCTTTATAGCTTTTCTATTTGGATGGCGAACGCCCGGATATTTTACTGAATAACGCCTTTCTGCAACTTTGCAGTTGTCTTAAAGCAAGCCAAGAACTTTAATCATATTAACTATTTCCTGAGGCGTATAGTCAGCCGTGACAGGCAAAAGTTTTAAGACGAATTTTGCTGTAGATCTTTTATTATTTGAAAAAATACGCAATAAGTGAGAAGCGTTATTAGTGTAAAACTTTATTACTCATAGCAGTGCCTATACGTTAGGTGCGTGTGTGTATGTGTCTTAAAACCCTATAACTTTTATTTGAAACTTATTTATCTAAGTTCATATTTTCAGAGTAATTCGCGTGGAGTGATTAAAATGGGATACCCTGTATATAGCTGCTCGCATATGATACAGGCTATGATTGGAAAGATAAAGCCTAGGGACGTAGAATAGTGAACGCGTTCAGTGTTCACGCGTACGATTCTCCTTCACACGCAAATACTCCAGACGCCGGTAGACGAAGCGTAACTGCTCCATCAAACATCTCTCTCTCTCTCTCTCTCTCTCTCTCTCTCTCTCTCTCTCTCTCTCTCTCTCTCTCTCTCTCTTATTGCGACTATTGCCCCATTACATGATGCTGACGATGAAATAAATTATTTACGTAAAGAAACAAGTATTTAAGGACAATATCATATGGAAGACAGAAGAAAGTAAAAAAGGAAAAAATGAAGGCGGATGCCGTTAGGCTGTGGCTGAAGTACTATGCATCCGGTACAGAAAGAAAATTTTTTTACTTTACAGATATCCTTACGTGGAGCCAAGTCAAGGAAATTTGTTATATGGAAGTATGAAAGCGACATATCTATATACATATAGTTTAATTATTTAAATATTACATAATATTTCCAGAAAATTTATAAATTATTTCAATAATATTAACGACTGGTTAATTTATAATAATTGGATATTCATATATTGTTATAATACATGCGATAAAATCATTTGAAAGTGCTTGTAAAATTACAGAAATGTGTACGCTCACACCCTGTTCTGTTAGTGAATAATATAGCAGATAAGATTCTGGAAAATGTATAAGGTTATTCGATGACAATGCACCATGCGAGATCATCACTTTATTAAGTCTACATCAGACAAAAACACAAAGTGCGACGATGTCTCATTTGCAAACTTGCTACTCAATAAATCATAAGAAAGTGTGCCAAATTCAAAGGGCTAAAGTTTTTAAAGTATTCCATGAACCTTTCTGAAACTTTGCATAGATTTTTATCTGTTTTGTCAACAGCAATTATCATATTGAATTTAAAGGATCATTTTAGATCAACTGTGGCACATGCTTAACTCACGGATGATATTCGCGCAAATATTGAGTCAGTGAAGACCACAACCATCATTCTTATAGATGAACTTAAAAAAATTTGACTTAAATAATTTAACCAACTAGCTCTTTAAGCATAACTGTTGCATGCATTTCATTTAACTTCGTTATGAATGAAAAAGATCGAATTATATGATTTAATGCTATAACTGTTTATCATTTATACTGATACTGGAATTAATAGTAAGAAATTTCAATCTACCATACCTCCATGATATTCTTTCATTAATTTTTTTTATTTACAATGAAAAGGAAAGCTATTATTGTACTCTTTTCAAGTGCCTTATATCATAGTTTAATTAAACAAATTTAAAAGATATATAAACATGTTCTTACCCCTTTCTTATATGGTGCTTCCAGCATTGCCTCTACATCCAAATCTTCTGCCATACTTCCTTTGGGAATATCTAAATATAATAACAATTTCATATTACTTCTTCAAATTATCATAACTTTAATTAATAATTTTTTATTTTCATTTATTTTACTGTTTTATAGAAACATTTTGTGAGTACAAATACTATACCGTATGATCAAATTTGACCCGGACTGGTGCATTTCAACTGCGCGCGTAAACTGAATCGGTAAATTTTTTTTTTATATTGGTACAAGCTTTCTTGATGTCGGTGTGAAATTTGAGCGCCATATCTTCATTAGTGTGCTTTTCTCAGCTGTTTGTTTACGACGCAAAAAGTTTGTCTGACGATATTGACTATGGATCAGGGTGCGTTCCCCAAAGCGTATTTTTGAGTTTCAGAAAGAGGAAAATGTCACAGGGCGGCAAATCTGGCGAATACGGTAGCTGAGCAATTACTTTCATTTCTTGTTTGGCCAAAAAATCAGACACACTCATGTTGGAATGTACCAGCGTATTATTCTGGTGAAAAAACTAACAATTGTCTTCCCACATATCCAGTCGTTTACGACGAACTGTTTTATGTAGACGCCTCAAAACGGTCAAATAGTACTCCTTCTTGACCATTTGACCTTCTGAAGCGAATTCGTGGTGAACGACGCTATGGTAATTGAAAAAAATGATGAGCATCACCTTGATTTTCGACCGACTTTGTCGTGGAGTTTTTGACAACTTCACGACCTTCACTGAATGCTTTGTGCCAATCAAGTACTTGCGTTCGCGATAAAGTAAACTTCCCAAAACAGTTCTGCAACATTTTCAACGATTCCGTAATCGTAATTCCATTAGAAATACAACATTTCAAGTAAACTCGTTGATCAACTTTTTTTCCATAGTCAATATCGCCACAGAAACTTTTTGTGTCGTAAACAAACAGCTGAAAAACATACATTAATGAAGATATAGCTCTAATTCCACACGGACATCAAGAAAGGTTGTACCAATATCGAAAAAAAATTTTTACCGATTCAGTTTACGCGCTTAGATTATGAGTTTAAATGCACTAATCAGGGTCAAATTTGATCATATGTTCTGAATTCACCTAATATGACAGAATTATATTGTTGAATAATATTATTACATATTTCAAAAAAGCAAATCTGATAAATTATGTCAAAAAATAATTAACTAATATTTAAAATCACTCAATAATCAATTTAAACACGATTTGTATTAAAAAAGACTTTATTAAGATCAATAAGACGATTCATGCACTACACAAAGAATTCTAAAGCACTTTAAGTATTTTACTAAATTTTTTGAACCAACTATTCAGATTAAGCAAAAATACAAAAGAGCATGCATTATTAAACTTCCTAATATGCGCGCACAACTTTCAGATATATATATATTGGGTGTACAAATAAGATTCTAGAGTTTTTTTCCAAAATGTTAGATTTTATTATGAAAACATGTTGATGACATGTCCGTTATACAATGCATTAACTATAGACAGCTATAATTTTTTCTTATATAACTTTTACTCATACATGGCATCATATTCTGGCCGTCTTGACTGTAATACTCGCTTCAAGCGAATAAGTTAGGTTCGATACAATGGCCCTTGGATATTTAGGGCACTCGGAAGCGGTTCGTAGTATACGACACCAGTTTGATACCACCATATGCAGAGCATGACCTTGTACGTGAATATTTTGTTTTGAAGTTGACTGGGTGAGCTCGTCCGGCTTTATATACAATTTTCCACGTTTAGAGTGGGACGATCAGGCTGTATTATCTATATAGCTTAATACACGCAAAACTTTCATTCCAAATAATGAAAGTTTCAAGTTAAAATAATCAAGCAATGAACTTGATAAGCGCTCGAACGCGCGATAATCAAAATAATGTTAGCGCGAATACTACATATACCTGCATCGAAAACGTAGGCCAGGGGAGAGGAGAGGGGGACTCGCGCGGACCGCAAGAGAATGCTGCAGCCGCGCGGCAGCCAGCGTGGAAAAGATGTTCCGTGCTCCCCGCGCCTACAAACTCGGAAAGCAGTAAAGGCACTAGTCACTGCATATCCAACATTCCATTTTTATTAAATAATAGAGATGTCGCATTTTTGATACTTTTATATTATTAATATACAGTACGCATATAAAGAATACGTGCAAATAAATATTATCATGAATACACGAATAATTAAGCGTGTAAATAATTAAACATAATTATTTACATAACGATTATTATCATTACAATATGTTATAATAATTATCATTGCTATTATTATAACCAAATATTATTGAGAAACCGAGATAAATCAATATTAACTTAATTATTTAAATAATTGTAATTGTTGGAATTTATTATTATAATTGTTAAGTACACCTGCGTAAAACCCGACTTCTCTTAGTAAGTATTCTGTGAATTCCCATAATTATTTATATGCCTGATCTACTGCGCTCCAGGCATTCCCACCGTTAGACCTTACTTGTACTGCCCTGTCGATATTTGTAGTAACTTGTACTGCGTCCTTAATTAAGGAGCTTTGCTATATTATAACAAAATTCAGTTCGTCTATGCACCTCGTAAGCGAAAGGTCGCACCGAGTTTATTGTAAACACTGTATTATTCTAAATACATTCTATTATATATTCTTTTACACAAACTTCTATCTTAAATTTATTTCACCTACCTTAACAATAATTATCATTATATTATTATAATTAAATATCATTCAGAATTAAATACAAACATAATTATTATTTAATTCTTATCATAGGTTATGATAATAATTATCATTATCATTATCATTATCATTATTATTAAACCCGGCCCATCCGTTGTCTGTACCTTGAAGAAGATCGGCTATTTTATCATCCCTCAGCCGATCGGGTGATAGGCTTAAAAGAGTACCTCCTCCTACCAATGAATGGAAGGGTGAAAAGATAGTAAGATAGCTGCCATTTTATAAGTGAACAGATATCCCTTAAAAAGGATATCTCAGAGTAAATGAGTAAACGCATGGAGCAGTGATGTGCTGGAGGACCCGAAAGGGTAACTGAATAGGGACTTCTATGCCGACCATGATCGAAGCTGCAGGTCTTATAAACAGACCTTCGTCAGTAATACAGAGATGAAGGAAGGCACACTCGCTCAGAGACTCTATAAATGGGTATCTCCTGGGGAGTGAAAACACACGCGGAGCGTAAGCGAACGATCCTGTAAAATGGATCTTAGCAGAATGATTATAGATGCATGAGTGAGCTTCAAGAATTGGAGCTTCACTAGAATATTTGAGGGCAAATGTATGAATCTACATGAATGAAGGTTAGAATGAGGTACTCTTGAACAAATGACAGCCCGCCGTGTTCGCCGTGTGGTGCGACCCGTGAGCTGCCAAAAGGAGATCCTGGGTGTCGAGGATTACGCTGGTTGCGCGTTGGAAGACCCGAAACAACTTTGGCTCCCGCTAACGGCAAGACGGGGGGCTAGATACTAGCCAGATCTAGTCAATCGGCTTTGGCGAGTGCGTTCTGTGCGTGATTTCCTCCGATGTTTCTTCAGAGATTGAAACATCTTGTTGTTGGTGTGCGAAGCTCAAGAGGACGGAGGTGGAATAGCGCACCAGAGCGTGCTATACTCCTGCATAATAGTTCGAGATGGATCAGCCCTTACAGACATGTGTTGGGGGGGGGCTGTCTCATCGAGCTCAACGTTGAAGGGTCCAGGAGGCCGACCATCTGCAGGAACGAAGTAACAAAAATAGATCTATGGATTGCCTAAAGCAACAAAGAAGTCACCTTGGGGTGGGGGAGGGAGAGCCGGCTGAGGCCGGGATTAAGTCTGTTGAGTAGACGAGTGAACTGGAAATTATTCTCCAACTTGCTCGGCTGCTCAAAGACATGATAAAAGCCATGAAGAGCCAACCCAATATAAAAAAAGATATCAAGGATGGCCTCCCAAAAGCTGAGGAGCTCGTAGATGCTCTTCAGCACAAAATACAAGGGAAGAGGGTACCGGGGAGCGTCTTCCCAACAACTAGGCACAAGAGAGAAGAGACAACCCCGAAGAGACCGGCATCAAGTCCCCCGGATATCTCCCTTACTAAGGAGAAAAAAAAGAAGGGACAGCAGGAGGATAAAAAAGAGGGTTGGAATGAAGTAAAAAAAAAAAGAAGTAGCAAGGTGAGCAGAATGCTGAGGAACAACCTCAGCATCTGAAGAAAAAAATCACAGAAATAAAAAAAAAGGCCAAAGCTCGATGCAATCGCCATCAAACCAGCGCAGGGGAAATCGTACGCTGAGGTGATGAGATCCATTAGAGCGGTCAAACCGGAGGACTTGGGCGCGGATATGAGGACCGTCTGGAAAACCAAATTGGGTGAGGTGCTGATTGAACTCAGACATACCAAACCCGAACGTCGGAAGGCACTTGCTGAAGTGCTCAAGGAAGCGACAGCCCAGAGCGTCTGTGTCAGGGAGCTGACCCCTAGAGGAAGCCTAGAGTTTAGAGACCTGGACTGTTGCGTGACGGAGGATGAGGTGTGTGAGGCCCTCAAAAGCAAACTGCCAGATTATCGTGGCGAGCTGCAGATCAGAGTGACCAAAACCAACACCGCGGAACAGCGTTCTGTCATCGTATGGCTGGAGGAGGTTGCTGCCGCGCAGCTGCTGAAGACCGGGCTTTTGCAAGTGGGCCTGGTGAATTGTCGAGTACGCCGCCGCGAAATGCTCTCCAGCCAGGAGGCATCGGAAATGGCTGCCTATTTTGTCGAGGATATCCTCAGTCGGAAGAATGCGGACTTTCTCGAGATTCTTCTATTTGGCTGGGATCTGTGCCACTCAAAGGCGAACATCCTGATCCCCTCCCCGAAGTAATGCCTAACCGCGGTTTCCGGGATGGGGAGTTGAGCCAGGGAGAGGAATGCACCGATGAGGTAGTTTTTTAGTGGGTATGCCTTTGTGTTGGTGAGTCCCACATTCGCGGGGACCGGTCCTCGGGATCCATAAAGGATTTTTCTCCTCCTCTAAAAAAAATAAATAAATAGATTATTATTATTATTATTATTATTATTGTTATTATTATTATTATTATTGGCGAGTGCGTCCTAGCTCGCAATGTCTGCCGGAAACTCTCCAGAGAATGGAGCAAATTTTGTAAAAATGATGAAAACTAAATTTTAAGATATAATTTTGAGTTTAGAAACAAATTGTTCAAAGAAACATTGTAGATCCTATTCAAATTAATTTTTTGTTTTATCCATTTTTGCTGTAAAGCTAAGAATTATCGAGAAAAACGCAATTTAAAATAGACGTTTTCAGCTGCTATAATCAGCCCAAGTTACAGTCGATAAGTCGATTACAGTCGCTCTTAAGACTAGATTACATTCCTCCTATCTCTCTTTCTTTCTTTCTCTCCGTTTACAACACTCTAGGGCCTGTAGGTACATACGAACGTGACAGGCACGTGGCGGTCCTCCGCTATTTTGCTTCGGTTGAAGGAGGAAGCAATAAACCGATCACGGCAGCTGGAGCTCAGTTTTGGCAATTCGGACAGTTAGGTAGATCCTCGATCCTCTCCCACGCATCGAATGGGTAGATACGTGAGTTCTTTATCTCCGACTGCCATTGTGTGCGCTTCGACTCCAATTCAGTTCTGGAAAGTTATATACTAATTATTATGTTCACGCGCTTGTTTTGGATTGCGTCATATTGAGTATCTTGCGCCTGTGTGTGTTTGTAGTGTGTAAGCTTGGCGCATCAGCGGGACAAAGGACCTGGCTCTTGTGGATGATCCGATAAATGTGGATCCCTGAGAAGTGCTCCCTGCGGCATTTATGCCCCGGTGGCCGCCGCTGCGGTGAGGAGTGTAACCGTGCCTGAGACGTCGGGATCGCAGCGCGGAGCAGGAGGTTATTCCGGAGCATTTCTTCCTCCTTGGAACCTCAGATGCTACGCGAGTATAAGCCCTCGCTAACATTCGTTTTGCGGGCACCTAGGAGTACTCCGCAAACAATTAGAGTAAGTCATAAGCTGTGTTAGGTTAAGGAATTTCTCGTGTATTTGAGCGGATAGTTTATGTACCTTTAAGCTTCACTCGTAGTATTACGTATATGTAGATAACACTAATAGCTATAATTCTAGTGCGCACTATAAACATAAATTCACTTAAATTAAATTCATTTTAGTTCACGGCTTTTTCCTCCACTCACCGAGTGGAGGTTTTTTATGCCCTTTGTTGTCACAAAATAAATAAACTATAAACATTCATAATTGTAAATTACATTTCCGTCTCTCATTTCTGCAAACCCGAACACACATTCTCCTCAACGTAAGTAGAACTCTTCATCCTTATATTTATTAAGTACAATATTTAAGTTAGAAAAATAATATATACAGACTCTTGAATTTATTAGAAATACATTTTCCGAATATAATATGTTAGAGTGGCTTCAAAGGCACTGTATTTAAAAATAGTTTCAAATTTACGAAAAATTTTACACTTGCATCACACTCTGGCAAAGAATAATATAACACACAAACATGACAAACATTATTCAAAAGACAATAAGATTCTGGAAAATTTATTAGATGATTCAATGACAGCGCATCACGCGAGATATCCATTGTGTTCCAGGTTTCTTGAAAGCGCATGCTTGAACTGCAGTTTACCCATCAGTTTATGCTCGTAAAATTCTTTTTCTATCTTGTTCTACAATACATGTAAGTTCATTTATAACAATTTTTAGCATTGCAACAATCTAGAATGTATGTCAGCCGAAGCAATGAAAAGTACGTTCCCTATAACAGAAACGTGAGTAAAGTGCAAACGCATGCTTCAACCGCAGTTTCACATATCAATTGCCATTTTTCCTCGAAAAATTATTTTTCCATCTTCTTCTATAATAGATATAAGTTTATTTACAATAATTTTTAGGACTGCAACAATCTGGAATTGAAACTGCAAGTTTTAAACTGCAGTTCAAGCACGCGTTTTCGATTGCACTTTACTCACGTTTCTATTATAGGGAACGTACTTTGCATTGCTTCGGTGGACATACATTCCAGATCGTTGCAATCCTAAAAATTATTATAAATGAACTTCGATGTATTATAGAGCATGATGCAAAAAGAATTTTAAAAAGATAAATGACAACTGATGAGTAAAATTGCAGTTGCAGCGCGCACTTTCGAAAAACCTAGAACACGATGGATGTCTCGCGTGGTGCACTGTCATCCAATCACCTAAAAAGTTTTCCAGAATCTCAGTGTCATTTGAATAATTTTTTTCATATTTATCTGTGTTATGATTCTATGACAGAATGTAATACGAGCGTACCTAATTTCTGTAATTTTGCAAGCACTTTAGTATTTTTTATTTAATTGTATTGAAAAATGTATAACAATTAGGAAAAAGTTATAAATAATTTATGGAGCTTTGGAACATTAAATAGGGAAAAGCATTAAAAACTTTGTATAAAATAAATGATAGTACATGAAACAATAAAGAGTTTGTTAAAAATGATTTGAAACAAAACTTGGAGATCTACCGAAAATAAATTTATTACATTCGATATATTTTTGCTTTAAAGCTATAATTTTATGAGCAAAATTTAAAATTAAAAAGTACTTGTATCATGTATGATCTGAGCGGCGATGTAGATCCCTGACGTATCTACTATGACGGATTGATAACAGCTTGAAAAGTACATAATTCATTTCGTTTTTCTCCATAACTATTACCTTTAGAGAAAAAATGGATAGAACATAAAAAATTTGTTTCAATAGGATCTACAACTTTTGTTTGAACAATTTTTTTATCTCAAAATTATTTCATAAAACCTGGTTGTTATCAATTTTTTAACCTTTTTACAAAGTTTAGGTGCCTGGCGTTGCCACATCTAGATTAAGTACCGCAGCGGACTATCGTTCCACTCTTCAGTACATTCAAAGGAATCGTTTAAACTAATTTTCGGCCGAAGATAAATATATGATATAAAAATGTCGCTGGCCCCCGGATTATATATTATTATAATTCTTATTATTATTACAATTACTATCGATTACTACTAGGATTTGAATGCTTTTACGTTCAGTATGATTAAAACTAGTATATAATTACGGATATTATTTTTTTTATAATTTTGATCATTATCATTATTTTAGCATTAATATATAAAATTGCTAATAGCAGTAAATTAATAAGTTTAAGTTTCAATAATGACACCTAGGTTTAACAATATAACGTCGTTTTGTACGAAATTCTATAGCAGTTAAGATATAAGAAACCAAAAATAATTATAATATTTGTACAAAATGAACGGAAGACTAATTTTCGCTATGAAGCAAAACGTCCCTTTATCTCGCCCACCATCATGTAATTTTCAGTGAAGAAAATTTGGAAGGCCCCGCCCGGACTGTAAATACGAGCCCGCGAACCTGCGGAAAACGGACTGCCGGTCGCGTTCGCTCCATACAGATTTGTTCTTTTCGAAACCTTGTAACGTTTTGCTTGTCGCTAGTTTTATAAATAAAAAATAAGTAAAAGTTTAGACGGAGTAAATCTTTCTTTCTCGAATAAGTCGGATGTCACAAAACGAGATTTTCACAATAAAACCTCACATTTTCCAAAAAAAAGACTAGAAAGTTGTGCACCATATATATATATATATATATATATATATATATATGTACATATACGCGGGTGGTTCGATAAGTCTGTAACCCGTAACTTTTAAATGAAAAAACAATTTATTTAAAAAAATTTTTTTGTATTTTTCAATATAGTCTCCTTTCAACTCGATACATTTATTCTAGCAGTATTCAATCTTTTTGAAGCCTTCCAAAAAGTAACTTTTGTCGAAATCCTCAAAATAATCATTTGTGGCAGTCATAATCTCTTCATTCGATGAAAATCTTTTATCACCAAGCCAAGTTTTCATTTCAATCAGACGCAGCTATATCTGGAGAATAAGGTAGGTGAGGAAGTAATTCGTAACGTAATTCTTAATTTGACTGTTGCTATATAGCACTCGTATGAGCTGGTGAGTTGTCGTGGTGGAAGAGCACTTTTTTGTTCACCAGATGGGACCGCTTTTCCTTCAGTATGGCTTCAAATCTTTCCAATAATGAAGCATAATACTGTCTTGTAATTGTTTTTTCCTTCTGTAGGTAATCTATTAGTATTATACCCCGCCCCCGAAAAACCGAGTCCCAAAAAACTGTGGCCATGAACGGTACGGTACCGGCTGATGGAACAGTTTTTGCTTTTTTCGGAGCAGGTTTTCCATGTTCAATCCACATTTGTGACTGCCGTTTCGTTTCTGGCGGATGGCGATGAATCCATGTTTCATTAACAGTAACATAACGGCGCAAAAATTCAGTTAGATTACAATAAAACATGTCCAAACATTGTTTAGATGCAACAATGTGTGACCGTTTATTGTCGACTGTGAGCAAACGCGGCACCCATCATGCAGATAGTTTTCTCATATTCAAAATTTCATGCAAAATGTGAAATACGCGTTCAGTCGAAATTCCTACAGTGTTACTAATCACGCGTATCTTTAATTCACGATCTTCGAATATCATATCATGAATTTTATTGGCCATATCTTAATTAGTCACCTCTTTTGGGCGGCCAGAACGCTCAGCATCACTTGTATCCATTCTACCACAACGAAATTCAGTAAACCACTTGTGAACCATGCGATGTGATGGAGTCCTTATAATATTTTTTAAACTTTTCTTCAGTTTCCTTAATTGTGTTTCCACGCAGAAAATAGTGTTTAATAACCACTCGAAATTTGTTTTTTTTCATTCTTTTTAAAAACAATGAAACACTAAATTCAAAAAACTATCAAAAATTTTCTAACCAACGTATTGATTTGAAATTTTGTATACCTACTTGTATGAGATGATAGTCTCTTAGAGTAGTCAAATATTTACGATAACAGCGCCACCTTTCGAAAAGTCACGGACTTATCAAACCACCCTCGTATTCATGAATAAATTTTATTTTAATCCCTTAACACAAGTCGGAGCAACTCGAAATTGTGAAGCAGTCATGTTGTATTTCAATAATAAAATTCATTTTGATAAGTCTATTTCTTATTTGATATTTCAGATTCTACAGAGTGATTGTAAATCATACGAGTTTGACTGATAGTATAATTATATTATTTTATAAAAACACTATAAAGACGTATAAAAATAGTTTGCTTATATCAGTCTATGTAACTTGAACTTTTGGTTTAAGAAATAACATTACTATTTTTTTAATTACGTTTATCATGAAGGTGTTGGTGAATGTAAATTTTTTTTCATTTTTACAATTCTAAGTAATAAAGCGGATGATACTATTATTTGTAATAGTATTTAAATAAAATGATTTTAGTTCAAAGACTATTGATAACAACATCTCAATTGTCTATTTCTGATTAGAATAATTTTCATAACTCAAAAGACATCATAATAATATATCTTTTACAAATATATCCATTACAGGTGAATACTATGGTATTATTGGTCATATATTTGAACTAGAACATACCTACAAATAGTTATAAATACTAATAAGTTCATCTACTAAGAATTATAAAAATTTATATTTCAACGAATTTTTTTTTATTAATTAATCATTTGGAATAAATTTATTAAAAATCTTTGCAAGTTCTATTATTTATTTTGAAATAAATATATACCATTAACAATCAGTACAAGATACGGGATATATGAGAACTTACTTAATGAGTGAAGTAAATCAATATTACAGTATAAAGTTATAGAAAGCTAGCCAAAATGAAAATCGTAATTATGTCGTCTGCAAGTTTTTATAAAATAATAGAATTCGAATAATAATCACAGTCAGACTGTCCATAATTATGTTCATCTCTGTAGAATCTGAAATATAAAATAGTAAAAAATAATCAATATACTGTAAGCATTGCCAGCAAATGATAATTTCACTTCTCCCGTCATCAAATTTACCTAATCTATGTATCTGCTTCGTCCATCCTTTCAATCCGCTTTGGCTCATCATCAAAAACTAAACTAAAAGTTTAATCATAAAAATCATATATCCTACCCGTACCCGACTTTACTGTAAATATAAAGCACAAATTTATATGCATAAAGAATAATAAATCTTATCTAATTTATTTGACATTAACGTTAAACTCATGCTATTCTTTAAATAATAAAAATATTTATTTTTTTAAATAAAAAAAAAAGAATGTAACAAAACCAAGCAAAGTTTATTTAGACCGGATGTATCTCTATGCTACGTATTCTTCCCATACTTGCTTTTGCCTTTTCCACTATCTTTTTATTTGTTTCTCCATCTCTCTTTCTCATTACAATTCATTATATATATCAAACAGTAAAACTCCTCTACTACCGATAATGTTTATTTTTCTCCATTGACAGCTTATTTATTTCTCTTGTACCTCCTGTCATTCTGAATTCCATTATGTTCATTATTTCTATATTGAAATTGTAACATGAATAGGTTGTTATCTTATCATATATATGTTAATTACCAATAATAATGAGGCAAAAAGGAGGCAAAAAGGGTAAGAGAGAGAGAGAGACAAGGAGAATAATTTTTAAAATAATATAGAAAATTTTGAAAATATAATATAGTTTAATATAGTTGAATAACAGTTATTATGGTTGTTAAAAAATATAAATCGCAATGTACCTGTGCTCGGGTATTTTTCCAATATTTTTCTAAAAAAAAAATAAGAGTATAAAAATTGTTGAAGATTCCAATATTGACATTTTTCGTCCGAACTAGTAATTTACGTAAAAAAACCAGCCGGTATTCTTTTTCACGAAAACTCGGGAAAGTTTTTATCGTAAAGAGAGCTTGGAGACAAAGTTTTTTTGTTCAAAGTTGGGTAGAAAATTTTGGGCGTTGTTTTCTAAGGTTGGTAAATCTTCTGAATACTCATATTTATTTGAAATCCGTTGAATAATAATTTTCATTGATTTTATTCGATATAGAGTATTTGCTTAATAATTTAAATATTATATATATTTAATTTATCAAATCAAAGTGTAAGAGAGATAAGAGATATTAACATAGAGTACTAGTTATAAGAACAAGCGTGCACGCATCTTTCGATAGTAATTCTGCTTATTCTCCGTAAGGTAGTGCTCTTGTTGCTTTATCTCTGTTATACTTGTAAATTTTTCTCTCTCACACTCTCTGTGAACGGAAACATGCGTTAACATAGCGCGGGTACATAATAGGTTGGGGTAGTATATTATTTATTATAATTTTATAGAACTTAATAAATCCTAAAATTTATTCAAATAAATAAATTTTTCTGTTTCTTTTTTTGTAATAGAAAATATCATAATAATTCCTCTGTACGTGATAATTATCCCGTCCTTTCAGGGATCATTAATAATCTATTAATATAATTTATTATTAATATAAATTAAAAATAAATAAATTTCAAACTAAAAGGTAAGTCCGAGGAAAAATAATAGTAAAGAACCTACGGTCCACCGAAATTGTTTTTAAAACAATTTAATCCGTTTGGGGTTCTTTACACCTCTGTTAACGGTTGCTTTTACCGAGCATTTATTAATTAAGAACCCCGTTACAAAATCTAATACTTTTTTCAATATTTTCAATGTAATTTTCATCATTTTTAAGTCCTTACCTATTATTACAATATCATTCTTTAATATTTTTCTATTATGATTTATCCGTCGTACTTTCATGTTTTATTTTTTAATCCATCCTGCTTTACTACTTTTTTAAATCTCCTGTCTGAGTAAAATTGTGCTAGTTTACTAATTCTTTTTCTTTTCTACTTTCTTCATTCTCTTCCATCTTTTTTACATTCTCATCAAATATAAAATTTTTGGGAATATGACGTTCTTCAATGTTCTTTCTCTCCAATGTTCTTTCTTTATAAATTTGCCTTTTCTTTCTTTCTTCTTTTTAGTTGCCTTTTAGCTGCTTCTCATTTATTTTGCATTTATTATTCGATTATTTATGTTGTTGATCTCCACCTATTTGAACTCATTTGTCTTGACAGTTTTTATTTTTAGCTCTTAGTTCTTCACTATTATCTGCTGTAATATCTTTAAAACCACTTTTATATAAAAGGCATAGCCGGATAAGATGAAATAAATAACCCCAATGGCTACAAAAAGAATACCGTCATGTAGAAGATCAAAAATAACTAATTTTTTTAAATTTTCAGTCCCTAGATCTATAGTTAATATCTACATTATACAGTTTTTCAGATTTTTTTCTCGACAAAACCTAACCCATAAACTTATTTGAAAATTTCAAACTGTAATAAAAAAATAATAAAAGAAATGGCAAGTCAAAAAAATTATATATGATGCAGAGGCCTACGATGGCTCGATCGCTAGAGCGAAGGACTAGCAACTTGATGATCCGAGTGCCAAGGCCGGTGTCGACTGATCAACACAAACACCACTGTAATAATTTACATGTGATTTGTTTACAAATACATCATAGACGTCCGGTGCTAATTAGCACCGGTATTTGAAAGCATCAATAGAGCGGCGTTAAATAACATTTTTAAAAAATAAAGGATGTAATTTATGCCAATTTACCACTATAAATTTTTTCAGATTTTCAAATAAGGGCAAACAGCATAAATAAATTAAAAATCAATGATAAATTAAAAATCAAACCAGAAACTCCAGCTGATATAAACGCTGAAGAATTGACTCCATTTAGCCAATAATCTTCTCAGGATTTTTGTATTGAGTTCATAGACTTGTCAAACCTAATATAGAGTACATAGAATTACCGTTTGCAAGATCAATAGCTCCTCACAAATATTATTCTCTATGTAAAAAATCACCAAATATTGTATTAATATCCTTTCATACTCACAAAGATATTGTTAATAAATGATGTATTTTCATTCCAAGTGGTAATCGATGTTGTGTTAATCATTTCATCGTCATAAATTGATTTTATGATTATGAAATCAAGAGTATCGAACTTGTTTCTCATTTAAATTCAGTTGACGTAGAAATTTTTTCTTCCATTTCCCTTCACCTTTTCATTACCTCTTCTTGTTTAATACAATTTAGACAACCGATTTACTTTCCCTCTCTCCATTTTTAACGCCTCCTTTTTCTTATATTTTTGCATTAAAACTCTCTTATATATTATTCTCTCTTTCTTTTTTTTATGAGTTCTGTTATTCCTTCCCAAGTTTTCTTTATATTTTCTCTGGTACATACTGTCAAGTCTATTAACGTATATCGTCTAATATTTACATCTTCTTATACACTCCTTTGTTATTCATATTCTTCATGTCTCTCGATCTTCTGCCAAAATAGCTACTCTTTTTAACCCCATCTTCAAACCACTAACCGCTCGCCTTCTTCTGACTTTTTTTTTGCATTTACACAATTCCGATGCAAATTCTTAAAGTTTTTCTAAAGTGTCTTTGTATTCTTGTCCCATTTCTATACTAACCCAACAATATTATGACTCTTTATAAAGTTACATGTTTCACTACTTGCATTTTGTAATCCTGCTATATGCCAAAATATGAATTTCATTTTTCTTGTCACTCATTCTCTTTCCTTTAATTTATGAAAAAATTGTTATCTTCTTCCTCCCATATAGATTTTCTTTCTTACTTTCAAAACTTATTATAATAAACTTTTACTTTTTTGGAAGAGGTTTTTCAGATTTTCTGAAATGCCTGTCAAGATATATAATATTTTTCCTCAATACGAAGAAAGACATATTGCAGCGTACTAGAAAAGATGAAGCTTTACTAATCGACTATCTTCATGCAGCCAACCAAAGCCAGAAGACCAACGGTGCATAAGAATTCTCGATTAGAAGGCTTCTGAGATCCAATTACCATTTAAGACACCAAGGCCTGTCTAGCATCTTCGCCATATTATTAGTATAGTATTATTAGTATAGTATTATAGTATTATATAGTATAGTATTTTTTCTCGCGAAAAAGCAATGTTTGATTAAGATATGAAATTCTTTTTTTTTTACAATCCTTGGTCCAGTCTTTATCTATTTTCTCATAACTTACATTTTCTCTGTATCTATATATTTTCTCTATCCAAATTTCTTCTTTATTTTGATGGCTGTCTCTTTTCTTATTTTTTCCCTCAATTTCCATTCCACTTATATTACTTAAGCTTTTACTACATTCTCACTTACCGAGTTCTCTTTCTAGAAATCTATAAATGTTGGGTTAAGAAAATTCTTTATTAGTCTTCTTTCTTCTTTTAGTTTTCTTTATCCACTGTATTTATTTATAGAAATTATATTTCATAACTGCTTTTATTCTTATTTCCTCCACGTTGTTTTCAATCTTCTCATTTCACTTATTCATTATTTCCAATTTCGTTTCTTCCCTTTGTCTTTTTTAACAAGATTATTAATCTTTACTATTATTGTGATTAAACATTATTTATTACATTATTATTTTTCAATATTCTACCTTAGTCCACTTCTACCTTAGTTATACACCTGGTTCAAAAATGTCCGTTTTATATAGCCTCATAAATTTTACGTATTATTCTATTAACTGTTTGTTTTCATTATTAATATTCACCCATAATAATACTAATAACTATAATCATTATTAAAACAAATTGGTATGAAATTGACAGTCCATCCTTAGAAACATTATGGATCAACTAAAATCTATCTTGTATTGAAGATAAATATTTATAACAGCCATTATTACTTCAATCTTATAATACAAATTGTTTAATTATTATTTTACTTTGTACAGTAGCTTACAATCCTATTTCCTTTAGAACATTTTAAAAAGATGAATACAGTATTTTAGATAATATTATAGGCAAAAATATGCTTTCATCAGACTCTGAATTCTGAAAGTTGTTGCATTGAAGATTACATTTGTTATTTCTAAACAATTAAAACAAGCTGTTATAATTTGTACAAAATTTACACAAAATCATAGTATAATCATCATATCACCATATCATATCCACAATATATGTGTGTGTGTGTGTGTGTGTGTGTGTGTGTGTGTGTGTGTGTGTGTGTGTGTGTGTGTGTGTGTGTGTGTGTGTGTGTGTGTGCGTGGGTGTGTGTGTGTGTATAAAGACAATACATATATGTTAGAGTCTGGTAGATTGGACAGTGTTTATCATTCCTTATTAAATTGATTGATTTTGGACAATTTGTGTAGAGGGGGAATTTATATTTAATTTACTAAATTTGGTGGGGGGGATGGGTATATATAGATTAGAATATAAGGTTTAGTTTAGTCCTTGATGAGGAGCTGTAGCGAGCTCGAAATTTTGGACAAATCTTCAATTAGGTAAGGGTGTTGGGGACAGTCAGATTGCTCTTTACTAACAAAGAATTTTTTCAGCTAATATTTTATTTTCAGATTAGTCTACGGGGGTGAATGTAAACAAGGACAGTCTGACTGTTATTATAATTTTAATTAAATTTTTAATTTAATTTTTATTTTGAATTTTAATTTTATTTTTATTTATTTTTATTTTTATTTTATTTTTAGATTGAATTGATTGGACTGTAAGACCAATAAAAAAATATTTATTAATTTATATAAAGACAAATCTTGTTTCTGTGTCTAAACCAATTGGTCTCAAAATAAAGGTGTAGATTCTGTATTATCTTCGAAAGAAAAGAATAATTTATTTAGTTTCTTAATACTTTTTGTTTAAATCTTAATTAATCATTAAATATTGGAGTCTAAATTGTTGATTTCAAATCTTTCAAAATGATTCCTAAAGGTTTAACATTTAAATGGTTCCTAAAGCTAACAGTATAGTCTTGAATTTTTCAAAAATAATGGGCAATTTATAAAAATGCATTTTGTTCATTTATTATATACTTATTATATAATTATTATATATTATATATAGTTATATAATATAATTCATTATACAAATCTTGGTATTAGACAAAATTGTTGAGAACCCTGGGAAATTCATTCCAATTTTATTGTCACCATGGATATAATTATAAATAAAATTATGGGTAAATATTAATAATTAAGGTATCAAAACTTAATTTATACATGAAATCTCATAAATGATTTCTAAACTATGTTTTTACTCCTTTGATATCGGAGCATTTGGGAGGATTTTTAATAATTTTTAATTTTAAAACTAGGGAATTTTTTTAAAGAAAGAGTTATTTAAAAGTATAGATTCAGTTAAATAATGTTATATATACTACATACCATCTTTAAAATCCAAGCTTTGTCTTTTGATTAGATATTTAAAATATATTAAACAACAAATTCACATGAATCTTTTAACTCTATTTCAATTTCATTTTTTAAAAATTTAATTTATTCCTAATTTCAAAAAGTTTTACAAATGTAAAAAATTAATCTACAGAAAAGTTATTAAAATAAACAATAAACATTGAATTTTAAAAAGAAGTTTTATATATAATCTAATGAAAATTAAAAAAAAAATTATATTTCTTTTAAAAACAGATCATTGTTATAAATGAAATCCATAATACTTAATAGTAACAAGTATTTAAACTTTTAAGGAAAAAGCTCATATTGTAATTTTTTAAATACTACTCAAGTACTTATTAAATTTGATCAAATACAAATTCAGTGTTCATAAAATTTAAATTCAGCTTCATATATTACCAAATAAATGCACATAAATAAGTAAAATAATTAAGTTTATATTAAATTAAAATTCTAATACAATATTATTAACTAATTCAAATATTAAAATATTACTTGTATTAACACAGTGATTAAAACCTTGATTCTGATTGAACTACGTTGGTTAATTTTCGGCTGGAACAAATTATTCAAAAAATTATCTTCTATATTTTGATTGAATCCTACATTATCAGAATTAATTCCAATTTTCACATTTCTCCTTTTAGAAATATTCAGATAGCTACCGCATGCTCTAATCCATTCAAAATACTTATAATATTTGTATACATATATCACTATCTTAAAAATAATCAAAATACTGCATTTCGAAGTTCATTAACTGTAATGATTATGTATTATATTATATATTGAAACAAAAATTAAATCTATAAAATATACAAATAGAAACTTTTTTCGAAACCATTTACTCAGATATCAACTGGATATCTAACAGATAACAAACAGATAAAACTATTTTTTACAACACCACGTACGTTATAAAAAAGGAGACCGTAGTTAAGGCAGTGATGATAGAAATACATAGATATGCAGAGTCTATACTAATAGAGATAAGCAGAGATTGCCAGAGACAGAGGCGATATTGGTTCCGTGACAGCGCTAGATTTTGCGGCAGAATCACGAACAAGATCCGTCTGCAATCTCGATTATCGATAAATGTAGCGCACTGCTGAAAAATGCCCGAATAGCTATTCGGACATTTTATATAAAATAATTAATGCATCAAAGCAAAGAAGGAGAAACAGTGAGCGCGTGTACAGGCTACTACTAATGGGAGGGGCAAGGAGGCAGTCAGGCATGATGCCGAAGAGAGGAAGTAAGGGAAGCGTGGGACCAGAGATAATAAGGGGAGATCGCCGACGCTTATGGGCCAGACTGCAGTAAAAATTTTCGACTGAAAACGAGGGTCTCTGGCGGCCAAAGCGAGGTACTGGCCGTTTCGTGCGATATTCCAGATGTTGTTTTTGGAGCTCGTGCGATGGTGCGATCGAGGGGGGAGACGACTGTCTTCGGCGCGTGTAGAGGAAAAGCTTGTCAAGACAATAGGCTGGCAGCGGGGGTTCAATAAAAGATGAGTAGCTTATACTGACCAAAAAGAAATTTTATTGCTACATGTATGTATATATATGTATATATATATATATATATATATATATATATATATATATATATATATATATATAGTCTCACAGCAGCTAGCAAGCAGCTTGAGGTTTTGAAACCTACGGCAACTTTAAGGAAAACTGGCAAACATCAAAGCTGAGAAAATCTCTTATAGCAAAGAGCTACCAAATTATTCAAGTAGTCGACTAACGCGATTTTTATTAAAATTTTTATATATACGTTTTTTAGGATTCTGATTATATATATGGTAGTAAAAATTTGTGATAATTTCAATTTTATAATAAATCACATTAATACCCAGTGAAAATTTTGTTTTTCTAACTTATCTCGTAAAATACAAAAAATTCCATTAAATGATGTAACTAAAAGTTCAAAATCTCATCAAAATACATATTTTTTAATCTATATATTTTTTCTTTAAACGTTTTTTATTAACAACAATGCATTTCACAGTAATATTCTCATTGACTATTCTATATCCTCCGTTAGTTTGAATATATATTTTTGGGAACTCTTGGTACAGAAAAATGTATAGAATAAGAAATATGTATTTTAGTGGAATTTATAACTTTTCTTAACAATCCTTTTTGGAACTTTTCGTATTTTACAAGATAATTTAGAAAAACCAGATTTTTACGGTGTTTATTCCAAATTTAAGTGAGTCAATTTCATAAAATTATATTTATTGCAATCCAATAAAGATTCATTCAAATTCTATTGATACAAAAATATGCAACCTTAATAGGAACGAATATTCTGCAATTTTGAAACAACCCTGTATTTGAAATGAATAATTAAGTTTACTTAAAGAGCAAAAAAGTGTTGTTACGTTGCAAATATATAAACAATTCCAGTTTATATAAATTAATTATATAACAAGATATGTATTATATTTTTATATTACAAGTTTTAATTCTTTCTATTTACATTATCATCTCACGCAATTTTTTAAAGAATATTATTTACACGGTGCTACACACTGAAAACAATTCCAAATGCAAATGAGTCGATTTCATAAAAGTATATTTATTGCAATCCAACAAACATTCATTCAAATGCTATTGAAATATAAATATATAGCTTTAATAGGAACGAATATTCTGCAATTTCGAAACAACCCTGTATTTGAAACGAATAGTTGAGTTTATTTAAATTTGTTAAGTTACAAATATTTTTAAATGATTAGAATTTCTAATACACCATACTTGCCTTATTCTATACTTTAAATAAATTTAAAGTATGTTTTAGTTGTGTAAGTAATTTTTAAAATTAAGATTTTTAGTGCTGAAGAGTACATGTAACTGCCTTATTAAACAGTTAAACACCCTCTATTTATTAGGATTAAGTCCTAATAATAACCCTAATTAACATTCTGATCGGGATGCCTAAAGCTTGAACGGCAGATTGTGTGCGTTGAACATTCACTACCATTGCGTTTCGTATAATACAAATATATTACATATTATATATATATATATATATATATATATATATATATATATATATATATATATATATATATTACAATAAAAATGATGGAAAAATATGTAAATATAGTTAGTATTTATTGCAATATAATATATAGTGTACGTTTACATCGTTGAAGAGTACGAAAATGACGGTCTAATAAGTTAAAATACTACAGTTGAATGTTATATTTTGTTTAAATTCTCAGTTCTCATATATCAAAAAAATATTTACTGTATTTAACAAAACATTCAGTATTATAAATGTATAAATTACTTATTTGGAATAAATGGTTAATTAATGGTATACGAAACAACCCTTTATTTAAATCTAGAAAATTTTTTTCAGTATAGACTTATTTCTATGACATACGTTTTACTTGGAACTAAAAAATGTATATTTGATTTAATTTTATAATCTTTCTCTATTGAACTAAAATAATTAAATTGCAACAAAATATATACACGCTTTAAAAAAATGAACTTAACATTGAGAAAATATTCACGACCATTGTCAGCAATTGATTTATGTTTACGAATGCAATAGATCTCGAAAAAACTGCTAATTATAGACTGTAAACTTTTCCAAAAATTATTTGATTGTTTTTTATATTTTTGGAGTATCATATCAGAATCCTATATAATCATATGTGACACATAACTACCTTGTATGGAGAAGACAGAGAAAAAGAGAGAGAGAGAGAGAGAGAGAGAGAGAGAGAGAGAGAGAGTAGGAATGTGAGAGAGAGAGAGAATGGGAATGTGAGAGAGAGAGAAAGAGAGAGAGAGAGAGAGAGAATGGGAATGTGAGAGAGAGAGAGAGAGAGAGAGAGAGAGAGAGAGAGAATGGGAATGTGAGAGCGAGAGGGGGAGGGGAGAAAAGAAAAATCCAAGGGGATTAACATGGATTACTAGATGTTGGTGGGTGTTGCCATATCATGTACCTGCATGTACCCGCGAGTGTCCTCTATACTGTTTCGTTTCTTTCTCTCACCTGCTCTCACTGTTTATTACCTGTTCATCTGCACGCACGTTGTACGAGGCCTAGCAGGCAGTTTGCCGATATACATGCAACAAATGTTGCCATCATTTTTTTTTTTGTTAAATTTGCAGTAAAAAATATCCTATCATTTAATCCTGACCGTATAGAATACGTATTCAAAATTTGAAGGCGATCGAAATATTAACTTACATTTAGGAAAAACATGATTTTCTTAAACCAAGAGAATAGATTTTCTTAAGAACAAAAATTCAGTCAAGTAAATATTTATTTAATTATAATGTTCTAATTACTTAAATTTAGCTCATCATAATCTAAAAATAAGCATTATCATTTTCTAGAAAACATTTCTTTCAAACAAGCTGATCAAAATTAAAATGGAAAATCTGAATTTCTTAAATTTAGTAATCATATACCTGAACACAATACTTTTGATTCTCTAAAAAAGGCTTTACAGAATCAAACTAATATTTTCTAGAAATTAGTATTTAATTGTTTTTATACAGTATATATAGAACAAAGTTACACAATACACATATAAATAAATATGTTCTTAATCTAACAAAACAACATTTTGTATCAGTAGGTTATTATATTAAAACAAAAAAGTAATGCATTGAATTCAGAAAAGCTAATAGCTAGAATTACAAATAATCTAAATACGTAAATTATAGATTGATCAAATCTGTGGTCAAAGATTTTTCTGATACTATCAAAAGAACAGTATTATCGAATTAATTAAATAAAAATTTTCTTAGTTTAAAAAATAGATTTTTCGAAATAATTCATTAAAATTATATAAATATAAATACTTATAAAATTTAATATAAAATACTTGATTCAAGAAAGTTATGCGATTTTCTGTACTAAGTAAATATTTTCTTTAACCAAGTAATCGCATAAACTTTAACCAAGTTAGTAGGTACTAAAATAAAGCTTATATTTTCTCAACAGCAGAACACAAATATTGGAAATTAAATGAACATTTTCTTAACTAAAGAAAATATTATCTGGAACCAATGATTTCAAATTTAAAATCAGGAAAATAAATTCTTGGATTAATTAAATATCTCCTAGATTTGTGTCAAAATTTTCTAGAAAATGGGTGAAAATATCAAGGAACTATGCACTACTTTTAAACATTTAACATACTTGAATTTTCATGTTTTTGAAAATAAAAACGTATTTCAAGTAATTATTGTTTTAAAAATAAGAATCAAATTGTTCATTTGAAATTAAATTTCTTGAGTGAATTATTAAAATTCTTAATCCAAGTATATATTCACTTAATTTTGTCGGCTTGAATCAAATATTTTTATTCAAAATCTTCAGTTATTGGTTCAAGAAAATAGTTTCTTTAGATAAGAAAATATTTATTTAATTACCAATTTCAGCCACCCATTTTCTAGAGAATCTTGACAAAAATGTAGGAGATATGTACTTAATCCAAGAATTGATTTTCCTGATTTTAAATTTGAAATTATTGGTTCAAGAAAATATTTTCTTGTATATATATATATATATATATATATATATATATATATATATATATATATATATATACAAGAAATATATTCAATTTTTGAAAAAACCATTTACTCAAAAGAATGAAATAGTTTTCTTAAAGGGTGGATTAGATCTATTTGATTATTCCTTGCCAGTTGTAAAATCTAATAAATATTTATTTAATTTTATTAAACGAAAAACAAAGATTTAAATATTAAATGTAATAAATAAATAGTAAAAACTACAAAATATATATATAAATCAAAAAAATATTTTCTATTTTTGAAAAAATTATTTACATATAAGATATAAATAGTTTTATTAAATGATTTATTCTTTTAAATTTAATATTTAAAATTTGTGCTTCGTTTAATAAAATCGAAAAAATGTTTATTAGTTTTTAACAACTCGTTGGATATAATCAAATAAATATATTTCACCTTTTAATAAAGCTATTTAATTGTTCATATTGAATAGCTTTTCCAAAAATTGAATATATTTGATCAATTTGAGTATATATATAGTTTTTCAAATATTTATTTATTTAACTTTATTTTTTACGTATATGTAGTTCCGTTTAGTAAAATTCAACAAATATTTATTACTTTTCAATAATTTATTTAGTGTAATGTAATAAATATATGTTCGCTATGTAAATAAACTTAATTGTTTGTTTCAAATATGTAATTTACTCTAAATTACAAAATATTCATTCGTGTTAAATATGTATCTTTCTGTTTTAAACATAAATTTAAATAAATATTTGTTGTATTCTAATAACTATTGAATTAATTTTAATGAATGCATGATATAATGTAAATAGCAATGAAATAAAATTTATTATATAAAGATTTAATGAATACTATTATATAAATAATTTACAGGAAGTATAGTTTTTTATATCAAATTAGTATTATTATTAAGATCAACGCAGTCTTATTATCAAGTTTTAAACTCAAAATTTTAAAAAAATACGTGTATATATATATATATATACATACATACGTATTTTCTTAAAAATTTGGCAGCGGGATGTAGCAAATGGGATTCACTGATGTAGACGAAGAAATTCTTTAAATGCGCATACCCAGGTACACCTTTTCGTAGCCTCGATCATCGCCACGCAGCGAATTTAAAATTTTAAGAAAATACGTGTATATAAATACATACATACACACTTACGCACGCAGGCAAGAAAATCTATACGCATTTCAAGAATTTTGACACCAGTTAATCCCTTTATTGCATCTATTGTTTCGTATATATATACACCTATTTTCTTCAAAATTTGGCTCCGGGGTTTAATAAATGGGATTCACTGGTGTCGACGAAGAAATTCTTTAAGAGTGCTCCTCATGATTGTCGAAAGTCTGAATCGATCGTTACGCCTCATAGAAAAAACTTTTGCGTGAAGTTGGCGAACTAAAATTAATGTTCTGCACTACCGGTATTACAGGAATGTACCCAGCATGAAAATTATACTGTAACGTGGGTTACTCAGCGGCGAGTAATAGATAATATAGATATATAGATATAGTATAGTGAATAAATAACGCGCGTAGTTCAATGTTAAATAAAGGCTAGTCTTATATAATAATACAGCTAGGTACTAACAGTGGTCAGTAAATAAATAAACGACCAATAAGAACCGACAAAATTATAATTTAAATGAAATAACGTACTTTTCGTTCGTATAAAAGTGCGTTATTTTTCGATAGAAGTCCTGTTCGTTTTCGGTTTTTGCTGAGGAAGGCATCTCTCAAGTGAAGAAAGGAAAACAGCAAAATTCGACCGACCGACCCGCGTCTCCCGATGGAAACTTTTCAACGAGGAAAAGGCGCTCTTTTGCTCGTTTGAAGATATAATTTCTGGTGTAGGAAAGGACGTTCCCTTGTGAACAAGAAATACTGCACCGAGCAACACTCGAGAAGGCCAACGAAAAAGGAAAAATTCTATTTCTGAATAAAGGTGCTCTTTTTTCAGAAATAAAATTAGAATATATATTATTGACGAGGTGTTCCTCGGAATAATATATTAAACTCTGTAGGGCGTTCCATTTATCTGTAAAAAATTAAAAGTCAAATTTTATCTCTGAGAAAAGCAGCTCCTTTGTCAGAGATAAAATTAAATGTGTATTAATGACGAGGCGCTCCTCGAATTAATAAACACAATCGTCGAGGAATTGTAAAATCCGTTAAAAGGTTAAAAAGTTAGTCAGATTTTATCTCTGAGAAAAGACGCTACTTTGTAAGAGATAAAGTTAACGATGTAGTAATGACGAGGCGCTCCTCGAATTAATACATCTAGACTAACGTAGAATAATAGTAAAGTGTTGATAAATCGTCAAAATAGGGAAATCCGTATAATTAAAGTGTTATAGGAAAAGGCGCGATGTTTCTCCGAATCTAAATTGTAGCGAGACATGTCGAAGGAAAATAATATATACGAGAGAAATAAATAAGGAATTAAAATTAATAGAATTATGTATAATTATAAGTATTTACTTAATACTGTAACAAGTTTATAATTAATTAATAAAAGAGTATAATAATTTTTAAATAAGATCAAGCGCTCCTGAATTATTTAAAAATTAATAATGTTATATTATTGACGAGGAGCCCCTCGGAATGATATACGAATTAAATACGATAAATTGCAAGAAAGTGAAAACTCCGGCCGTGGAAATAGACAACCAAAGTAATTAAATAGAGAGAGAGAGAGAGAGAGAGAGAGAGAGAGAGAGAGAGAGAGAGAAAGAGAGAGAGAGAGCGAAAATCGGTCAAGGCCGAATAGCCGATAATAGGATTAGGAATTTAAATCACGACGAAATACGCGGAAATATAAAATGGTAATATAATAGAAATGATTAAATAGTAAAATATTATAATATTTTTTTGTTTGTTCTAGGGAGTGACTAGCGAGATCAAGGCAGAATAGCCGACTATTTTAATATATTTCATTTTTTCTTATTACTTATTGTTATTATTATTCTTTGATATTGTTCTTCTTTCTTAGTGTTATTAAATAAATAGAGTCCCTTTTATTATAATATAAAAGAATTTCAAAGAGTTATTCACCTAATCAACTCGCCCGTCTCGACACGATCCTCCATCTTCCTAAGAACTCTAAAACTATCTAAATGTTAAAACTGCAAGAAGATAAGAGATGGATCGTTACAATACGAATAGCCCCTTTATATATATATATATATATATATATATATATATATATATATATGAGCGTGGTCCTAGAAGTACCTGGCCTGACCTAGAGTTGGTGGTAGTTCCTCAAAAAATACCACTGTATTAGAAAGTACAGAATCTATAAAGCATATATCTCAAGTTTGAAGATGCCATGATGTTTAGTATTTGTTTGACAGCCAATAATAGTGAACGTTTTCAGTGAACTTGTAAACATGGAAAAAATTGGTCATCGTTATGTGATACAATACTTTTATTCGGAAGGTCTCAGTCCAACCAATATAAAAGCTGACCTAGACTCTACCTGGGGGAGACTGCTCCTTCGTTTGCAACAGTAAAATACTGGGTAGCAGAGTTTAAACGAGGCCGTATGTGCTGCCAACAAGAGCATCGCGGTGGTCGACGAAACGAGGTGATGACTCTAGAAATGTTGAAGAAAATCTATAAAGCGGTAGTGAATGATCGTCGATTGAAAGTGCGCGACGTAGTACACGTAGTAGGTATTTCAAGAAGTGCGGTACATCGCATATGAACTGAATATTTGGAGATGACAAAGCTGTGCGCAAGATCGGTGCCGCGTTTGTTCACAATGGAACTAAAACAGCGTCGTGAAGATGTTGCAGTTGAGTGTTTGGCAATCTTTCGGAAAAATAAAGCCAAATTTTTGCGCCGTTTCATCACCATGAATGAAACATGGGTCCATCACTCCACACCTGATACAAAAAAACAAGCAAAACAATGGACTTAAAATAGTAAGCTGGCTTCAAAGAAGGCAAAGAGCGTTCCATCTACAGGCAAAATTATGGCGTCGGTTTGTTGGGATGCGTGTGGAATAATTTTTATTGACTTTCTTGAAAAAGGAAAAATTATCAACGGCGAGTATTATATGAACTTATTGCAACGTTTGAGCGAAAAAATCAAGCCAAAACGGTCGTATTTTGCTAAGAAGAAAGCGTTGTTCCATCAAGACAATGCACCAGTATATATTATTTATAGACAAATTGTATTTTTCAAGAAATGTGTTATTTGCGCTTACTAAGTTTTTGTAAATTAGGATACTTTAAATTAAAGATTTTATACTAAAGTTTTTATAGCTTTTATTTTTAAGGTTTTGTTTCGTTGAACTAAAAAATTATTCAACTTCGTAATATAAGATTGTATTTTATTATCTGAGAATAATAGATTTAATATGATTAAGATTTGTCTACGTTATACATTTTAGTTTAGTTACACATAATAAAATCAATATAGTACTTAAATTTGTTTTTATTTCTATAAATTCATGCATATATGTTAAGCGTGATACATTTGTAAAATCTACGTTTTTAAATATTAAGATAAATACGTTTTTCTTTCGTACAAGTTAATGTAAAATATTATTAGATTAAATCTTCGACTGAATGCGTAATAATTTTTAGCTTCATATTTGTAAGTGCGAATTTATGTACATATCAATTGTCGATTTCGTTAATATGCGATCCCTGTAACTTGAACCCTAAAATCTCGGCACAAAGCGGCATCGCGTCGAAGAAAATGAATGTACGTTGTCTAAAACGACGAATCGTAATATAAAGCAGAGACAGGAAATTGTCGAATATTCGGGAATGTTGAAATAATATATCGTCGGTTCGCTTAAATGAATTTCAGTAAAGAAATATATTATGTTTTATATTAAATATGAAAGAAGTTTCATGGTTAGAAAAGAGTGATCACGAGCGAACTCTAGTTGAAGACCCACATACCGTGTACAAATTTGGTATACATTTTACACGCCGTAGCGGAGAAACCGAAGGTTTTACTGAAAATAAGCACTGATACACTTTCAGAAAGAGATGGCCGAATATTTTCTGAAGGAAAATCTTGAGGTTTTTGAAAGAGATGAATGTTTATGCTTTCTTTAAGCAATTTCCGTATTGTGTCGGTAAATTCGAAAATTTTACCTAAAAAAGCCTTTCTATAGATTTTTGTTTAAGTGAATCGTATTGTGAGTTTGTGAAAATCTTGAGAATTTCGAAAGAAGTTGACGTGTTTGGTTTACCACCTCGGGTGGTCCGACCGTCAGACTGCGCTAGAATTTGAGCTGCGATCAGTGAGTGGGGCTTATCTCCCGTAATTTGACCCTATAAGAAGGGGCCTCGAGTCTATACAAACAAAGCCGAAAAAGCGCTGAACATCATTATTTTTTCGTCTCTGTTCAGGTTAATATAATATTATATTATATGGAATATTTAGTCTAATGTTATAATATTTTATAATAATTATAATAATTATATAATATTTTATATTTTTATTACTTTGAATTTTTATTAATTAAAATTAATAAAACATCCCAGCATAGTAAAAGTTTAGTACAATAGCTCTAATGCATTTTCGTCGTTTTTAATAACTTTTCTGATTAATATTAATATGAATATTCAAGAAGATACATATTATTAATATAAATATATATATATATTGTCACGAGGCTGTATCCAAAATGCGCCTCGTAAGCCGCGGCGTGTGCATGTAAACACCGCGCGACCGCGACGCGGTGACCGGCCGCGCGAGAGGAGCAGTGAGAGGGGGGTGAGGATTCGGCGCCGAGACGCGCGTGAGGAGCAGTTAGAGAAGAGTCGTGTTTCGAAGCAAGAGAGAAAAGCCACGTGCGTCCGAGCCGCGTAGAAAAGAGAAATTACGGATTCGGGGTTTCGCGCACGTGCTCGAAACGATACGAGAGGAAGACCGCCCTCGCACCAAGGCCCGCGCCGTGTGTAACGACGTGTCCCAGGCCAGCGAGGAGGAAGTGTAGGCGAGACCACGAGGACCGCCCGAGAGAGCCAACGGCTGTCATGGTACGCTATCACTTCGAATCGCAGAGGAATGTTTTCGAAGATTTAGAGCCGGTGAAAACGACACAATGGATAATCCAGCCGGCGGAAGACACGTGACGATGAATACCAATCAAATCATCGAATTTATCGAGTTAGACCGGTATGTGGCATCTCGTGACATCGTCCAGGAGATGAGAGTTAGTCACTAAATCAATTTAAACCATCTGCAAAAGGCTGGATACAGCGAAATGCTTGATGTTTGGGTGCCGCATGATTTGACGCAAAAAAACCTTCTGGACCGAATCAATGCCTGCGATGTACTGCTGAAACGGAATGAACGCGACCCATTTTTGAAGCGAATGGTGCCTGAAGACGAAAAATGGAAATCAAGCGAAAACGGTTGTCGCCCAAGGCCGGTCGACCGTCTCAAACAGTGGCCAAGCCTGGATTGACGGCCAGGAAGGTTTTTCTGTGTGTTTGGTGGGATTGGAAGGGAATCATCCACTATGAGCTGCTTCCATATGGCCAGACGCTTAATTCTACCATCTACTGTAAATAACTGGACCGCTTGAAGCAGGCTATCGACCAGAAGCGTCCACAATTGGCCAACCGGAAGGGTGTAATGTTCCACCAGGACAGCGCCAGACCACACAATTCGTTGATGACTCGTCAGAAGCTACGGGAGTTCGGTTGAGAGGTTTTATTGCATCCACCATATAGCCCGGACATAGCGGCAAGTAATTACCACCTGTTCCTGTCCATGTCGAACGCCCTTGGTGGTATAAAGTTAGACTCAATAGAGGATTGTGAAAAGTGGCTGTCCGAGTTCTTCTTAAATAAGGAGTGGGGTTTCTACGGGAGGAATATTGTGAAGTTGTCGTCTAGATGGAAACAGATTATCGAACAAAACGGCGCATATTTGAAGTCAATCCGACCATTGTAACACTTTTTCTAAAGCATTGAATGAAGAGCAAAAAAGCGGAAGGGAGATATTTGTCAACCAAATATATAATTCATATATATATAAAATAGAATGTAAAAGGTCTAGTTTAAGCTTATAAAATTTAAATCTAAATCAGTAATCATATCGCAGTAAAAAATCATTCCCAGCACTCGGGGCACAAAATATGATTTTCTGCATCTGTCTAAAGGGAGCAACATACTACTTTTGGCTGTGTAACATCTGACATTTACGATGTTTAGCCTTACGAGTTTATGCGCTAATCGACCGCCGGCTTTACCTTTTTTTTACACTTTGAGTTAGGTATTCGAGATTTTTAAATAAAATAAGATTTATATTCTATGTGAAATTTATTATAAAAATTCTTACAATGTTTTTTAAGAATTTTTTAAAAAAAGTTTACTTAAAGCGTTGGATTACATAAGAGAAACAAGAGAGCTCGGTGAGAGACGAAAGAGAACTTTTTGAGAATTTGATTCTCAATTGGAATAGCCCCTCGTCTATGAATGTATAAATATATGAATCGTATTTATTCAACATCATAAATGGCTTTCGATTTATAGGTGAGAAAGTATGTTTACATATTAATTAGTAAAGAAATAACAATTATAATCAACAAAATATCTTGAAAAGTATTAAAAATAACGAAATAATATAAATATAAAGTTTTGATGTTTTAGAGGATATTTGATTTATTACTATTATATAAAAAATAATGCATTCCATTATTAATTATAATTAAATTAATATTAATATTAAATGAAGCTAAATTGTATAATATTGTATTGATTTGAAATGATATAGCAGTAGTACTAAATTAAAAGTTATTTACAAAAATTTAATAAGATTTAATTTAAATACATAAATGAATTCTCTTTTGATATATTTATTTATAAGAAAATAAGAGCTCGTCGATTTTCCTTTGTGAAAAAAATAGAGCAAAGAATTTGAATTCAATTTTGCTTAAAAAATGAAATAAAGTTTAGTGAAGTTTTTAAAATGTTAACAAAGGCACATGGTGAGTCTGCTATGACTAAAGCAAGGATTTACGAGTGGTATAAGCATTTCCAAGATGGCCGCGAAAACGCTGAAGATGACGAACTACCCGGACATATATCCGAACGCCCAAGCATATGAACAACCGATGAAAACGTGAAAAAAGTGAAAGAAATGGTTATGAACGATCGCCGAATCACAATCAGAGAAGTCGCTGATGACGTTGGCATATCAGTTGGCTCATGCCATGGAATTTTGTGGTTTGTTTTGGATCTGAAACGTGTGGCAGCAAAATTTGTTCCAAAATTGTTGAATTTCGAACAATAACAGCGGCTAATGGAAGATGCTCAGGAGTCGTTAAATGAAGTTAATAATGATGCAGAACTACTAAAACGGGTTATAACAGGTAACGAAACATGGGTTTACGGATATGATGTGGAAACTAAGGGTCAATCGTCCCAATGGAGGCATTCTGGATCGCCAAGACCGAAAAAGTTTCGACAAATGAAAATCGCCGAGCTCAAAAAACACGTCTAACATTAGCGGCTGCCACTTAAAAAGTAAGCAATAAATATTGCTGAAAATTTTATCGTACTTCGGGGACATGCGTACTAACATAATAAAAAAAATTTTTATATAGGCGGACTCTCCAAATTCGCAAAATTTAAAAATTCTCGTTACTTTTTGAACCCATCTTGTACATATATTTATTCCTAATAGTTTTTTAATCCTGTATATACATATAATAATTTAAAAAATTTAAAGCGCAGGACCCCCTTTACTTGATTGAATTCGTACGATATTGAACGTGTCTTGTTGCTCCATCTCTTTCAATACGCAACAAATATATTTCATATATTTGTTGTGTAGATATATTTTTTATATTTCATATATTTCATACAAAAAAACAAAGGTCGCTCGGTTACACTTTACGCTCTGTTACACATAAATATTCTCGCCCGCGCCTAGCTTTCGCTTTATCGACCGGCTATGTTCCAAAACTTTTCATTTTTGATCAACTTTTCTCTTAGTTGCAGAGATGTACATCATTGCCACTGTGAAAACACACATACACACAGGCACAAAAGAAAATCTATACACACTTAAAGAATTTCGACACCAGTTAATCCCTTAATCCCTTTTATTGCATCTATTATTTCGCCGTTCCCCCTGCTGAACAGCCGTTTCCCCTCCATCGCACGAACTCGAAAACCAACATCTGGAATATCGCACGAACGGAGTACCGACATTCACCACAGTAGCGCTGAGTGTCAAAATTTTACTGCAATGTCTCATATGGGCATCAGCGATCTCCCCTTATTATCTCTGCTGGGACCGAGTGAAAGACAAACGAACTGCGCGTATATACTTAAATATATATATATATATATATATATATATATATATAAGAAGTGCACGACTAATTCTTTTCCCTATTTCGGCAAGTTCAGACCGATTTCAACCGCGACCAAAATCCAGATCGAAATTTGAACATCAGAGTTTTAAGTTAAAGAACACTGCACATATATATATATATATATATATATATATATATATATATATATATATATAAGAAATGCGTGTAGTAATTCTTTTCTCTATTTCGGCACTGAAAATCTATTCTCTCTCTCTCTCTCTCTCTCTCTCTCTCTCTCTCTCTCTCTCTCTCTCTCTCTCTGTATGTAAAAATCGACTGAAGCTCATGTACATTAATATTATTTTAATAATATTTATCTATATGTTCTTTACATATTTAAAATGCGTATGTTTTGGATATTTTCAACATTTTAGAAAATGAGAAAACACTAAGTAAAATACTTAATGTTTATATTATTATGGATGCATCGGTTTTCTATTATTATTATATATAAATATCCTCCATTACCAAATGTATGTAATTTCAGCTCACTGTTTTACTTTCCAAACATACCTAATCATTCGTATATATTTTAAACATAATATAAGTTAAATGTTATAAATATTAAATAGTAATTATTATTATTATATTTTCTTATTGAATTTTAAGAAAATATTATACTTTTAAAACCTTTCAGGAGATTATTACGTTCTCTTATATTTCTCATAAATATATAAAATAATCATATTATGAAAAATAAATAATTTTATCAGCTTAAAATATAGACTAATAGAATATTATATATATTTTGAAATTTCACGTTATAAACATTATCAAGGAATTTATATAGATAAAGAGATGATTTAGTCTAGCAAAAAGAATAATAGTAGGTTAAAAAAAGTGTTATGTATTCAAAAACACTTTATAACAATATATAGTAATTAAACATTAATTCTTATAATATACCAACAACCTCGAAACTATATAAATCTTCACTTCTGCATAAAACCGCAATATCCATCGTCTGTTTAGAAAATATGCTATTCGCCATACCATTTTGCTTGAATTTCAGTTGGCATCACGAAGAAAATATTCACGGTATTTAATTGAAAAAACGGAAATATACGAAATATATAATATCTATTGTATGTATATTATATTGTACATATTATATATACACATTTTATATACGGATTCTACTGAGAAATATTGTATTGGCGTGTACGGGCGGTTGATTACGATATCCCGTTGCCTCAAGACGATTTATATGGGCAGATTGTGTGGAGACGATACTATTGTATACGACACACTTGTACGTGGAGTATTGTGTTTAGTTGTTAGGAAGCGATGCCAGCTTTCTCGGGACGACTTCTACTACGACTATCGTGTTTAGTTGGTAGGAAACGATGTTTAGGTATGTCGGGACAACTTCTACGGGGAGTTTCGTGTTAGAACGGTAGAAGATGATGTCCAGTCATGACGAGACGACTTCTATGGGTAGTATCGTATTTAGTTGGTAGGAAACGAAGTTCAGGTATATTGGATCAACTTCTACGGGAAGTTTCGTGTGCGGATGATAGAATGTAATTTCCAGATGATTTGAAACGACTTCAACGGGGAATTTCGTGTTCGGATAGTCGAAGATGATGTCCAGGTATGATGAGACGACTTCTACGAGTAGTATCGTGTTTATTTGGGAGGAAATGAAGTTCAGGTATATCGGGTCAACTTCTACGGGGAGTTTCGTGTTCGAACGGTAGAAGATAATATCCAGGCATGAAGAGTCGACTTCTGGGAGTAGTATCGTGTTTAATTGGTAGGAAACGAAGTTCAGGTATATTGGATCAACTTCTACGGGGAGTTTCGTGTTCGGATGATAGAATGCGATTTCCAGATGAATTGGAACGACTTCTACGGGGATTGTCATGTATAGTTAGTGGAAAACGATGTCGAGGTATCTCATTACGACTTTTATGAAGAGATTAGTATTCTATCATTCGAACACGCAGAGCCTCAGTAAAAGACGTCCCGGGATAATTAGACTTTGTATTCTAGCTTCCCAACACAAAACTCTCTATAGCAGTCGTCCCGAAACATTTCCTATAGTCCGAACATGATGCTGTCTGTAAACGTCGTCTCGAAACACTTGCACATCTTTTCTACCGCTCGAACTCGAAAGTACAATTTTTTCCATTGAAGCCGTATTTAATATGCATATACATATATATATATTGTAACGGGGTGGTTTCGATTGTACGAATTCCCGTTCGAATACCGACGCACGGCCGTTCCCGTACGGCCCGCGCGCAAGCCATGTTGCTCTTGCTTTTCGCCGTGCAGGAAATCTACACCCGTCGGCAGCAGAGTCTCGGCGCGCCGCGACGCGCCGGCCCGTTACAAAGACAGAAGTCGGCCCGTGAATACGCGAGCCTACTCACCTGTCTCGTGCGCGGTGCTCTGGCAACCAGCACCACGTCCGCAGCAAGCTCAGATCACACGGCGGAAGAACTTCGCCGTGCCCGCGGAGGCGGGGGGATCCTGCGTTCAATATCGACGCCATGCTGGAAAACAAGCAGGGAATATAGAAGTCGAGAGGGAGAAAGGAAAGAAAGTACGGAAACAGACGCGGGCGTGCTAATGATGTACGAGATTTATTTAACGCCGCAGGCTCCCGTCATACAAAATTAAAGGTCGCGTGATAACCCTAGTGAACAACCCGAAGGACGCAAGCCGCAAGTCCGCCCGCTGGCGGGGCGCCTCACAAAAACGCACATGAATGGACTCACCTGTGTGAGAAGGGGCATCTCCCAGAAATACCGGCGTCGACGCCGGACGACATACACAACCACTCGCGGACGCAGAACGGCAGCGGTCCGCCTGCACCGTCTGCGCGGATGCCGCACGAACGTGAATACTTATTCCGACGACACTAGACGATGACGCGCGGAGCAGGGCCTCCTGCTGGGCCCGCTGCTGCTGACAGCCGCTGGCTCTTGCGGGCGGTCCTCGCGGTCTCGCCTGCACTTCCTCCTCGCTGGCCTGAGACGCGTCGTTACGCACGGCGCGGGCTTTAGCGCGAGTGCCGTCTTTCGGACACACGTGGCTTCTTTCTCCTACCTCGAAACACAACTCCTCTCTAACTGCCCTTCGCGCCTCTCGGCGCCGAATCATCACCCCCCCCCCTCTCACTGCTCCTCACGCGCGACCGGTCACCGCGTCGAGTTCGCGCGTTGTTTACATGCACGCACCGCGGCTTACGAGGCGCATTTCGGATGCAGCCTCGTGACAATATATATATATATATATATATATATATATATATATATATATATATATTCTAAGAAATTCAAAGAAATTCTTTGAAATTGTAGATAAATTACAAAACATGAGGATTAAAATAAACAAAGATTTATTATCGATTATACTTTTTTATAGTTTGCCATCGTCTTTTGAAAACTTTAGATGTGCTATTGAGTCGAGGGACGACCTTTCGGATGTTGGAATTTTAAAAATAAAAATATTAGAAGAAAATGATGCCCGCTTACATAAAGATGAACAAGACTAACCAACCTCTGCTACGGCAGCATTACCGCATAAAAAATATTTTAACAATAAGAAAAGATATATTTTCAAAAAAACTTATGAAAGTTCGAATCAAAAATAATATTATGATAATTATAATAAATTCCCTAATTATAGGTGTCTAAAAAGAGGACATATAGTAGCGAAATGTAGAACAAAATTTCCTGTAGAAAATCAAGACACAAATGTAAATATAGCGACTGATGAAGAGGCATTTTTCGGCTTTACTGGAGATGTAAATAATAACTCACCCAATGATAATAATATTTGGGTCTTGAACAGAGGGTGTACAGCGCATTTTTCAAATAATAATAATAACGTCTCAGAATTATCTACCATAAGAGAAAACCTAAATTAGCGGAAAGCGGAACGATGCAAATAATAGGTATATGTACAGTTCGATTAAATGCAGCTATAAATAATGAAAAGGATAAATTTGTAAATGCCTTGCATGTACCTAATTTGAGTACGAATTTATTGTCTGTTTCAAAAATTGTCGAAAGAGGAAAGATTGTAATATTAGTGACGTATGGGATGCGTCACTTGGGTTGCGAAATAATCTGAAAAAAAAGAAAGTTGATTAAATCAAGCACAATGAACTAAAATAACTTTATTAGAAATATATAAAACAAATTTAGTTTATCAAACCATTTTGAGGTTAATACTCATATGTAGTGTTGTTGTTGGATACAGGACTTCTTTCCGATGATATATGAGATATCCACGATGACACGACACACATACTAACCACATATAATGTGCGAGTTGCACAGTGGCGCTCGCTAACGTAGGTGGCGAGGTGGAGAGCGGAACGGAAAAAGGACTATCGGAATGTATATGAATGCATAGAATATGCATTTCAGGCATTAAAGAAAAAAAAAGAGATGTATAGAAATGTTGGTGCGCGTCCGGTAGATGGCCGATAGTAGTGGAGATCCTTCTTACCAACTTCAAATGAATTAAGTACATTCGCGCACGAAATTCAAATGAATAATTGAAAGGGCAGATTAATTGCTCCAATCAGGAGTTATAGGAAGGAAGCGGAACCGGATTAATACTTAAGTAGTAAAGGTTGGAACCAATACCTGTTTGATAAATTAATAAATTAGAGTGTTTCATAAATTGATTAAGGTAATTGGTGCCCTCGAAGAAATAATAAATTGGCGGTATTTGAAGTAAGAGGGAATGTTAATTTTTGTGGAGAGAGCAGATGATTTCTGACTCTTGTCGAGAGTAGAAGAAATTAAAGTTCTTTTATTTTGTGAGATTCTCTCTTAGTTTTTCTTTTTAAGAATTTTCAAATTGTGGTATATTCATGTAAGTATCGGTGGTGAGTGAGGATTGATGAAAAATTATTGTAATAAAACCAAATTTATTAAATTCTAAAAGAAGTGTGGAAAGAGAAAGTGAGAGAGAGAGAGAGAGAGAGAGAGAGAGAGAGAAAGAAAATTGAGGAATTGAGGAAGTAAAATCAGAATTGAGGAAGTAAAATCGAGGAAATAATATTGAGAAATACGATTGAGGAAGTAAAGTGAAATAAATAGATTGAAGGACATCCAATTAAGATTTTAAATGTATATTCATGATGAAGATGATAATAATTGATGAAAATTAATGTGAGTAGTATCACTAGATCTATATTTATTGAGGTGATATAATTATTTTTCGTTATTATATTATTAATTATATTGAATGGGCGAATGGTAAGTTTTTTTTTGATTAATTAAATTAAAATTTTATTAAAGTATATATAGAGTAGTGGTGACTATATTAAATAAAATTACTTGAATAAAGTTTTGGTGGAATGTAATAAATTTCCACTCAATTTCGGAATTAATCCTGCGACTCCAAACTCGGGAAGAATTCCCCTTCATTGAGTTAACTAGCGCAGTTGATGGTATTGGTGAAGAAAAAAAAATTTGATTATACAGTGCGGGATTGGTGTTCTTATTTGGTACGCTAAATACTGTGTGACAAAATGGCATCCCTGGTGGAAAACTTTCACTAAACCGAGTTTTGGATTGAGTGGAAATTTTGAAATATATTTTTTTTCTCTTCTCGTTTTTTTCGTGCTCGTTGAGGGGTGGAATGTATCAAGTGGATAGCTGATTGGCGAGAAATTTTGCGACGCAAATTTTGGCGCGAAAAGGATTTAGGCGCGGAGGCTTTGGCGGGAAAAATTTTGTTGTGCAGCGATTTTGAATATTAAATTTTAGTTTTTTTTAATTTTGTTTTAAAGAAAAAAAAGGAATTTAATTGATTATTTTTAAATTTAATTCAGCTATTTTTTTTATTTTTAGTTTATTATTAAAATTTTTTTTTGATGACAGTGAGAAGTTTATCATTAGAGTGATTCGATGTTTGCTGATTTTTCTTCTTCTCATTAGTCACTGGATATTTTTTTTACTGGATATTTTTGACCAGATATTTTTTTTTGTGACTGGAAAAATTTTCTTTGTTTTTTTTGTTGACTAGATAGTAAATTGGACAAAAAAAAAAATATTTTTAACAGAGGTTTTGTTGGCGACTCTCTGGATTGACGGAAGTTATGGTGATAAAATTTTGGTGACTGAAAATTTTTCTGGATAAACCAAAAATCACTATTTATATTCCTCGTAAGAGAGTTATAGTGACTGTCGTATTTATATATACATTTCGTAGTCTAGAATATTATTTATTTGAAATGAATTTATGAATGTTATTGATTTATTTGAAATATTATAATATTATTTATATCTAAATTTTAAATATCTATATAATAATGATGATATTCATAGTCATATATATATATATGTGTGTGTGTATTCCCTGACCTGAGGTAGTAACGATTATAAGTTAAAGACCAAATTTTTGTTAAATTTAGTGTTCTTTAATAAATAATTCCAAATAAAAATTTTTTTTGCATAATAGATTATTTTATTAAATACCACTCATTTGTAAAGTTAAAACTTTAGAAATGTTTTTAATTAAGAAATAAATTTTTAACTAAGAAATAAATTATAAGTTTACGGAAGTAGTCGTGGAGAAATTTAGTAGATCCTTTTCAGTTGCTGAAGAAGAAGTTGGTGTCTGAATAATTCATTACTACTAAGAAGTCTAATAATTCAGGAGTACTCAAGAATAATATTATTAAATTATAATTAAATTATTAAATTAGAATTTTGAACGTTGAATTAACGTGATAAATCGGTTAAATTTTTTTTTGTTGTACTTTCATGTTGAAAAAAAATTTTTTTATGGTCTTATTAATATAATTGATAGACTTTTGAAAGTTTGTTTCTGTTGTAAGTAAGTTAATGAATTAGGAAATTGGAAATTTAGATAAGGTAGTGAAGACTTATAGACACCAGCTGTATAAGGTAAAAATTTAATTTATTAAATATTATATTTTTGATATTTGAATTAAATTTGTTCGGTGAAATTTGATATGGTATAATAAGGAGTCACGGTATCTATGTTCGTAAATAGTGGGGTACATTCGGACTTTTAAATTTGGAATACTGATCGGAATCTGTGTTAAGAAGAGAACTCAGATTAGAGACAAGAAGAATTATTTAAAATTTTTTTTGTCGTCTTCTTTCTCAAACGGATTTTGTTTAATTTAGCTTTGTAAAGACTGAGATGGATATTACACCCGGCACATTAAATCAAAGGAACATGATGGAATATCAAGAGTTTTTAGAAAATTTATTGAAACGATCAAGTCGAGCTAGGGAAGTAGCTGCGGAAATAGAATCTCTAGTATCAGATGAGATCTTCCGTAGATTGGATATAGACGCGTTAAGTACGAAAGGAGAAATTGCGACACTGAAAGATAGACTATTGAGTTATAAATTGTGCCGGGTGTTACTGAGGAGTCATATTCTTTGGAATGCAGACGTAGATAATAGAGAGGAAGAGCTTCCCTTCACCACGACAGTATTGCAAACAGCCAGTTCAGAAGAAAACCTTCCACTGCCTAAAGTCGAGTTGGTGCCAGAAGCCAATATATCGACGAATGGCGGAGGAGCTGAGATGATCGGTGTGGGAAGGGACGAGTTAGCGGGAACGGTAGTAGTGACCACAACAATGATCTCGACGACTTGTACTGTTACAACGGTGATGTCGGGACCAATTATGTCTACAGTACATAAATTTCAACCTCTGGAAGAAACGACGAGAAAAATGATCTCGTTGAAGGATCCAGTGTCTGGAGCTGTTGTGACGATGTCGAGAGAAATTTACACCTCGATAACGAATTTGAGGGTAATTCCCGAAATGAATCTGCTTACAAATAGGAAAATGACAGAAATGAATACCAAGAAATCAGTACAGGTGAAGGAACGACGCTCTGTCAGTTATTCAAGGAATAAAGAGTCGGTAGTATCAAGCTTAACCGGTAATATTAATCACAAGTAGGTTTCAATGAGGGAAAGTATCAAGAGCTAAGAAGCGAGTCAGAGGCAGAGGATACCACCGATGATGAGGATTTGGACGCCACGTGTAGTCGTCTGATGAATTCCTTCGTAACCCGCGTACACCGAAGCACTCCAACCAAGGAGGAAAGAGGATATCAAAAAAAATTATAAAAGGAAGGTAGGATTCTACTAGTAGAAATTGTGGGTGTGATAGTTCAGGAGTGAGGGGGGATAAGAGGGGCCGGAAGGTGTCCCGTGATCCCATCACCTGCATGAGTAGTAGTAGTGATAGTGAGGATGACGATTTTCCTCCTTTAAAGAATTTGGAGAAAAATAGGTCTGGTTGTAGGGAAAATTCGCAGTATAGAACCAGGAAAGCGTTACAAGACTGGAAGTTAAGTTTCTCTGGAGTTTCCAGAGAAGGGCCAGAAGAATTTCTGGCCAGGTTGGAGGATTGTCGTCGAAGTGTACAAGTATCGGATCAGGACTTTTTAACCGCCCTTCCATGTGTATTCACCGATAGGGCAAGTATTTGGCATAGAGCAAGGAGAGAGGAATTGACGGACTGGAAAACGTTTAAAAAAGCCTTTCGTGCCCAGTTTGTTGGGAAATATGAGCGGGAGGATTTAATGGATGAGTTGCGAAAGAGAACACAAGCACGGGGTGAGAGTATGGCAAATTTCTTAAGTAGTTTTAAATATTTGATAGGTTATTTCACAAGGCCTCCCTCGAAACGAGACCAAGTTAAGATCACATATCCAAATTTGCTGCCCGAATATAGAATATATATCAGGGAAAGGAATGTGTACTCTTTCGCGGACTTGGAGTATTATGGACAGAAATGGGAAAAGGTCAAAGATTTGAATAGTAGATATGCTCCACCACCTCCTCCTGAAAGGATGAGAATACCGGGAGCTGCACCTGTTCCGGTAGAATGGGAGAAAAAGATATCTAGGGTAGCGGAAGTTGGTGAAAATACTAGTGTAGTGGAGAGAAAGGAAATATTAGATAAGAAAAAGAAACCTAATCCGAAAAACAAAATTATTTCGGCAGTGGAGGTGCAAGAGTTGATACCAGCGGTGATTCACACCGATAAGGGAGATTCTCATCCAGGGCCTTCATTTCGTTAGAACCGAAATGACGGAAATTTAGTTTCTAAATATATTAATACAGATAAGACGACAACAGATTCCTCCTCCAATGGACAGATAGTTGCTAATCAAATAAGGCCAAGTACGGATTATATTCCCAATAAAACTTATAGTTCTCAACGATACCAGCGAAAATTTAATGGTTGGGAAAGTAGTCATCGACCAACGGGACGACCGAATAATGGGGACAGTAGTTTTTATGGAGTGTGTTTCCTTTGCAAGGCGGTGGGGCATCGAGCGGGAGAGTGTCCTAATAGAAATTTTTATCGGTGTGGAAAAAAAGGACATTTGTCACCAAATTGTCCGGAGAATGGAAAAATAAATCAGATGGAATGTCAAGTATGTGGTAAGATAGGATATGAATTTAAAACTTGTCCCAATTGTGTCAAATATCGAAAGCAGTGGGGAAAGGAGCAGAAGGGGGGTCAGAATCGTTCCCTGCCTTCGCAGGAATAGATACAGGAATGACAAAGAATCATGACGGGTATAAATAGAGTGATCCAAGGACCGATAACAGTAGCATCGATGCCCTGCCTCAATGGAATAGGGTAGAGAAAGACCACTTGGTAAGGAGTCCAACTCGACCTTCGGAAGTTTGCGGTGGTGAAATAAGGATTCGAGAACGGAATTTATTGGTAAATGGATCATTTGATATGCGGAGATCGGATAGCTGAATTCCGGTAATCGATCTAGACGAAAAAGAATCGCCTGATAAAAAGTTGCCAAACGAAGTTGGGTTGTTAGAGGAGGAAACCCCGGAATACGTGCCTCGATTGAGAGATACGCCGCAGGAGGATGAAAAATTGGTGACTCAGTTGAATCAAATGAAGGTGGTAGAAAAGGCCATTTGGAAGGAGTCCGAAGCACCTGAGAGATTGTTGTTGAATAGTAATATTGGAATAGATGGGAAAGTAGTGGTCGACCAAGAAATGATAATAGGAAAAGAGCCCATAAAGAACAATAGAATAGGGGCAGGTGCTGCTGTAGAAAATAGAAATTTCATGAATATGGAAATTTCGGGGGTAAGCTATCAGGCGTTGTTTGATCCAGGAACAGCAGTTAGCTTTCGCGGAATTGAAGGAGGCCTTGACTAAGGCACCTGTATTAATCCGACCGCATTTTTCTAAGTCGTTCACCGTGCAATGTGATGCTAGTGGTTTTGCACTGGGGGCAGTCCTCACCGAGGACCGAGAGGATGGGGAACACCCGATTCTATATATCAGTAGAGTATTGACACAAGCGGGGAGAAATTATACTACAAGTGAGAGAGAATGTTTAGCTCTCCTTTGGGTCATTAAGAAGTTGAGACCTTATATTGAAGGGTATAGATTTACAGCTATCAACGATCATAGTGCTCTTAAATGGTTGCGTAGTTTAAAGGAGCCATCCGGTAGATTGGCCAGATGGGCATTGGAGATGCAGCAATGGGATTTCGAGATAGTACATCGGAAGGGAGCTAACCACCATGTTCCAGATGCTTTATCTTGAATGTTCGAAGAGGACGAAATAGCAGCATTTGAAGAAATTCAAGATGAATGGTATATACAGCGGAGGAACGAGATAGAGGAATATCCCAATAAATATCCGAATTGGCGGGCAGAGGAAGGGAAAATATATTGCTATAGAAAGGACTCGTTGCTGGATCCAATTTTATCTAGAGAGGAGCAGTGGAAACTGGTAGTTCCAAAGGAACACCGGAATAGGGTGATGAAAGATGCTCATTGTGAGGCTAGTTCCGGACATTTAGGAGTAGAAAAGACTTATGACCGGATCGCTAGAGAATATTATTGGCCCAGATTTTGGTATGAAGTGAATTCATTTATACAGGGATGTGATGAATGTCAAAGATATAAAGTATCACAAACGGGTCCACAAGGCTTATTTGGTACAAGGGTAGTGGAGAGACCGTGGGCAGTGGTGGCTGCGGACCTCATGGAATTCCCTCCAAGTAAAAATAGGTTTAAATATTTGTTAGTACTTCAGGATCTATTTACAAGATGGATTGAGGTAAAAAAGAAGTAGCTAGGGCGTTCGAGGAATTGATTTTATTCAGGTGGGAGACGCCCATAAATAAATATATTCCATAATGGAAAAGAATTTGTGAATCAATGGTTAAAAAGTACTGTAGAGGAATACGGAGTCCGGCATGTGACTACCCCGCCGTATCATCCACAAGTTAATCCTGTAGAACGTAGTAATAGAACATTAAAAACGATGATTGCTACTTTCGTGAAGGAAGATCACCGGAATTGGGATTTACATGTCCATGAGTTTCGGCACGCTGTTAATACGGCAGTACAAAGTACTACAAGGGTATCACTGGCGTTCTTAAACTATGGACGACACCCGCCACCGGTGAAAAGCCTTCGCCGAGAGATGGAAGAAGTAAAAATCGTAGATAGGTTAGACCCAGAAGTATCGGCGGATAGAGTGAGAAGGCTTGACGCCCTCCGGGATGTAGTGGTGACTTTTATAGAAGAAGAAAAACGAAAACAGCAGCAAAGATATAATAAAGCCCGACGAGACCTTAGATTTCAGGTGGGGGATAAAGTGATGAGGAGAACTCATCCTTTATCGAATGCATCCCACAAGTTTTCAGCCAAGCTCGTTGTAAAATTTGATGGCCCCTTTGAGATAATTGAAATCTTATCTCCGGTAATTTATGTTCTAGCTGAATCGGGCAGGCGTATCGCCAAGGTACATGTGTCCGAATTAAAGCGATTTATTTCACCACGCGTTGGAAGTAGTTGATTGATATGGTGGATGTCTTAAGCTTGGAATTTTTTTTAATAAGATAGTAGTTCTCTCTCTCTCTCTGAATAACTAATAGGATTAGAGTTACGGAAGGGGTTAGGTTATCAAGATAGGGCGGATGATTAATTATTAAAATTTTTTTTCTTTTCAGATGTCTTCCCGAATTGTTAAATTTGTTTTCGGAGCTGTCCAATGCAGCAGCGATTTGGAGACGATCTCCGAAGCTATGGAGGAGGAGATGGCAGTGTCAGAGATCACGGCCTTTTTAGGAGACCGTGATATATTACGGCCACTGACCCTCAATTCGGAGAAGAAAATAGGAGTGGTGGAGGAGGAGGATGGGGAGGCCCGAGAGAGTAGGGAGGCAGTCATGGAGTTGGAGAGTCTATTGACTCCTCAACCCATGGTGTCGGCCGCCTCTTCCGGGCCACCTATTTTCCCTCCAGTAAATTTCGAAGGGGGAAAACCATCGGCGATGGGGGTTATCGTGGGGTGTCAAACTCTGGATTCCCATGTCTTGCCTGTGGGGGTCGTTAGTCCACCCGGAGGTGGAGAGATATATGGGGCCGACGATGATTGGAGCTCGGCCCCTGCTGCGAAGAGGACCGCGGCGGCGGCTCGCCGACAGCGGAGGAAGGTCCAGCGGTATAATCCGAGGAGGTATTTCGAGGCGGGTGATTTTGTCTCCCCGAGTTCGCCGCCGTCAAGACCAAAGGTTTGGCCCATACCCGTGTCGGCGAGGGTCGTCCGTACGTCTGAATCGCAGTCGGGGGTCCCCAACCCGTCGGAAGCAGCCAGGGGTTCACACCCTATGAGGCCTCAAGGCGGGTCTCACGGAATGAATAGTCGTTTTCGGTCTGAGGGATCGGGGTCCTTCAGGGGTTGGCATGAATTAACACGCCTGCCCGTGAAGGAGACCGGTACCATGTTCGGGGGGTTGCGTCGGATTCCTACCCGGCCAGACTTAGATCCACCGGCGGAGGTTTGTTTTGTATGCTGGAAGCGTGATCACCGGCCGTGGAATGGTCGGAAGGCGGCGCTGCATATGTTTTGTTATAATTGTGGTAGGCGGGGTGTGGACCTCACGGATTGTCCCCGGTGTAGTGAGAGACACCGGGAGCATCTCGAGAGGTCTCGTGCATGTGCTGCCTCTGGTGGTCCCGCGGTCGTGACGGAGTGCATTGGGGATGGATTCGGGGTTGTGCGGGCCCGGGATTCGGCCCATGGTGAAGGTGATTCAAATAGGCGTGAGCCTAGTCAGATACCCGTGAGCTCTGGGACATCTGGGGGAGAGTCTCACTGCAGAGACACGACCCACAGGTCCCAGGATCACGGAGGATCGTATGGTCACCGGAGGCATGGGTCAGGTTCTGGAACTCCTAAAGGGAATCCGGGGCTTGCTCTTGGACTTGCAGCGGATTGTGGTGAGGAGTGCGTTTGGTGGGGACTCCCAACAATAGGTTGAGGAGTCTGGGATTGCATTCCCCTCATCACCGATTAGTGTATCTGCGTCCTTAGTAGTCGATCCTTTTGATCTTCTAGTTGTTCTCCGTTTCCATTCTTCCCTTCCTTCCCATTGTCCATTTCATTAATAGTGTGTTTCCGAGGGGTTGAAGTAGTGGAGACCGTGAGGGAGGCCTGCCACCGTGGTGTAGTGGAGACCACGGGAGCCTCTCCAGCTCCCGTCTATGGGGAGTAAAAGGAAAGAAGAAAAAGAAAATGTTGCCGGCAAGTAGTAATTGCACAATGAACAAAAATAACTTTATTAGAAATATATAAAACAAATTTAGTTTATCAAACCATTTTGAGGTTAATACTCATATGAAGAATTGTTGTTGGATACAGGACTTCTTTCCGATGATATATGAGATATCCACGATGACACGACACACATACTAACCACATATAATGTGCGAGTTGCGCAGTAGCGCTAGCTAACGTAGGTGGCGAGGTGGAGAGCGGAACGGAAAAAGGACTACCGGAATGTATATGAATGCATAGAATATGCATTTCAGGCATTAAAGAAAAATAAAAGAGATGTATACGAATGTCGTTGCGCGTCCGGTAGATGGACGATAGTAGTGGAGACCCTTCTTACCGACTTCAAATGAATTAAGCACATTCGCGCGCGAAATTCAAATGAATAATTGAAAGGGACAGATTCATTGCTCCAATTAGGAGTTATAGGAAGGAAGCGGAACCGGATGAAGACTTAAGTAGTAAAGGTGGGGACCAATACCTGTTTGGTAAATTAATAAATGAGAGTCTTTAATACATTAAATAAGGTAATTGGTGCCCGCCAAGAAATAATAAATTGGCGGTCTATAAAAGAAGAGGGGATGTTAATTTTTGTGGAGAGAGTAGTTGATTTCTGACTCTTGTCGAGAGTAGAAGAAATTAAAGTTCTTTTATTTTGTGAGATTCTCTCTTAGTTTTTCTTTTTAAGAATTTTCAAATTGTGGTATATTCATGTAAGTATCGGTGGTGATTGAGGATTGATGAGAAATTATTGTAATAAAACCAAATTTATTAAATTCTAAAAGAAGTGTGGAAAGAGAAAGTGAGAGAGAGAGACAGATAGAGAGAGAGAGAGAGAGAAAGAAAATTCAGAAATGAGGAAGTAAAATCGAGGAAATAATATTGAGAAATAAGATTGAGGAAGTAAAGTGAAATAAATAGATTGAAGGACATCCAATTAAGATTTTAAATGTATATTCATGATAAAGATGATAATAATTGATGAAAATTAATGTGATGAGTATCACTAGATCTATATTTATTGAGGTGATATAATTATTGATCGTTATTATATTATTAATTATATTGAATGGCCGAATGGTAAGTTTTTTTTATTATTTAAATTAAAATTTTATTAAAGTATATATAGAGTAGTGGTGACTATATTAAATAAAATTACTTGAATAAAGTTTTGGTGGAATGTAATAAATTTCCACTCAATTTCGGAGTTAATCCTGCGACTCCAAACTCGGGAAGAATTCCCCTTCATTGATTTAAATAGCGCAGTTGGATGGTATTGCTGAAGAAAAAAAATTTGATTATACAGTGCGGGATTGGCGTTCTTATTTGGTACGCTAAATAATGTGTGACATATTTAAAAAGGATATAGCGTAAATAACTAATGAAAATCAAAGCAAAGTAAAAATGATAGATGATAGGGTTGAAAATTTATATCATTTAAGAAAAATTAATAATGAAATTGCAAAAAATGTAGAAATAAAGAAAAAAAACTCACTAATGTTATAGCATTATAGAATGGCTCATTTGAATGAAAAAGATTTGAGAAAAATTCTGAAAAATAAGTTTAATATTAAGTTCACGATAAATGAAAGTGTGAGAGAATGCAAAGTATGCGCCAGAAGTAAACAAATGAGACGTCCTTTCGCTTACTCAAGTATAAGATGTAAGGAATTACTTCATAGAATACACATTGATGTCTGTGGATCGTTTAAAGTAAAAACAATAGAGGAAGTCCAATTTTCGTAACATTTATTGACAATTATTCGAGGTGGTGTAGTATTTCTTTCATCAAAAGCAAAGACGAAGTTTTTGATAAATTTTTGAAGTATAAAAATTTAGTAGAAAATATTACACATAAAAGAATAAAAGAAATGCAAAGCGATAACGGTAAAGAATATTCCAATGATAAATTTAATAATTTTTTGAAAAACAATGGAATTTTAAGAAGACTTACAGCTCCATATGCGCCACAACAAAATGAATTAGCGGAGAGCAAAAACAGACCATTGGTAGAGACAGCTAGATGCATGCTTATACAATCACATATGCCATTATCGTTATGGGGAGAAAATATTAAGACAGTTAACTAGATTAAAAATAGATGCCCCACAGTGACGCTTGACGGTGACCCATCGTATAAAATATGGTGCAAGAAATCAGCAAAAAAAACAAAAACATAAATTGTCGTATAGAGCAGTTGAAGGAGTGTTTGTCGTTTATTCAAATGAAGCGAAGGCTTATCGGATTTGGATAAAAGGTACGAGGCAAGTACTTATTTCTAGAGGTGTAAAATTCACAGAAGAAAAGTTTTTAATGAAAATGCATATTTAAAAAAAAATAGAATTAATGATAAAAATCAGGAAATTGAATTCGAATTAAGCAATAATGAAAAACAGAATGAATTACAGGGAGACATACGGTCTTAAAAACCCCAAAAAGTATACAGAACACGAAGTACATCAAAAGAGAATATAAATCAAAACAAAAATGATATTTTAATAAATAGAACATTGAGTGAAGGGACACAAAAAAACAGAGCCTGAAACAGATATGAAAAATCTAGAAGATATAGATGTTAGTGAAAGTGTTCACTGATGTTGAGGTTAACTATGCCTTTATAAGCGAAGTAAGGAGAACAGAGTGAAGTGAAGCTATATATCAAGAATTTAGACAACTGATAAAAAACGATACTTGGAAAAGGATAAATGAATCAGAAGGGAACATCATGGACTCAAGATTAGTATTAATTAGCAAAATGGATATAGATGAAAAAATTAAAACAAGAAAGGTCAGACTAGTAGTAAGAGGTTTTTCTCAGGTCTATGGTGTAGATTATTGTGCTACTTTCGCTCCAGTTACAAGTCTAGAATTAGTGCGTATCATTATAACTATTGCGACTCAATTAAATTTAAAAATAGATCAAATATGTGTAACGAGTACATATCTTAATGGTACCTTGAATGAAAAAATCTTTATGAAGTTACCAGATTTATTTTAACAATTTCTAGACAAAATAATTAAAACTGATGAGGATGTAAATATACAGAAAAAGGCGTTTATAATGTTAAACGAAATAAGGCATAGTAATAAAATTTGTTTAATAAAGAAAGCACTTTATGGACTAAAAAAGGCAGGTAGAGTTTGGAATTGTAAAATAGATAGGGTATTGAAAGAGTTTCAAATAATAGCGCTAAGATCTGAACCATGTTTGTATTGTTATAAAAGTAAAGATTCAATTATTATAATTTTATTCTATGCTCATGATTTTCTTATTACCTACAAAAACGTAAAGTTGAATGAAATTAAAAGTAAATTAGCAGCACAATTTGAGATTAAATATGTAGGTAAAGCCAACTATTGTGTAGGTATAAAAATAGTGAAAAATAGCGAAGGATACTATTTACTGCAAAGAAAACAAATTAATAAAATTATTGAAAAATTTAATTTTGTACATTTAACAATATATAAAACTTCAGCGGATTCTAGTATATTATATAATTTAAACAAGGACGAAAAAGTGCCACATTTCCTTTTAGAGAATTAATAGGAACACGGATGTACGTGACAGTATCAAGGCGACCTGATATTAAGTATCCAGTCGTATTTTTGACGCAATTCACCACGTGTTTCTCAAAGGAACACTTGCTAGCAGCAGAAAGAATTATCAAATACTTAAAAACTAGTATAACTCTAGGCTTCACGTACATGAAAACTGATTTCAATATTACAGGCTACGTAGATGCCAATTGGGGATCAAATAGAATAAGCAGAAAATCTTACGGGTTACGTAATTATGTAAGTAAAGCACCAATACTGTGGAAGACACAAAAACATAAAATAGTCACTTTATCATCGGCAGAAGCTGAATATATTGCTGAGGCGACAAATGAAAGGATATTTTTAAAGAATTTATTGTTTGAATTAGGTATTCCTATAAAAATAACTTTATACAATGAGAATCAAAGTGCAAATTCATTAGCACATAATAATACTTTCCATGCGCGATCTAAGCATATAGATTTGCGTTATCATTTTATAAGAGATTCATTAAAAAAAAATGTTTTTCAACTCCTGTACTTATCTACTGAAAGTATGGTTGCAGATATTATGACAAAACCCTTAAACAAAATCAAACACCATAGATGTGTAAGTGATATGGAAATGACTGTAGTATGTAAATGATTTTTACTGTAAGTATGTATTGACGGGGCAAATTGAGATATAAATTCCAATCCATGCTATACCAAAAATTTAAGTAGCTGTATCATCGCGCATAACCATATACAAGGGTGGATTGATAAGTTTACGGCCTGACCAAGAAAAACAACATTTTTAAGAATTTTTTTTATTTCTCAACATAATCTCCTTCAAGGCTGATACATTTCTCATAACGGTGTTCTAGTCTAGCAATGCCGTCTATATAGATGGATTTGGTAAACTGTACAACTAGCTGAAGTTAATTTTTGAAACCGAAAGTAGATTTTCTTATAGTTATATTGATTAAACTGTTATAATTAAATATATTATATCATATCATATCATACTAATTTATAAAGACAAAGCGTGTTTTTGTTTGCACACGATAACCGAAAAAACCTACTGAACCGATTGTTCTGAAATTTGACATATAGATTCTATATTATATTGAGAAGGGCATAGGCCATGTTTTTTATTGAAAATCATTTTACTTTTAAAAATAAATTAAGTTAACAGTTTTAGTGGTCAGTTTCACCAGTGGCCACTAGTTGGCGTCTTCAATCACGAACATCAACTCAAAGTAGTCCATTTGAAGTATTAATACCAGGCGAGCTCAAGTGAATGTTCATATCCAACTTTGGGATTCGTATCCTAAGGTAATAATCCTAAGGTGTAATGTTAGTCGGTTATAAGTGTAAGTAGTAACCTTATTCTTTAGGTTAATCTACACTTATACATTAAATTAACTTCATAATTGTGACAGAGACTACGTTTTTTTTTAGTTTGAACAAAAGAAATGATTGCAAAATAGGATTCTTTTACCAACAACCTCGAAGCTATATATAATATCGTCACTTCTGCATAAAAAGCAAATATCCATCATCTGCTTAAAAAATATGCTATTCGCCATACCATTTTGCTTGAATTTCAGTTGGCATCACTACGAAAAAAATTCACGATATTTAATTGAAAAGACGAGAATATACGAAATATGTAATATATATTGTATGTGTATTATAGTCTACATATTATATATACACATTTTAAATACGGTTTCTACTGAGTAATATTGTATTGGCGTGTACGGGCGGTTGATTACAATATTCCGTTGCCTCAAGACGATTTATATATGCAATTGTGTGTTTGGATGATAGAATGCGATGTCCAGGTGTCTTTGGGCGATTTCTACGGGGAATATTATATTTAGTTGATAGAAAACAACGTCCAGATATGAGGAAATCAACTTCTATGGGAAGATTAATGTTGAGACGGTACTCTTTCCGAACGACTTCTACGAGGAGTATCGTGTTTAGTCGTTAGGAAGCGATGCTAGCTTTCTCGGGACGACTTCTACTGGGTCTATCGTCTTTAGTAGGTAGGAAACGATATTTAGGTATGTCGGGACAACTTGGATGATAGAATGCGATTTCCAGGTGTATTGGAACGACTTCTACGGGGAATTTCGTGTTCGGACGGTAGAAGATGATGTCCAGGCATGACGGGGCAAGTTCTACGGGGAGCATCGTGTTTAGTTGATAGGAAACGAAGTTCAGGTATATCGGGTCAACTTCTACGGGGAATTTCGTGTTCGGGTGATAGAATGCGATTTCCAGATGAATTGGAACGGCTTCTACGGGGAGTGTCATATATAGTTAGTGGGAAACGATGTCCAGGTATCTCATTACGACTTCTATGAAGAGATTAGATATTCTATCATTCGAACACGCAGAGCCTCAGTAAGAGACATCCCGGGATAACTAGACTTTATATTCTAGCTCCTCAACACAAAACTCTCTATAGCAGTCGTCCCGAAACATTTCCTATAGTCCGAACATGATGCTGTCTGTAAACGTCGTCTCGAAACACTTGCACATCTTTTTCTACCGCTCCAACTCGAAAGTACAATTTTTTCCATTGAAGCCGTATTTAATATGCATATACATATACATATATATATATATATATATATATATATATATATATATTTATATGTATATATAGATACATAAATAAAAATAAATAGATTCCTAACATATAGACATTGCTATGGCTAATGAACTTTCACGTTAAGAACACTTCTCACTTAGTATGTAGTTTTTTAAAAAACTAAAAGATTTACAGCCAAATCTTCTAAAATAGAAATACGAGTCTCGATACACTTTAGTAAATATGAAACTATTATTAAAAACATTATGTCAACTACTTAAAAATACTTCACAGAACATAATGCTTATGAATTTACGTAGTTTTTGTGTATTTTGCCATAGAAATCCAAAGTGTATCAAAAATCATAACGGTAGTACTAATCAGCATACCAAAAACGACAATACGATAATTGAAGCGAAATCAGATATGGGTGCTTGCTGAAGTATAGCCAGAATCGCAGATTTTCGAAGCAACCACAAATGAAATTGTTAAATTTTTCTTCAGAAATATCGGTTATTCCAAAAAAAAATCAACAGAATAAAAAAAATACACTTTTGTGAGAAGTACATCTCTTTTGAAAATATTTTTTAATAATATTCTTATTATCCTAGAATACAAAAAACCACTATTTTTCTGCTTTTTGTATTGGTTTCGCATTCAAATTCAATTTTAGCAAAAAATCACTATGCCATTCATAAGTATCGCAAAAAGCATAAGTGCATACATTTTCCGCAAAATGGAATGTGAGAGCTCTTCCGAAGTCCTCACACAAATGTACATATTTTCATAAAGGCTGAATGGTAGTAAAGTAAGCGTTCAAATGTGCTTAGTGTACATTCGTATATATATATATATATATATATATATATATATATATATATATAGCATTTTGACCCGAAGGCCTTCACGACAAAAATATAATGCATACTATACAATAAGCTGACTTTGTTGATGCAGAGTGTAAAAGCAATAAAAACAAATGTAGTGAACATCTTCGTTCTCTATCCGACTCGGACGTACTAGAGCTAATAGATGATACTTAGATAAGAAGGCGAATGTAGAAACTCTTGACTCACTCATAGATTGATTTGTATTATGCGCATATATAATACATAATTGCAAACTTGCACGCTTAATGTTCTTTTGAAATATAAAATCACTTCTATATGTAAAAACTACAGTAAAATGCATAGTGTAAAATATTATCTGCAAATACTTTGTTAACTATCGTTAACTATAAATTAGTTGCATCGCTTAATTTTCTTTTATAAATACTTATGTAAAATAAGAATTTGAAATATTACAATAAGCATCAGGACTATTTTGCTTTCGACAATATATGTTCGATAAAGCATTGTACATCAGGAGCTATAACTGTTTAATATATTTCTGGGAATTTTTTGAATTACGGACCAAAAAATGTCTCGTGTTTTGAGCCCAAGAACGTATCGAGTCAATATTTGCTTCCATCTATTAAACAAAAGCGTATTCCCGGAAGAGCGTTTTCCATTGATAGAAAGACGAGGTAGCAAGATGGTGCTCTTGATGGCGGCTCTGAATCATCGAAACCATTCCTCTGCTGTTCGAAGTGATAATGCGCCATCCCCCAAAACACCATTCATATCACGGAACGTTAGATATTATATTATATAATATATTATAATATATAATATATTATACAGGAAAAGTGGCATGAAATTAATTTGCATACAAAATTAACAATAAATAAATTTATTAAAGCAATTAATATGGTTTTGAATAATACAATTTTTTTATTTGATAATAAATTTTATGAACAAAAATACGGATGCCTAATGGGGTCGCCTTTGTCACCGGTTGTAGCTAATTTAGTTATGGAAAAGTTGGAAAGTATAGCCTTGTCAAAATTGCTTTTTGAACTTATTATACAGGAAAAGTGGTATGAAATTAATTTGCATACAAAATTAACAATGAATGAATTCATTAAAGCAATTAATTTGGTTTTTAATAACACAATTTTTTCATTTGATAATACATTTTATGAACAAAAATACGGATGTCCAATGGGGTCGCCTTTGTCACCGGTTATAGCTAATTTAGTTATGGAAAAGTTGTAAAGTATAGCCTTGTCAAAATTGCTTTTTGAACCAATGATATATAAGAGATATGTTGATGATATCTTTACAATTGTTCCGGAAATTTTTGAGGATGAAATGGTGGATGTTTTTAATTCTGTACATGACAGAATTAAATTTACAAGGGAGGTTAATAATCAGTTAAGTTTTCAGGACATTAGTGTCATTAGATGTAGTAATAATCAGGTGAAACTTAATTGGTATAGAAAGCCTACTTGGTCAGGTAGGCTTTTAGATTTTAATTCACACCACCAATTCGGAAACAAAATTGGAGCATTAAAGGGTGTCATTGACAGAGCAATAAAATTGTCACATAAAGATTTTAGACAAAATAATTTACAGATAGTAAGAGAGACTTTTATTAATAATGGCTATCCAATTCAATTTATTAATAGATTGATTGCTGAGAGATTGTTTGACATTTATAATACCGAAAATAGACATAGTGCAGGAATTGATGTTAACGGAGGAAAAATTATTGTCTTACCATATGTTAGAGGATTGTCTGAAAGAATTAAAAGAAATTTTCGGAAATATAACATTTAAATTTTCCTCAAAAATGGCAATAATTTGAGTAGATTGTTTAATAATTGCAATGATATGGATGATTTATGCTTAAAATCAGGAGTTGTTTACAAGATTAATTGCATAAATTCTGATAAATACTATATTGGACAAACAGGTAGATATTTAAAAAAGAGAATTTATATAAATATAGTTTACGTAGCTCACATATTACTTATAGTTTAAAAGAGCATTGTTTACAGTTTTTACATTCGTTTAAATATTTTTATAGTATTGCTATTTAAAATTTCCCGATGGCCATTAATGCGATAATATGTGCGAATGTTATAAAGAAATCTGTGTGCTCCACTTTTTTTTCTTTTTATTTGAAATTTGTAGAACACAATATGAACTGCCTTTTGCGCTTCTTTCCTTGTTTTCTATGTCGTTGATTAATGCCTCAGCTTGCTGAGCCTCGCTTTTCCATTTTTCCGGTGTGCTCGAGCACTCGTAGACAATGCAGTTATGCTACCCTGACACTTGGAATTATCCAGTTGTCTTTGAAACCAACTTTGATCTGATTCCATGAGAAGTCGACGAGAGAATTCGTATTGAGATTCGAGGAGAAACTCGTATTAACTTCAGAAGAATATTGGACGGGCCATTTGTACTTGTTAACATACAGAATCTGTTGCTTCTGCATAGTCATCCATGTAATGCCGCATCTCCATGCAGGTTCCAGAGCCCTTCCATCAGATTCCACCATTCGCTTAGTGCCAAGTCCACTTTATTATCTGTACCCGCTGGCTCGGATATGAGATGAGCTGTGTCTCGAGACTAAGCATTCTGGCCGTAAATTATCATAAGAGAGCTGGCGTTGGTGACAGCTTATAGTGCAATATTAGAAACAAACTTAAACTCCCCAAGCTAATTTCAAAACCTATGGATTTCATTGAGAACACTGGTGGCCATAGGCTTATTGTCCGGCTTACGCACTCGATATGATTGACTTGAGATGTTATTCAGTGGTATTATTGCGTGCTTGTCCTCCTAATTTTAAAAGTTAAACAATGGCCTGAATTTAAAATTCCTTGCCATTATTAGTCCATAATACTTTAAACATCCCATCGATTATTCTCTCGCTTAGCTTTTAAATGTATGCAAACGCCCGTGTACAGATTAATTATATTATTTACTCGACCTAGTTTGTGAATAAATATTTGAAAACCTCAGAATAGGCTCGAAGCTGCACGTAGTCTTAAAGAAGGGAAATACGATGACACTTAATAATTATAGTCCTGCAATTAGATATATAGATTACACAAATATAGACTAGTGAAATCATTTTGCGGCCTAGAATGCAGCGAAGCATTTTCGCTTTATTACGCTGTAATTATGTTCAGTCTTGGTCATAGTGTGCATCGCAAAGTCGAACACATCCTCTTTAACATCAACTATTTGCAGCAATATGGAACCAAGATCTCTGTTGCTTCTGTAGGTTTGCACGATGAATATCTGATCAAACATTCGACATTGTAGTACTACCGTGAAGCTATATGTGCTTTTGCTGCACTAAAAGCATTTCACAATTCTTACTTTCAGATGTAACGGCAATATTTCTGGATTAAGTACATGAGAGGCTTTGTAATACTCGCAAAATTTTTATTCAACTTCTTGTACTAAGGAATCTTGCTTATAAAGCTGTAAAGCTGCTTCAAGTTATGCGGCACAGGATAATAATCGATGAATGAGTTTTAACGAGTCCAACTGTGAGTGAATGGAATCCTTCATTACTTTAGTCGAACGGTTTAAGGGGGAACTGTAAAAAACTTAACTTTTTGTAGAACTGTTAATACTAATTTAAATTTTCATTGTATTTTTGAAGCTGCAAATGCTACAATTCCAAGATGTAATACATTCTATCATAATATAAAATTAAATTAATGCATCATCTATCGTTGAGAGGATGATTCTGATTCTAAACAAAATACTTGTATTACAATTTTTAACAGAAATAAATCTATTTAAAAATTATTTTGATTGTATTTTCTCTATTTTATTATCTATTTGAAAAAAATATCAAAAATGTAATTACATTACATTTTTTTGTTGGTTTTTTTAAACGTTAGAAAATTGTAATATATAATACAAAATTTAAATAAATAATTAAGTATAGACAATTATTTTTAATTAAAGCTAGTTCCTTCCAGTTAATTATTGTATCATCTGTATATTCATGGCTGCCATTTTTGTTTTCATTCAAATTTACCCTCCTATACGCAGTGAACGTTTTCTTTCTTAATAACGACATCGTTAAGATCTTAGAGACCATTTTTGACAATAGTTACATGATATCCACATTACTTTACACATGAGGTTAATTAAAGGTGAATTCATTGAAGCATAAAATATTTAAGAACACAAGCACTTCTTTTGAAAATAGTTTCTAAGAAAAAATACATGGATATCCAATATGATTACATTGTTACATGTTACAATTAATTTAAAAATTGAAAAAGTAGAAAGTATTGTATTGGTAAAGTTGAATTTGGAACGAATCATTTTTAAAATATGTGTAGACAACGTTTTTAGAATGGTTTAGAAATATTTTGTGACTAAAATGATGGATGTTTGTTATTCTATCTCTGATAGAATTAAATTTCCAACAGAAACAATGTTAAGTAATTAATAGAGCTTTTTGAATATTAACGAATTAAATTAAAATTATTAGGAGTGTGAATAAGTCTTTCCCGTTTTTTGTAAGAGATGGCGCCACCAATACTGTGCGAGTATTCAATGGTTACATATGTCATAATCAAAGCTTATTCATATGTCAACAATTCCATAAAAACACATTAGTTAAAATTTTTTCGCATCATAAATTTTTGATATCGTGAAAATGTCGAGATTTGAGCCGAGTCGACGTCATTTGCGGGAAGTTTCACTTTATTGGTTCAATTTGAAGAAATCTGCTGCCGAGACGCATCGATTGCTTCAGGAGGCTTATGGAGAAGGTTGTGTCGATGATTCAAGTGTTCGCGGATGGTTTCGACGCTTCAAAAGCGGTGATTTCGACGTGGAAGATAAGGAGCGTTCCCGGCGGCCGCAAATCGTTGAAGATCGAGAATTGGCGACTTTGCTTGATGAAGATTCTTGTCAAACGCAAGAAGAACTTTCTGAAGCATTGGGAGTTGACCGAACAACCATTTCCAAGCGTTTGAAAACCATGGTAATGATCCAAAAGCAAGGAAATTGGGTGCCGTACGAACTGAAGCTGAGAGACGTCGAACGGCGTTTTTTCACTTGCGAACAGCTGCTTCAGCGACATAAAAGAAAGGGTTTTCTGCATCGTATCATGACTGGCGATGAAAAGTGGATACGCTACGATAATCCGAAGCGAAGAAAATCATGGGGACTACCCGGCCATGCATCATCATCGACGGCCAAGCCAAATATTCATGGCGCCAAGCTCATGCTCTGTATATGGTGGGACCAGCTAGGTGTGGTTTACTATGAGCTTCTGAAACCGAATGAAAGGATCACAGGCGAGGTCTATCGACGACAATTGATGCGTTTGAGCTGCGCACTGCGAGAAAAACGGCCACAATACTCCGACAGGCACGACAAAGTTATTTTGCAACATGACAATGCTCGCCCACATGTTGCACCGCCGGTGAAAACATACTTAGAAACGCTCAAATGGGAAGTCCTACCCCACCCGCCGTATAGTCCAGACGTTGCTCCGTCTGATTACCATCTCTTCAGATCGATGACGCATGGCCTGGCTGACCAGCACTTCCATTCCTACGAGAAAGCCAAAAAATGGGTGGATGACTGGATAGAGGCCAAACCGGTCGAATTTTTTCGCAACGGGATTCGTATGTTGCCAGAAAGATGGGAAAAAGTTGTAGCTAGCGATGGCCAATACTTTCAATATTTCATTTGTAACCATTTTTTCACAATAAAGGCTCAAAATTTGAAAAAAAACGGGAAAGACTTATTCACATACCTGATAACAATTCTACTTATGTCGACTGTTCTGAATTAAATTAATAAATATTTTTATCGGTCTTACAGTCTTTATAATATCATATATTAGCTAAAATAATGACAGTCAGACTGTCCTTGTTTATGATCATCCCCGTAGAATCTGAAATAAAACTTATTACTACAATAAATTATATCAGAAAATAAAAATAAAATTAAAACAAAACCAATAATAAAATATAAAAATGAAAACAAAAATAAAAATACCCGTATCGATTCGAAACGTCGGAGAAGAAGGTGATCCTAAGTTTGAGGTGGTGGTGACTGTCGGGTTGTCTTTTACTAATATAGAATAAGTACTTTTATTATTTTTTTATTTTTTATTTTACTTATTTTTGTATTTTTATTTTTATTTTTATTTTTATATTGTATTATTGGTTTTGTTTTATTTTTATTTTTAATTTGCTGATATAATTTATTGTAGTAATAAGTTTTATTTCAGATTATACGGGGGTGATCATAAACAAGGACAATCTGGCTGTCATTATTTTAGCTAGTATATGATATTATAAAAACTGTAAGATCAATAAAAATATTTATTAAATTAATGAAAAAAGATTAATAATACAAGTCAAGAAATGAGATACTGATGATAAAATGGATCATTTGCATTACAATCAAAGAGAGAGAGAGAGAGAGAGAGAGAGAGAGAGAGAGAGAGAGAGAGTGTGGAAGTGACTGTGAGTTTATAGAATGGAATGAACCGTGTAAGTCAGGTAAGAAAAAAAGAAGATACGGAAAATGGATATAAGTGAAGCATATTGTAAAATGTAGAAAAGTGGGGGGAGGCACAAACAGAGGATTATGCTATTACCTGCATCTTCGGATTAGATGTAGGTAGCGTTAGTTTAGAAAGGACAACCAGACAAGAAAGTTCGTTGCTTTGTCATAATTTGTATAGCATTAACATTTTTTTCTTTTTATGTATAATTATTAATAAACTATATTCTTTTTTAATACACAAAATTTATACAGTCATTTATTTGAGGTTCCTACACATCAAAATAGAGACCATACAACAATCAAGTGTAGATACATCAATAAACTTTGTATTTAAATCTTGTACTATATTTTTTACTCAGCTCACTAGAGTAGGTCCCGATTATAAGCCCAGCTGAGCATACCAGAATACACTGAAGATTTACCCGGAGAAAACTTCGTTTTATCATCCTTTCGCAGTAAACTATTTTTATTCACCTATTTACAAAAAGCATTGATTTCAGCATTAATTTCGTATGACTTCATATATATCATTTATGCATTTCATACATATCATCAGGTTTAAATGCTAAGTGAAGCTGTAAGTCGTCAGAATATAGCATATAGGAATCAAAAGTTACGTCAATTGCCAGATCATTAATACGAATTTGGAAAAACAGAAGTTTACGTACACTACCTTATGATACACCAGTACGTATATTAGCCCAAATAGACGTAAAATGTTCAAACAACGCATTGTATGTCAACCTGTTAGATAGCTAGCAAGCCATTTAATAAAAGTATTATCGCACCCAATTAGTCAAAGCTTTTGTAATAAGAAATGGTGATGCATAATGTCAAAGGCTATTAATTAATAAATCTTTTTTCATTGGTTTTACAGTTCAATCAAATCAATCTAAAACGATACGTAAAAATATCAATACATATCTACATTAACATTAATACATCAATACACAACATTAATAAAAATAAAAATTAAAATTAAATTAAAAATTATAATGACAGTCAGACTGTCCTTGTTTACAGTCACCCCCGTAGACTAATCTGAAAATAAAATATTACCTGAAAAAAATTTTTTTTTAGTAAAGTGCAGTCTGACTGCCCCCAACACCCTTACCTAATTGAAGATCCAGTTCAACGTTTCGAGCTCGCTACGACTCCTCATCAGGGACTAAACTAAACCTTATATTCTAATCTATATATACCTTATCCCCTCTACCAAATTTAGTAAATTAAATCTAAATTCTCCCTCTACACAAATTGCTCAAAACCAATCAATTTAATAAGGAATGATAAACATTGTTCAATTTACTACACTCTAACATTAAATTCACATTATTCTGATTCCTGGAAATGTGAATACTTTCAAGACTCTTCCTTTTATACTTATTATTAATACTGTTGATTATTTTAGCCTTTTATAAATAATAAAGCAAAAAATACTTGAAACTAAATATTGGACCGTATCGTAAAAGGATGTAAACATATGTGCCCACTGGCTCTTATTACAATCTGCGTCTTTCCTGCCCTGCGTGGCAAATTTATTTATGAGTTTATTGTTTAGCTGCCTGATATTTTTCTAGAAGTTTTAAGCTTCTCGCAAAGGCTTGCAGAGCTTTCAATTTCGACTACTACAGTGAGTCTTGCGTTCTCCTTTCGTTTAAACAGAAGTCTTTTCTTTCCTCGTTTGAAATAAAGTTCATATTAAAAGATTATTTCGTGTATCTTTATTTTAACATTCTACCTACTATATTTAATAAAAATTTAATAGGTTATCGGCCCAGATTTCGCGAGTAAACTTTCCGTGATTTTGTGTTTACTGTAATCTAGTAATAAAATAAAACTGTGCCAAATACACAACAAAGAAAAAAAAACAGTTTTTTTTCTAGTAAGTGCAAAATGGAATCCATTAAAACAAAAAGGAATATTAAGCCTTTTAACGGTGATAAATATAGTGTGTGGAAGTTTAAAATTCGACCTCTTCTATCTGAACTTGATCTATTGCATATCTATCTGCACGTTCTTGATGAGCAAGTCCCTGCAGTAATGACAGAAGAATGGAAAAAGTGTGAACGAATTGCAAAAGGTGTAATAGTGGAGTATCTGTCGGATTCTTTTTTTGGGTTTCGTGAAAGCCAATAACACGGCAAAAACAGTTTTGCACTCTTCATATGGTTTTCCAATAGGGCAGAGAAAATCATCGTATAAAGGATCGCAGATTCTATACGAAAAATGAACAGCAATATTCAGGAGATAATAAAACTTGTCTGTTGCATTTAAAATAAGTATCCTGAATATTACCAGCAAGGAAGGATTAAAGGTGTTCTCGAGGACGTCTTATATTGTTCGGAGGTGCCGCAAAATTTACTATCTATCAGAAACATGCAGAAAGCACAGATGAGTATCCACTTCAATCCAAATGTGATTGAAGTTACTAAAAATGATAAAATAATTTTTGTCGGTAAGCCCATGAATAATTTGATTCCTATAGGATTCATTATTAATAAATTATATAATAAAAAGTCTCTAATGCGATAAACAGTAATTATAGTTGATGGCATCAAAGACTTGGGCATATGGGCAAATCGAAAATTATTGAAATGAAAAATAATAAGATGGTCGATGGTATTAAATTAATTAATAATATTCTACTAAATGATTATATATGTGAAGCTTGTATTTTTGGCAAACAAGCAAGAGTACCTTTTCAGAAAAGAAAAAATAAAAATCATATAAAAAGACCATTTTTTATTATTCATTTAGACGTTTGCGGACCAATCACTCCTTCAAAAATAGTTGGTAAAAATTATTTTGTATTATTTGCAGATGAATTTACGCACTATTGTGTTACATATTTAATAACATTAAAGTCAGATGTATTTTGTGTTTTCAAAGACTTTATAAAAAAAAAGCCAAACTCATTTTAATTTAAAAATAGTAAATTTATATTATGATTATGATAGGAAGTATTTATCGAATGAAGTGAAGGACTATTGGAAATATAATAAATCAGCTATCATTTAACAGTTCCTCATACTCTATTATTAAATGGAGAAAGAATGCTTAGAACAATTACTGAAAAGTACTACCTTGATAAGTGAGATTAACTGAAGGAAGTAATTTGGGGAGAAGCAGTTTTAACTGCTATGTATTTAATAAATTGAATCCTTAATAATGCTTTAAAACAGTATGAAATATCATAACAATTATGGCATGGTAAAAATCCTCAAGTAAAATATTTAAAAGTTTTCGATAGTACAATACATGTGAATAATAAAATAAGAAAAACAAAAAGTAAAATTTTGAAGATAAATCTTGGAAAGGTATTTTAGTTGGCTATATTTTAATTTTAATTTTACTATAAAATATGGGGTGTAGAATCAAAAAAATTTATTGGAGCAAGGGGTGTGATAGCTGATGAAATAAATTTTTTGAATTGAACACCAAAAATGAGGCTTGAAGGAATTGTAATAAAAATTCCAAGAAAACTGATGAACTTAATGTTTGTAACAAATCAGTAGAGCCTCAGAAATCTGATAATGGAAAATCAGAGAAATTTCTGGAAGGAATTGTCATAGAAAATTACAAGAAAATTGATGAACGTGATGTTCGTAACAAATTAGTAGAACTTCAGAAATCTGATAATGGAAAATCAGAAAAATTTCTAGAAGACCAATCTGAGAAAAATGAATCAGATAAACAAGATTTCAAAATAGACAGAAATTCAAATGAAAATTTGAACAAGTCTAATAAATCTATAATAGAAATAGATCATTGCAATCAGTCAGAATTTCAAAATGATAGATATAATACAAAGAAAGTAATTACAAATATAAGAAGAAGTGAGAGTCAAAAATAGACCAAGAATTTCTTAGGAAGAAATAAATTATGTTTTGTGTGCACAATTAGTAAATTGTCAAATTCCCAATAATTTCAATGATATTCAAAATAATACCCATAAAGAAAAATGGGAACAAGCAATTAAAGATGAATTAAATTCATATTATTTTGACACTAGTATCAAAGCCACAAAACAAAAATATTATAGATTTCAAATGGGTATTCAATATTAAAAATGATGAATATGGAAATTCATTAAAATATAAAGCGCATCTTGTTGCTCCTAGTTTCATTGAAAAATATTTAATTGATTATAATGAGACTTTTCCTTCAGTAGCAAGAATTACAAGTTTTAGATTGATTATAGCGTTTGCAAAGGAATATAATTTGCTTATTCACCATATGGATAAAAAACTGCATTTTTAAATGGTTCATTGCATAAAGAAATTTACATGAAAATTCTGAAGGAATTCAATACAAAACAAATCAAGTTTGTAAATTCAATAAAGCTATGTATATATATGGATTGAAACGAGCAGTAAGATGTTGGTTTGAAACTTTTGATAAATCATTAATAGCAAATGGTTTTAAAAATTCATTAGTTGATCGTTGCATATATATTTAAATAAAGGAAAAATGTCTAAGAATATATATGTTGTACTCTACGTAGATGACTTAGTAATTGTTACAGCCAATATTCAAACAATGAATAATTTAACAACTTATTTAATGAATAAATTCAGAATGACAAATTTAAAAGAAATTAAACTATTTCATGGAATAAAAATTATAATTACTTTGTATATAATGAAATAATGAAATAATGAAATAATGAAATTATGAAATAATGAAGTAATGAAATTATAAAATAATGAAATTATGAAATAATGAAATTATGAAATAATGACATTATGACATAATGACATAATTATGTACTTATTCTTAATTAGAGTTCATATATAAAAACGATTTTAAATTAATTTAACATCAGTGATCGTGATGCTGTAAGCACACCACTTGAAAATAATATAAATTATATTGATTTAAATTCAGATAACAAATACGACGCCCTTTTTCAAAATCTTATCGGATGCTAAACGTATATAATGATTTGTACGCGTCCAGATTTGAGTACAGCAATAAATATTCTAAGTAGATATTCAAATAAAAATAATACAGAACTATGGAAATGCCTAAAAAGAGTTTTAAGATATTTAAAAGATTCGACGAATTTAAAATTAACTTATAAAAAAGGCAACAGTGAAAATATTTTAAGTAATTATGTTGATTCCGATTGGGGTTGTCATGAAGGTACTGATAGAAAAAGTACTACAGGCTACTTATTTAAGTTATTTGAAAAATGCACGATTTTCTGGAATACTAAAAGACAAGCATCTGTAGCAGCTGCTTCTTCAACAGAGGCAGAATATATGGCTTTATTTGAAGGTGTTAAAGAAGCATTATGGCTAAAGTCTTTAATAAATAGTATAGAAATTAAAATCATGAAACCGATTGTAATTATGAAGATAATAACGGTTGTATAAGTATAGCGAATAACCCAAGTAATCATAAGCGATCAAAACATATAGATATTAAATATCATTTCTCGAGAGAGTAAATGTAAGCAAATGTAATAATATTAAAACATATTTCCACAAGGGAGCAGATTGCTGATGTACTAACAAAGCCATTGCCAACTGTGAAATTCCTTGAACTCAAAAAAGGAATGGGCATGGAGGAATAATAAAATATAATTCATATTGTTTTCATAAATATATTTTATATTAGTAATAGAGACGGTTTGAATTGATTTTGCTGGGTTTCCCTATTCCTTGCAACAAATATTGGACCGTGTGTAATTTCCCAGAACAAACGAGGAAAGAATATAGACTGAAAGGAACTATCGTATATCTAATATTAAGTTTTATTTTATTATATATTTTATATAATTTTATTATATATAATTGTATTAACTCAAGTAATTTTTGAGGGGGCGTGTTGATTATTTTAGCCTTTTATAAATAATAAAGTAAAAAATACTTGAAACTAAATATTGGACCATATCGTAAAAGGATGTAAACATATGTGTCCACTGGCTCTTATTACGATCTGCGTCTTTGCTGCCCTGCGTGGCAAATTGATTTATGAGTTTATTGTTTAGATGCCTGATATTTTTCTAGAGGTTTTAAGCTTCTTACAAAGGCTTGCAGAGTTTTCAATTTCGAATACTACAGTGAGCCTTGCGTTGTTCTTTCGTTTAAACAAACGTCTTTTCCTTCCTCGTTTGAAATAATGTTCATGTTAAAAGATTATTTTGTGTATCTTTATTTTAACATTTAACCTACTATATTTAATAAAAATTCAATAAATACTATATTACAAAATATCCTCATTCACAAAATCAAAAGAATGTAAAAACTTTAAGCAATGCTCCTTGAAATCGAAATAATATGTGATCTACGCAAACTATATTTACGTTCATAAATTCTCTTTTTTAAATATCTACCTGTTTGTCCAATATAGTATTTACTACAATCCATACATTTGTATGGATTGTAATTTAAAAAAGAGAATTTGTGAACGGAAATATAGTTTGCGTAGCTCACATATTACTTCCTGTTTAACGGAGCATTGTTTAAAGTTTTTATATTCTTTTGATTTTGTGAATGTGGATATTTTGGAACATGGTATTAATAATACTAAAAGGGAGAGTCTTGAAAGTATTCACATTTCCAGGAATCAGAATAATGTGAATTTAATGTTAGAATGTAGTAAATTGGACAATGGTTGTAGAGGGAACAATTTGTGTAGAGGGAGAATTTAGATTTAATTTACTAAATTTGGTAGTGGGGATAAGGTATATATAGATTAGAATATAAGGTTTAGTTTAGTCCTTGTCGAGGAGTCGTAGCAAGCTCGAAACGTTGAACTGGATCTTCAATTAGGTAAGGGTGTTGGGGGCAGTCAGACTGCACTTTACTAAAAAAAAATTTTTTTCAGCTAATATTTTATTTTCAGATTAGTCTACGGGGGTGACTGTAAACAAGGACAGTCTGACTGTCATTATAATTTATAATTTAATTTTTATTTTTATTAGTGTTGCGTATTGATGTATTAAAGTTAATGTAGATATGTATTGATATTGTTATGTATTATTATGTATTGTTTTCGTTTGATTTGATTGATTTGACTGTAAGACCAATGAAAAAATATTTATTAATTTGTATATAATCAGTCGACAAAAGTACAATTAATTTATTTCAAAGGCTATTAAGGATTTCAAGAGAATGAATTTTGTCAGACATTTATTTGGTATGCAAAAACATTTAAGCAAGCAGAAAATTTCGTAGCAGAAAACTTGTTTTGTAGCGTAGAACACAGTCTACAAGTCATGCTGGTATTCTTAAGCAAACTTTAATAAATGTTTACAATTATCGGGTTTGAATTTCATGATATAAGAAATCAATGTATTATTATATAAAATAGTTTTTCACTGGTTATTTAAACATAAAGATGAGCGTTGTGCTGTAACCAAATCACTTTATTTCTGTCTATACAGCCACCGTTTTCGTTGAGGACTTTAATGAAATGCATGAATTGATATCAACAGCATTACTCGATAATAATCTCTTTCGTTTAAATAGCTCATTATAAATTCAAGTCTTCTGATTCAATCAAATACATAGAAAAAGCTTTGAACCATGGATATTTGGTTTAGCGGACAACGCTGATGATTGGCCCGAATAATCCCACGATTTTAGATACAGTCACGATACGGTATAAAAATATTTTTGCTTTCTGCTATTGAACTAGCAATTCATACGTAACGAAACGCTGTTCAACGACTCACAAGCATAATTTATACGATATCCAATGTCCCCTCTTCTGAATCATTGTTAACACTTTCAATTTTCGAATTAGTTAATTCATCTAGTGTTCGATCCTGATTAATCCTGATCGAGTAACTGTTTCAATTCTTTGTTTTCAAATTTTTTCGGTGCGCTAAAAGCGTTCTTTATCTTCAAGTTCAAAATCATTATTTTAGAAGCGTCATCATAAGTTGCAGGCATGCAATAACATTCTCCGAAAATACACTTTATTTAACAGAAAAGTACCTCCACCAGGGGTTTTTATACCTAAAGCAGGCAAATGTGGTTATAAATCCCCGAAGGATTTTAGATCTATCAGCCTGACATCTTTTATTCTCAAGACTATCGAAAGGATGATTGATAGATTCATCAGAGACGAGGCCTTGAGAAGAAATCAACTCCATAAGAAGCAACATGCATACTGAACCGGAAGATCCACGGAGACGGCTCTATACAGAACCGTATCTGTGATGCGATCTCAGGTGGAGGCTAAGGGGCTTGCCGTAGGTGTTCTTATGGACATCGAAGGAGCCTTTAATCACACGTTCCGTGAGGTTATCAAGGAGGCCTTCAATAGGCATGATATCCCTCCGTGCATCACAGAATGGATTGACCACATGTTGGGAAATCACATCCTGGAAGCAAGCAAAGGGACAACGACCCTACGCGGGGGAACAGGGTCAGGGTGCCCACAAGGAGGCGTCCTGTCCCCGCTCCTATGGTGCCTCGTGATGGACGAGCTCCTAATTAAGCTGAACAGCATTGGTTATACTGACGACATAAGGCTAATTTCCCGAGGGCCCTTTTTAGATCCCCTTATGGGAGTACTACAGGGTGCCCTTGCAGTGGTCGACGGATGGTGCAGACGGACCGGTCTCTCGGTTAACCCAGGGAAGACTGAGGTCATAGTCTGTACCAGGAGATATAAATGGAATATGAGTTGTGGCTTGACTCTTAGAGGGCATTCCCTGACCTTTAAGAAGCAAGTGAAATACCTAGATGTGACCATTGATAACAAACTATTATGGAATAAACACCTAGAGTGTGTATCTGTCAAACTGACGGCCTGTCTGTGGCAGGTTAGGAGAGCCATAGGCAGGACGTGGGCCTCAAGCCAGGTATCATGAAATGGATATACGAGTTTGTCCTGAAACTCAGACTAACCTACGAGGACCTGGTCTGATGGGAAAGGACGACTTTGGTGACTGCTAGAAAATCACTCGAAAGACTGAGAAGCATGGTGGTGAGGAGCATCTCCGGAGCGATTAGATCTACACCTAATGCTGCGCTGGGCATGCTCCTCGAAATAGAGCCATTTAAACTGACCATGACGGGAGATACTGCTCAGACAGTAAAGGCGGACTACAAGCTTTAAGCAGTTACACTAATAGATCCAATTTGGTAAGGGACTGTTACGAGGCCTTCAATAGACTGGCTAGTAAGGCAACGGTCACGCTACTATGGGTACCGGGCCATTATGGAATTAAATGGAACATGGTGGCAGATGACCTTGCTAAAATAGAAGCTAGAACTCCGTATTGCTGCCCTGAGCTGGCTGTAGGACTCTGCAACACCCTCATCAGGGGGAGATAGAGAGGTGGATAACGGAAGAAAACAGCCGACTATAGGAGACAAATGGAGAGTGCAGGCAGATTAAAGCCTTTACCTCCACGAATAATAAAAGGACTGGACCAGGGTAATCCTTGGCCTCAGTAGAAGAAGGGCAAAATTGCTCATCGAGATCCTCACAGGTCATGGTAAGATTAACACCCACATGTGCAGAATGGGTCTCGCGAGAGACCCCTTCTGCCGCTTTTGCTACACAGAGAATGAAACCCTCGTACATTTTCTGTGCCACTGTACAAATATATTTGAGAAAAGGCGGCGACATTTGGGGGCTGCCTACTTGGAGATTGAGGACATTAAATCCAGTATGACGACCGGAATAATTTCATTCTGGGAGGCCTGCCGTTTATAGCGGCTGCTGGTCAAGGGAGGGTTTACCCATGCATCCGGAGGCCGGGAAGGCCCAACTCCATTAAATTAAAATAAAAGAATAAAATAATAACACAAAAGTAAACTTTTCAGAACTAATACAAAATTAGTTTATTTACAAGAAATTGGATTATCATATATTAAAATTCAAGGTTTGATAAGTACCTCTTTGCATGTTCGTTACTATTCAAAATTCCATACGCAGAGTACTACTACTTTCATCTTTACAGAAACAGCAAGAACTCATTCACGATTCTAATATTTATTGTAATGTATATTCATGTGTTGAAATTTGAGGAGTGTATAAGGTATTGAGTATAAGTAAAATAAGTATACATAATTAAATAAGACAACTAAAAGTTATAATAATATAAAAAATAAGGAAAAATAATCTGCAACAATATAGAAAAGATAAAACAGAATTTCAGGAAATTGATGGAGTTTGTAGATGTAAAAGATTCGTTTATATATTAAATATAGAAATTTTCGTTTTGTTTGATAGTAAATATAAATAAAAAGAAGTAGAATTAGTTAAAAATTTATTACAAGAAATTTGAAATTCTTATATTGTACGAGAATATTGAGTATAATTTCAGTTTTACGTGCTTAATGTAAACTATTTCTATGATTAACTATTTTCAAAAAATTATTTAATAATAATTCAAAATAAAAATGATAGCATTATTATAATAAAAATCTTTATACATAAGAACATTTATCATGATAAATGATGTGAACTATTTCACATATACAGGCAATTTTAATCGAGATCATTTTTCTATGCTTATATTTATATTTTATATAATATGATATTTTTTTATATAACATGTTTCTCACAAACACCTTTTCATTTTTATAAATAAACACATAAATTTTTATATTATCAATAGGATAAATATTCGAATAGAATTAGACTATCAGGAAATATTCATCTTGATATTTTTGGGATTTTACTAATAATTCTAAAATTAATTTGAATTCTATAAAAATTACTAACTATTATTAAGCGGAAGAAAAAAGTACTTTATTTATAATTTGCACAAATAACTGAAGTCTAATTGATAACAAATGACACTTATGTTCGACGTCAACCAAGAGATAACTTCCCTCTGATTTTATTCAATTTTAAATTCTTATACGAGTTTTCAGTATTTCCAGGCATTAAATATACATTATTTTACGTTGATTATGGTTTTTCATCACCATTATTTGCAAAAAAATATATGATTGTCTACTGTATACAGCATGCGTTTTTCTGGCCATTTTTAAACTTTAGTCGAGACTTCGGACGATATTTTTCTAAATATGCCAACTGTTTTGCATTGATAGCACCACGTCTTTTTCTGAAAAGAAAGAATTTATGAATTTATTTTATACAGATAATTTTTGATATTGCTTTCATTTTTTTTATGTTATTTTATAGTATATTTTTCACGTGAAACGCACTAAATTTCTGAATTTTTCTTTAGAAAATACATGTACTTTCTTTTTATATAAATCTACAGATAGTATTTTTTTTTATTTTTCATCGACACTTTTTTGTTATGAAGTATAACTGTAACTGTGTATCGTATGTTCAGTGTGTCAATGGCTGATTATATATTATTGATTTATAATAAAGCAATTAACACATTATTACTTTTTATACAAAATATAAAACAAAATTCAGTCTAATCAAAAAAATTTTTTGTTCAAAATTTCAAATGAACAAAAATATTTTAAACATTTATCAACAAATATGTTTCTATATTTTTGAAAATATTATTCAGTGAATGGTCTCTTCGATATTTAATGGATATTTATATATATTGAATATCCCTACATTGGCATCTTAAATGCAAAGAAAACCGATAAATTATAAAAGAAAAGAACATTTTATTTATGGAAGTAACAATTTTGTAAAATATAGCTTATAATAAAATAAAAATCAAATTTATAAAAATGTAAAGCATTTGTAAAATATATTGGGTGTACTCCTTCATATTCCAATTTTTATATATTCTGGGCAATATACAAAAATTTGAGATAGTATAAGTATATATAAATTATTAATAAAATATCAAATCTTTATTTTTTATAAATATTCTTGCAATTAAGTTACTAAAGGTTTTTTTGTGGTGAGATAAAACTTTATTCATTTAATCTTCAAACCATAAGACAATCATAAATATAAATTCTTACACTATTATTGTGATATATTTAGTAAATACGTCAATTAAAAATCGATAATTTTATAAGCTTTTTCAAGCATTGAGATTAATGACTTATTATTGGCTGAACGCGATCGTGACATATGTATATATATATATATATATATATATATATATATATATATATATATATATATATTTGTAAACGTCGTTTTATTATAACTATGAATACTATAAAAATACTATGAATACTATGAATGTTTTTTTATAATATGAATAATATGAATACTTATAAATATGAAAATTACTATCAATATTAACTGTAAACTCTAATGTACAGATGCCATTCGATAAAGGTGCAAGAAACTAATTTCGTTCTCAATAGTAAGAAATTATTCATTTATTAAGAACATTTAATGCTGCATTATTTATATAACAGAGAAACAGAATAATATATTAAGTTTATGTGCACATATCGTATTATTAATACATTGAATTTTAAAAAACTTGTAACGTTCCTATCTCCCTCGGGATAGCCTACGCGGTATTTTCCCAGGGTAGTTTGAGAGGGGAATAAGTTTTTCAGGATCGAGCGGCGGATCAGGAAAAATAATTATATAAGAACACAGTATATTTTTAGATAACAAAAATAATAACGAAGCATTTATTCACACAACCCTCTTTTTCATTAACTAGGTGTTCTGAAACAGATAAATTAAGAATAATATAATTAATAAAAATAATATATAAACTAGATATATATGATACTTAAACTAATTTTGCGTTATTTTCCGCAGTTTTTATAATATATCCGGCGCTAGTTACCGCACGGATTCCCGGTGCTATTTTCCACGCGGGGAATTTACGAGACGAGACAGGTAGATTCTAAAATAGGATAGAACAAGGTAAGCTTCATTCCGCTGGTCTTTTGAGGAGCGCCTCGCAACCAGGATCACGTTTACTTAAGGAAAGGTACAATTATTAGCCGTCTGTCTTTTGAGGAGCGCCTTGCAACAGAGATCAAGCTAATAATTTCGGAAAAATAAGTAACAGAAAGGATAAGTAAACGGCTGGTCTTTTGAGGAGCGCCTCGCAACAGAGATCAAGTTAAAAATTTCGGATAGGATTTTCAAGAAGGAGTTTATTGAGCTCTGGATAAATTTTAGCTCGGGGAGAGTTCGCGTGAATCAACTTCGGGGCAGTTGGTTCACCAGGCGAACTGTCGATTTTGCCTTTTGCAGGCCCTTTTATAGTAAAATACTCGGATAATTCCGTCGCCGCTCGTTTAATTTCGGACGAGGCGCCGAATTATAATAATTATATTAATAATAATAATAATAATTAATAATAATGATATTTAATAACAATTATAATAATTATTATTTACAATTTGGTATTTGTACTTGCATCCGGTGTGCTGCGCACAGTGGTTGTATACAGGTATACGTGCTTATACATATATACATATATATACACACACACATATATATATATATATATATATATATATATATATACATATCGTAAGTACATTTATTCATGTCATTTAATTAATTTAAATAAATACAGCGGGTGCAGTCGTTTTCGGACACCCGTTGCATATACTGGAATTCGCGCGTTCGCTATAATCGTTGCGGCTCCCGCTGTTCGGTGAGCGCATATAGTAGTGTGTGTGCGGCGCGTATTAGTACTAATACATCGAACGCACTCTCTCTTGTCGCGCGCAGTGTATCCCTCTACGGTATACTCTGTACTTAAGCTTAGTAGTAGTAGAGAGAGGGACTAGATATTGCGTTCTCGCTCTACTTGTTCGAGTTTCGGCAGTTGCGACGACTACTTTCTTCAGAAGTCGTCACGACCTTTGCCCGGTTTTCGGTATGTTTATCCTGTATACTTAAGTTTTAATGTTACATTTGTAGAAATAATATATTTAATATATTATTTCTAGTGATGTTTAACATATTATTTCTCGTGGCGTTTATACATCTAATTTCGTATATGTATGTAAAGTACATCCACCAAATTAGATGTAACACCATCTCAAGCATTTAATTTAGTATGCGTGCGCGGTATATTTCTGTAAGTATAAATTCGTTTTTGTTCGAACGAATTTGCGCGACCATGTTTTTGGCCGTCGCAGAATATATTACCTACACGATAACAAATTTAAGACATATTCAAATTACTTTAAACTCTTTACTTTAGACTCTTATAAATGTGATGTGTTAAAAAATCACCGGAAATATTGCCTAGGGAGTTTGTAACCACTCATTCTCAAGGAACTATATTTTACGGTAACAAAGATTTTTTTCATCGTATTAAAACTTTCGAATTTCCTTGTAGAAAGTAATGATTTACGGAAAGCATTTATTTTTTGTTTTCATTGGAAGAAAACTGCTGCAGAGTCGCATCCATTGCTTGTCGAGGTATTTGGTGATCATGGTCTATGCGAAGCAACCCGTGTAGAAATGTACTAGGCATATCCCTAGTTCGGACTAGCTCCTAGTCAGTATTACTGATGATTTCCTCATGTAGGTAAATCTCGCCCGATCCGAGTTAGATTTTCCTTCGATCATCTAATAATCGTCTGAAATTAATTATTACTTTCTCAACTTTATTCAAATTTGCTTATATTTAATTGATCTTCGAATGAAACACATGTTTTCTATAGTGAAAATTTTACAAGTAGAGAAATTAAAGAAGTTATCAGGCTTTCTATCTTGGATTTAGTCAGATTTCCTTAACTTCTCCCTAGTTATGAAAGAATGACGTTTCTATAGGCGGAATATGCAAACTAAGAGAAGTGAGAAAATGGTTAGACTTTCTATTTTGATTCTAGTTAGATCTCCTCAACGTTTTCTAATATTGGAAAGAACGATGTCTTTTCTAGTCACGACCTTATGAATACAAATATTATATATATATATATATATATATATTTATAAATGAATGCTCTCTCTCTCTCTCTCTCTCTCTCTCTCTCTCTCTCTCTCTCTCTCTCTCTCTCTCTCTCTCTCTGTGTGTGTGTGTGTGTGTGTGTGTGTGTGTGTGTGTGTGTGTGTGTGTGTGTGTGTATGTGTTTATAGGCGTAGACAGAGCAAGCACTGCACTAATGGCTTCTCGAAACCAGCATCGCGCCGGAACTATCAGGGAATATTACTTCGGTGGGGCTCTTAGTTAGCCTATACGGCTCCTCTTCTTCTAACATTATCCTACGTCCCCCATCCACACAAGTGATCAGGGGTTCGGTGTTCATCCTCTGCAAATTAAAATAGAATCAGCTAGCCTAATTCGTCCTGGACCATTCGCCTAATTCTATCGGCATTCTAAGTTTTGTCATCACCTCTTTTGCGAAACTGGCTATTGCCTTCCAGTTTTCAGAAGATTCTAGCATTATTGATAGGATGCTCTCTGGTCTCATTGGCTTATTCATTGTGTTCATCAAGTGCTCACGTTGCGTTCTAATCTAGTTCCCCATTTTTCCTGTTGATCCATCTTTGTATGTCTGGGAGGATACGATAAGTCCATCGGTCTTTGTTAGAATCGTTCCATCGTTTTTGCCATATTTCTATAGAACGATGACGTTCCACGTTTTTAGCATCTTGTAGAGAATCCACTGGGGCCTTACATATGTTGTGTAGCCTAGCCAGTTCATCTGCACCTAGATCGAAAGGAAGAATTCCGGCAAGTATCTTATTAGCGTCGGTGGATACTGTTCTGTAACCACTAATAATGCGTATAAAGGAGCGGCGACGGGCTGCAATGGCCAGCTCACAATACGATTTAATTCCACATGCATGATGGCAGATTGGCGCTGCATATATGCTGGCAGAATTAACAACATAATCTAATAGCTTCCTCTGGGGCGGACGTGGGCCACCAATATTAGGCATGAGCCGATACAAAGCAACTGCAACTCGTTGCGCTTTTTCACCAGATATCTTTAGATGCTTTTTGAAGATTAACCTGGCATCAAGCTGTACACCCAAGTATCGTAAAGATAGCGTAGAACTAATGCGGCAGCTACCAACTTTAAGAGTAATACCTACCTTCTTACGACTGCTGACAAGAACTACTTCTGTCTTGTGCTCCGCTAATTGTAGACCAGCCGACTTAATTCATCTATTTGTGTTGCTGATTGCCTCATTGTCATTTTCAATGAGTGCATCAAGGGTCTTAGCAGTCACTACTAGAGCGATATCGTCGGCGTACCCTACTGTTATTGAACCAGGCGGTTGTGGAATCCTCAACACGCTATCATACATAATATTCCACAATATAGGTCCCATAACCGAGACCTGGGAGACTCCCGCAGTAACCTTATGCGATACAATGCCTTCATTCGTTCGGTATAATATTATCCTATTCTCAAAGTCGCTGGCCACGAAATTCTGTAGATAACCAGGTACTCCGAACCCTTTAAGAGAATTCATAATAGAAGACCAGCGCGATGAATTGAAGGCATTCTTGACATCTAGAGCGACAATGGCACAATACTGTTTAATGCCACCTTTCCATCTCTTACCACTGATTGCATTTCTTGCGGTACACACTACCAGTTTAATAGCGTCGACTGTTGATTTTGATTTCCGAAATCCAAATTGGCGTGAGGATAAGCTGTGCAATCCTTTAGTGAATGCTTCCAGCCGACTACATATTATTTTTTCAAATATTTTACATACCGAATCGAGCATACACAATGGCCTGTATGATGACGGATCATCAAATGGCTTCTTGCCGTTAAGTAACAAAACTAACCTTTGAGTTTTCCAACAATCAGGAAAAATACCCTCAAGAAGACAAGCATTATATACTTTGAGAAATATAAATGGGTTCTTCTGTATCGCCAACATGATTGCACCATTAGGGATACCATCAGGGCCAGGGCACTGTCTCTAATCTTAGCGTAAGCATTATGTAGCTCTATTTTTATTTTAGGAATATCGTACAGTCCCTTGGGTGTCATTGGGAAAGAGAGCGGAAACAATCTTATCAATCAATACCGTGCTAGTGGGTTGTTTGGTGCCCTACTCAATCGTGCCATGACTGTTTTGTATGTTCGTCCCCATAAGTCATTGTTGGCCTCTGCACACAGTTCAAGCCAGCATCGACGCTTACTATGTGTGTGTGTGTGTGTGTGTGTGTGTAAATTCATTTATATAAATATATCGATTTTATATATATATAAATTTGACATATAGATTCTATATTATCTTGGGAAGGACATAGGCTATGTTTTTTGTTGAAAATCATTTTACTTTCATCAATAAATTAAGTTAATGGTTTTAACAATCAGTTCTACCAGCGACCACTAGGTGGCGTCTTGAATCACAATCAACATCAACTCAAAGGAGTCCTGTAAAAGTATTAATACTAGGCCAGCTCAAGTGAATAATCATTTCCAACTTTGGGATTCGTATCCCAAAGAAGATGTGACGTTAGTCGGTATTATCTTTTTTGTTCTTCAGGTTAATCTGATACTACTCTCACACACCCTATGGATATCTAATGATTTTTGTATATTTTTGAAATTTTCTCAAGTGAAAAATGATTTCTATCTCGCTCTCTCTCATTCTGTCTTCTTCTATAAGATGATCGTATGCCACATCATACGAAAAATAATTTGTGAAAACAAATTATAAGAATAATTTGATATTTTTTTGAATATTCTATTTTTGTCTATGCAAGAAGAAAATTGTATAATTATTTTGAAACATGTATTATACAGAATGTTCAAATAAAAGAATCAAAATAACCAAATAATTTTTGAAAAGAGTTTAGTCTACAATTTTCAGATTTTTCCCTTGCTTATAGAATTGTCAAACATAAATCAAATTATTTTCATATTATAAGGGGTTTTTTTTCAGTATATATATGTAGTGTGTGATCTTATCGATTTTTATTTAAAAAAAATTAATTTTAAAAAATAATTAAAATTATTTAAATTAACATATATCTATATATACTATTTCATATAGCCAAAAATGTAAATTTCAATATAAATTGTTAGAAGTGGTATTCAATATCAATTGTGTTTTGTTTTTTTTACTAATATACATTTGTGAATTATTAATTATTTAAGCAAACAAATTGAAGTTAATTTCTATTGGGGCCCCTCTTTGATACTTCAACAAGTACAACGTCCTTAAAACTATTATTTAATTAACCTATTTTAAATTATGACAAAATTTTGCAATTTCAAATTCAAATTTTAATGTGAATTTATAATTATAAAAATTATTTTAGCCATTAATTCCATCAGCGATTCTACTACTTCTATATGAATTTATACTTTTCTTTATATAAATTAAATTTTCTACTACATTAGTTTGATCAATGTTGTAGTTCTTTTTTTTCGAATCTAAAACAAACTTATTTCTTTGATTTTTTTCAAATTATCCGATGGGTTTTAGCAGTACAGGGTGTAATTGAAAATTTTATTTAAAAAAAATACTACGTGTTAAAAAATGACATTTCGTTTTTAAATGTTGTTTTCAATTGTATTAAACTGGTAACTCCCAATAACTTTTTCTACCATTCAAAAATGGATTTCAAGATTGCAATTTCAAGATTTTTCAATTCTGATGGATTCAGCAAACTGTACAACTAGATGAAGTTAATTTTTGAAACCGAGTGTAGATTTTCTTACAATCATATTGATTAAATTGTTATAGCTAAATATATCATATCATATCATATCATACTAATTTATAAAGACAAAGCGTGGTTTTGTTTGTACGCGATAACCGAAAAAACTACTGAAAAAACCGATTGTTCTGAAATTTGACATATAGATTCTATATTATCTTGAGAAGGGTATAGGCTATGTTTTTTATTGAAAATAATTTTACTGTCATCAATAAATTAAGTTAATGTTTTTAACAGTCAATTGCACCAGCGGCCACTAGGTGGCGTCTTGAATCACGAACATCAATTCAATGTAGTCGGCTTAGAGTATTAATACCAGGCGAGCTCAAACGAATGTTCATATGTAACTTTGGGATTCATATCCTAAAGGAGCTGTGACATTAGTTGGTATTACTTTTTTGTTCTTTAGGTTAATCTGACATTACTCTCATACCTTATGGATATCTTGATTTTTGTAAATTTTATTTTCTCTTATTTGGGAAAATCTCTCTCTCTCTCTCCTTCTCTTATAAAATGGTTCTGTATACCAAATCATACTGAATATAGTTTGAAAAGACAAATTATATTTTTATTTTTATACATTCTATTAACTTCAGAATTATGACATGAGACTATGTTTTTTTTAGTTCGAACAAAAGAAATAATGGCAAAATAGTATTCTTTACCAACAACCTCGAAACTATGTATATATAAATAAAATATATCGTCACTTCTGCATAAAAAGGCAATATCCATCGCCTATTTAAAAAATATGCTATGCGCATACCAACATTTTGCTTGAATTTCAGTTCACATCACTACGAAAATAATCACGGTATTTAATTGAAAAAACGGAAACATAAAAAGTATATATATATTGTATGTATATTATATTGTACATGTTATATATACATATTTTAAATACGGCTTCTACTGAGTAATATTGTATTGGCGTGTACGGGCGGTTGATTACAATATTCCGTTGCTTCAAGACGATTTCTATACGCAGTTGTGTGTTCGGATGATAGAATGCGATGTCCAGGGCGATTTCTACGGAGAATATTGTATATAGTTGATGGAAAACGAGATCCATGTATGAGGAAATCTACTTCTATTGGAAGAATCGTGTTGGGATGGTAAAATACGATATCTAGGTCTTTCCCAACGACTTCTTAGGGAGTATTGTCTTTAGTAGTTAGGAACCGACGCTAGCTTTCTCGGGTCGACTTCTACAAGGACTATCGTGTTTAGTTGGTAGAAAACGATGTTTAGGTATGTCGGGAGAACTTCTAGGGGGAGTTTCATGTTCGGATCAGAGAATGCGACTTCCAGGTGTTTTGGAATGACATCTATGGCCTATCTAATCCTGGGCCCTTCCGCATCATTATTACTCTAATGACCGACATTTCCGTCGGCAACATCTCGTTTCATGACTTGCGCCGCGTGCCAAGTTTGAATTTACCCGGGGAATATATCTAGATATATATATCCCCGTCGGTAGTTCGGTGCGGCGCCGCTAAGAGCGGTGGCGCTGTCGATCGCTCCTTCTCCGCGGCGGCTTCCGTCTTCTTGTTGGCTGCTACTTCCAGTGCGACCGTCTGCTGTGCGGACTGCGCACGCTGTATCTCTTCGGCTCTTACTAATTCTTCTGTGTTTTCAGTGTGTACACGCACACTTCCTCCATTGTTGAGCTGCTGCTGCTGAGCTTGGTGTGCGTCTATTTGTTGCGGCAATTATCGTCCGTTTGCTGCTTCCTCGTGTTCATTCGGGCAGAGGCCCGTGCGACGTCCGGTATGCTGTACAGAACCTGGTGCGGCCACGTGTCTTCGAATCTTCTACTCCCCGCTTGCAGCGTCTGCATGGCTTGCGGATCTCTGCCAAGTATGAAGTGTTTGTAATTTATTTTATTTCATGTTCTGCTTCCCTCTCACTCCTTCCTTACTTCCATGTATCTATCTTTCTTTCTCTATCTACACTTTTCTGCATGCTTCTCTGTTCAACTCTGCAGCCATATCTATCTATCTCTCTCTATCTCTCTGTGCCTGCAGGTAGTTTTCAGGCATGTGCATTGTATCCTCTGGTTCCATCTTTCTGCATATAATATTCTCTGCATGTACTTTCATGCATGTAAACATAACCAGCATCTCTTTCTCTCTCTCTCTCTCATGTATCTGTTCTCATGTCTCTCTCATGTCTCTTCTCTGCATGTATCTGTTCTCATGCAGGTTACTATGATCTGCCTTCTCTCTCTATTTTCTTCTGCCTGCATTTGTTTTGGTGCAGGAAAATAATCCGAACTGCATTCTCTCTATCTTTATATATTTTTCTTTATGTCTACTTAATTTCCTTTTCTTTCTTTCCTGCTATCTTCCTGTGTTTATCTACATGCATACGTTTATCTTTCTCTCTACTTCTCGCCTTCTATGATTTTTTTTACTTGTCTGCATGCGTATGTTTTCTTATCTATGTATCTTCCTATCTTCCTTTACTGCTATGCGTATTTTTGCCTTTGTTTCTCTCCTTCAATCTTCCTATACCCATCTGCATACGTATTTATCTCCTTTCCTTATATGCACTCTGCTTGTTGCATGCATACATGTGACTTTTCTCGCTATTTCTCGCTTTCTACTTTTACTTTACTTATCTCCATGCATATTTTACCTTTATTTCTCTCCTTCTTCTTCCTTTATCCATCTACATGCGTATTTTTCTCTTTTTCTTAGATGCACTCTGCTTCTTGCATGCATACATGTGACCTTCCTCGCTACTTCTCGCTTTCTACATTTTCTTTACTTGTCTGCATGCATATTTCACCTTTATTTCTCTCCTTCTTCTTGTTACTGCTGTACTCGTATCTTGTTATCCTCTTCTTGATAATCTTCCTCAATCTTTTAATACCGGAACAAGGGGGAGGTCTGCTTGTTTGAGCAGCCCCCCTCGCTAATTTTGTTTTTCACTCTTTATTTTTTCTTCCTTTAATTTTACAGGTCATAGGCTGCTGCAATTTCCATTGCAATGTACACATGTGTGTGTATGTGCGCGCCACTCGGCCGCCCTATGCAGCCTCGCGACGCGGTCAGTTCGTTCTGTAGTATGGTACTAATTAGACGTATATTAGCTAGATATGCTAGATGCTTTGTACTTGCTAGACTTGCTTAGTATATTAAAGACTTATATTAGAAGGTTAATACTCTAATTATTTATTTACCCTTAAATCTATCAGGTTATTGGGCTACACACGCTTCAACTGTGCGAAGCCTTTATTAATCAGATAAAATACGTAAGTTTTACGTAATTTTGATTTCTATAAAACAACGCGCAACAAAGCTTTCCTAGAATTTTGAAAATAATATAAAAGTGATGTGTAAAATCAGTGCGCGCTAAGGCCTTTTTACCGCATTTTAGAAGTGTTTTGATTAAAGATTATATGAGAATTTTTTAATTTAGAATTGTCATATATTTAGAAGGAAGATTTAAGTAATACTTTAAGATGAGTCAATTGTCGTCCATTCAAACTGAAAGAAAAGGTATGCACATAATACTGAAAAACTGTAAGTAAGATTAAGATTATATATGAGATGTAAGACGCGAAACTTCAAGAGAGAAAATTATAAAATTATGTTTTTAAACAAAAATAATATATAAATATTAAAATTAAAGCTGCTGAATGTTGGAAATTAAATATAAACTATTATAAAAGTTTAAGATTTTTTAATTGTAAAAATAAACTTAGATGATTAAAGATTAAAAAAAAAAGACAAAAGTTAGTACAGAAAAAGTAAAATTAGATGCTTGAAAAGTAGATAATAAAAGCTCGAAAAGTAAAAATTAGATGCTCGTAGAAATTAAAAAATATAGAAGTAAATATGCATAAAAATTAGAAGTAAAAATGCATGAAATTAGAAGTAAAAATGCTTCAAAATTAGATATAAAAACGTAAAATTAATAGCTTGAAAATTAGACGTTAAAATAATACTTAGAACTACATAAGAAAAAGAATCTTGAAACTTCTAGAAAAAGCATTCGAAGAAAACCAAGAATTCGAAATCTGAAGTTCTGCGAATAAAAAAAAAGTAACCGTTAAAAAGCGGGGCGGTAGATTCGAGGAAATCGAAAAAGCGTGCGGTAAAAAGTCCCGCGCGAAATACGTGGGCAACAGCAATAGTTGAAAACAACGACGCACGTGCATATGCAGCAGCATGCTGTATTTGAGAGAGAGAGAGAGAGAGAGAGAGAGAGAGAGAGAGAGAGAGAGAGAGAGAGATAGATAGTAAAGCTATATTACAAACTAGACAGAAATATAGATATGTGTTAAATATTGATCTATAATAAATTAAATTTATACACATATATATTGAATATATATATATATATATATATATATATATATATATACATTAAATATTATAAAGAAATATATGATTATAAATTAGAAAGTGATAGCTAGAAAATAGATGGATACAAATATATATAATTGTTAATAATTAATAGTATTAAATTACATATGAAATTAAGATAATGAATAATAGATGTAAAGTTTGCATAAACATTAATAAACAATTAATTAAAATATTAGAAGCATTAGAATATAAGAGTAGTGAGTGAATATACGCGCGCGCGCGAGGGAGAAAGACAGCGCGCGGCGGACGAGTGGGGCGCGCCGAGTGAGAGAGAGGTCCGATACGTGCGAGAGAGAGAACCGCGCCGCAGCCGTAGTTACGTGCTAAAGTATCCATCCGCAATGTGCCGAGTCCGCCGAGAAATGAACTGCGCAAGCGCAACGCGCCGAGAGGGGCGCGAGCCAATGAGCGCGCGCGACGGAAAGTGAAAGGTCTTCGCGTAGAATAGAAGCAGAAGCGAGAGAGAGAAAAATTCGCGCGCGCGATAGACTGTAGAATCGACAGCTTGTAATGCGTTGAGTTCAGAGTCGTGTCCGTTCGCTGTAGAATAGTCCGTATGATGTTTTAAACTGTTCGAGCGGCATGCGCCCGCGGGATAGCTTTTGAATATATCCCTAAAAGCGGCTTTACGCACGTTAGCGTTCGGATGACATCCACGTGAGCAATTTAGGAGTGGCATTAAAAGCTCGCTGAATTAAAGTTAATAAAATTGAAGTAAAATAATAACAATAATAAATGCAGTAATAGAAAATTTCGAATGGAATTGAGCGTGACTAGGTTAGAGGCAGCGCGAGATATTTGAAACGTAAAATGATGTGAAAATGATGATATCGTGCGCGACTTCCGCGCCGACTCTGACTCAGCGTGAGCGTATTGGCTGCGCTGTATGATGCATTATAGCGGACTTCTACCACGTTGTAATTGCGATGCGATCTCCAGCTGCGGGTGAAAACCATTAGCCTGCATTATAGCTGTTGAGTGCGAGACGTGGGTGGCTGGTAGTGTGAGAGTGTAATTGCGGGACGCGTCATTGAGAGATGTGAGTTAATTGTAACAGCAGTTGTAATATCCTTGGTAGAAGAGGATATCATGTAAAAAACTAAGATGTGATTACGCAATTACACGTGGTGCTCATTGCCTGTGGGGAATAATACGTTTTTAATGTTTGCAGGCAACTGAGTCGAATAGTCAATAAGAGAATCGCGTGTGCATACTGCTGGGAAAATAAGTGCGGGCCCGTAAAGAGGATATAACGACACCACACGGATTAATGTGCGCACATTAAACAAATAAATAAATTTGTTGATTTGATATGTTAGATGATGGGGTAGTTAGATGTATGCTGCGAGTCGTGATGGGGGTTAATACTTTCTTAACTCTTGTACACTCGTTTCGAGCCTGAGATCACAATGTTGCTAGCATCCCATGTTTGTATCTTTTAATTGAATGTTTTTATATACATATAAAAATTATATCAGAGGAATTCCGAAATCAGAGCCCCAGCTAGAACCAGCCACCACCTATGCGATGTGATTAGATGTATGCGACGCGATTAGAGAGTATACTATGCAATTAGACAAAATGCGATGCGAAGTTTGACGATAATTGCTAGTTAGTTAATATTCATTTATTAATTAAATATTTTTTAAAACAGGTCTTGATGAAAGAACTAATCCTACTATAGCGGACGCATTTAAAAGAATTTGGGGTGCGAAACGATTGTATCTCACACCCAAAGGCAAACAAATTTATGTTTCATTAGCTAGTCCAACGCTTCAAGCGTATATATTTACTTCCCCGATGAGAAAATATTGCAGGTCGGAAATATGTTATCAGAAAATGAAAAGGAGGTTTTGGTCAGAGAATGGCCGAGAGGCGTAAAGACGCTTAGACTGGATATACCAGAGTCGTCTGGTAGACAACCAATCACACGCGATGAATTGCGTCGTGTATTAGAGGACCTGGAAAGAAAAATAGTCGCTAGAGTGACGGAAGCTAGAATCGATGCAGCCAGAGAGCGAAGTGAGTTTTTCCGCCAGCAACATCAGGCGAATAAAGAGTTAATAGAAGGTATTATTTCTCATTTAATTGAGACGCTGCGTGTTCATACACTGAGCATGCATGCAATAAAGGACAAAGATCCAAAACCACAAATTAAAAGCATTGTAGTGGTAACCGATGCAGATCACGAGAAACAATGTAACGAAATTAGAAGTAAGGTTGCTAAAGCGATGGAAAGAACAGACGAATTAGGAAGACAGCTAGAGAGAAATGCTAAACTCGATAATTGGGATGAACTTCCGTTCAATCCGTTTAAAATCTATGAAAACAATAAAGATGATGTACTCCCAAGTGGAGATTATACTAAAAATGACACAGGGGTGAGTATGCCATATAATAATTATGAAGATAATGTATCTGATATTGATAATTTAGATGTACATAGTAATTTACATAATGATTTGAATAATTCACATTTACATGATGATTTGAATTTGATTGATTTAGAAGTTGTAAACTCAATTAAACGAGATGTATTGAAGGAAAAAGAGGAAGTGGAAATAAAAAGAGCAACCGTAATCGATTTTAATAAAGTTAACTCAGATAGCTTCACTGAAATTATTGAGAAAACCGTAGAGTCATTGATCGAAACGCGATTGAAGGCTAAGCTTAAATATGAAAAGTTAGAGGCTTTGACACAAAAATTAGACGATGTGTTCAGTAAAGATAACGGTGTAGCGCGTAAATACAAATTAACGGTTGAAATGAGATTTGACATATTTAACGATTATTTACGTACAGAATTAAAAACGAAACCTTTACATTATGTGTTAGACGTAGAATCTATAGAATCAAGTAATCATACCGAAAAGAGGATAGATGAAGATAAGCACCGTGAAAGAGAGATTATTATAAATCATATCGACTTGAATTACTATCAGAAAATCTTAGATGTAAAGTCACCGCGTAAAATTTTAGAAAAGCTAGAGGAATATAAACAGCTAGAAAGTTGAGTCACTAGAGTATCGGCTAGAAAAGAACTATATAGACTAAAATATACACCCGAAAAAGAGAAGGCCGTGGACTTTTGGATAAAGTTTGAGGATAAGATTAGGGATTTCGAGAACGCACCGCGTTCAACAAATTAACTGATGACGAAAAGCGTGATATATTTTACAACGTGGTATCCGGTGCTCTTCCAGAAACGGTTCTTGCCGACTGTTTGTATGCTGGAATAGTAGGAGTAGAAATGCAGCTAGAAAAGTTAAAGCATCTGATATTGCAGGTTGAGGCAGCTAGACCAGTAGAAGATATGCCTGTAAGCTTGTTGCGCGCTATTAACAAATGATCCCCTCCGCACTTTGTACGGAGGAGACCATTTGAAAGACAATTTAACCAAACATTTGAGAGACGTGAAATGGGACCAAATATGAGACGCGTTGAATGGTCAAATGAAAAGAGAAATGAAGCAAGACGTGGAAATGGCAAAGCTAGGAGATGTTTCTCCTGCGGTCTAACAGGACACATTAGCGCGAAATGCCCCACACCAGGGCGCATTTTTTGTTACAGATACCGAAAGACGGGTTCGCACGTGGCTAAAAACTGTCACGAAAAGCGTAGTGTGCCCGAGAGAGAAAACGAGGGAGAACGAGAGCAGTGCTCGAGTAAGAGAGCTAGCTTTTAAAATAAGAAAACACGGCTTTCACCGAAAAGGGCAATACTGAAGAACCCCTTTAGCCTTAACACTGAGTGTGAGTCAGACGCACAACAAGGTAAGAAAAAATTTGAATTATATTTCAATTATTTTGATAGAGAAGATCTGAGGAAAATTAGAAGAAACAATATTATAGTATTTATAGCGGATTCAGGTGCAACAGAGCACCTGTGTAACAGTAAAATCAATTTCGAGAGTCTAGATTCGAACTTTAGAAGTAGAGTAAAATGTGCTAATAAAAACGCGGATTTGAAAGTAAATGATCAGGGCTGTATTGCCGCGATAACGCGAGATGGTAGGAGCATTGCCTTAAGCAATGTTCTGTATGCTAAGAATTTGTCGAAAAATTTATTATCTCTTAGAAAATTCGTAGAACAAGGATTAGAGGTTAGGTTAAACGATGAGAGAATAGACATATTAGATCCGAGGTCTAAGAAACGAATTTTGTAAGGGAAATACGAGTCGCCTTTTTGGTTATTTGAAATTGAAACTAAATCTAAATTGCCTGAAGCAAACGAGACAGACAGCTCAGCTGTTCGACACAGCTGTGGAACTGAGAGCAGGAGTAGCGCAGTGGAAGTACCAGAAAATACTCCGAACGAATTAGAATCAGTTAAAGAAAATGAAGTTGTCAAGAGTGACTCTGATCTCTTGACAACATTGAACGATAGAGAGATTAGCTCTGCAGAAAATCTGCCTGAGATCGAAGAGGTCGATTACCAAAAAATTAATCAGTGAATGCAAAAAGAGAAACGATTTAAAATTGATCAATGCCATGCTGTGGCATATTAGATTGAGACACGTGTCAAGTAAATATTTAATAGAATTTGCGAAAAAAACAGTGTACTTTTGAATAAAGATGATTTATAAATTTGATGATATAAATAAGATGATTTATAAATGATATAAAATTTATTGAATAAAGAGATAGATAAATGTGAGATATGCTTAATCACGAAAAGCGTTAGACTACCGTTTGATACTATTAGACAAAGAGCAGATAGAAATAATTCATGCTGACACTATGGGACCGATTAGTCCGGTGACCCATCCGAAAGGTTACAAATTTATTTTAGTAATTGTAGACGATTATTCTAGAGCAGGGATTGCCTATCTATCCGATGAGGCATAAAAACGAGTCGCGTGACTATTTGAAAGAGGGATTAAGAAGTTTGTTTTCTGCGCTGTGATAAAGGCACCGAATTTACCGGTGCAGACACAGTTAAATTGTTAGACTCTTTAGTAGCAGAATTGCAATCGGCATGCCCTGATACACCACAACATAATGTAGTAACAACTGGTCTAGCAAAACGTTTTAATAGAACGATTGAGAACAAAGTCAGATCGCTTATGTTTGACTCAGGTTTTCCTGGAAATTGTTGGGACCTCGCTGTTAAAACAGCCGTATATTTATATAACAGAACACCGCATAAATCTGTAGATTTCGAGATACCAATAGTTACACTGAATAAAGAAGTTAAATTCGAAAAATCTAGATGGAAATGTTTTGGCTGCGAAGCCATATTTAGAAAACAAAGAGGAGCTAGTTCGAAATTTAGTGCGACGGGGATTAGAGGATTTTTAATAGGTTATGCCACAAACGAGTATAACATTTACGTGCCAGAACAGAGTAAAATTTTCGAATCTCGTGACGTAAAGTTCATAGAAAATCTTGTTTACAAAAATTATTTTGGCAACGAATCAAGTTCTAGCTTCAAACTAAAAGAGGTTGAGAATGGAGTTCGAATCGAGAGTAGTGCCATAGAAAATGTCAATAATCTTCCGATTAGTAAGCGCCTTAGAAGTAGCATTAACAAAGAACAGAAAGATGTAAAATTACATGCTTCTTAGCTAAGATCAATGGTGATATGCAGACTTATTGAGAAGCGAACAACTCGCCCGAAGGCAAATTCTGGAAAGAACCTATTAGAGCTGAGATCAGCTCACTAATAGACAAAAATGTCTTTCTCGAGATTAGCAAAGATAAAATGAGATTAGAGCAGGGCAGACCAAATATTTTAGATTAGCGCTGGGTCTTCAAGCGTAAAATATAGCTTCGGTAAAACATTGTATAAGGCCAGGTTGGCAATTAGAGGTTTCAGAGACAGAAACAAATATTACGTTAATGATACGTATGCGCCTGTTTCGAGGCTAATTATAGTCATGTCGTTCCTAGCTATTGCTAATAAGTTCGGTTTGTGCATTAAACAGTTAGATGTCGAGACTGCGTTTCTCATGGAGAAATTGACGAGGATATTTATCTTAAATTTCCTGAGGGATTAACTGATGCGTAGAGCGAGAGAATAGAAATATATTAAAACTCAGAAAATCTTTGTATGGTTTAAAAATAAGTTTAAACAATGGATTATGAAGTTTACTGAGATGATAGGTAAATTAAGATTCGGATATAATGATATGGATCCGTGTTTGTTCGAGCGCAATAATGAGTCTGGAGTTGTGGTAATTTTGCTTTACGTAGATGATATTTTAATCATGGGAAATAATAGAACGGAGATAGATAAACTCATTAGAGAGCTGTCCTTAGAATTTAAAATTAAACAATTTGAATCTCCGAAAGAAATTCTTGGGATCAGCATAGATCGAAATATTGAAAAAAGAACTACGAAACTAAGCCAGGCTAAACTCCTGAATCCGATGCTAAAACGATTCGGTTTTGTTAGCACGAGAGTAGTAGGCTCCCCGACGGCTATTGCAGACGCAACTGATGAAGATAGGAAAAATCGTGAGGAGGATTTAGATAGATTTAATAACATTCCGAATACTCTCTACAGAGAAATAGTGGGTTCATTGTTATATCTTTCGAACTTTACTCGCCCGGATATAACGTACACCGTGAACGTCTTGAGTAGACATCAGATAAATCCGACTGTTAAAGAATGAGATATGGTTAAACGACTGCTTAAATATCTCGCCGGTACTCGAGATGTAGGTCTAATATATAAAGGTAGTAGAACAGATTTGATAGCTTACTCAGACGCGACTCTGTCGGATTGTAAGGGATCATTGACGACGTGCGGATATGTCATTAAGTTATATGGGAATGCAGTAGGCTGGCGAACACAGAAATAACCTAATGTTGCGTTATCTACCTGCGAAGTAGAATATGTCGCTATGAGTCTTACTTATCAGGAGCTTGTCGCGTTACATGATTCTTTAAGAATAATATTGAGAGTAGATATGTATCCGTTAGTGTTATTCTGCGACAATAGCAGCACAACCGTGTGCAAAAAACAGACGGTAGCAATCGCTTGTGACATATAAAAGATAGAAAAGAGCATTATATAAAAGAATGCATTAGGAAGAAAAAAGGTAGAAATTCGGTGGATAAAATCATCAGAACAACAGGCTGATATATTTACAAAAAGTTTAAGCTTTAGAAATCACGTTAGGCTGTCGAAATTAATATTTAAAACCTAATGTTCATATGTATATTTTCAGAGGGTTATGAGAGCAACTGGAGCAACGAGGAGAATTAAGTAAATGAATCTGCCATCAATGTAAGATTAAAGTTATATCCAGTTGTCAATAAATTAATAGAAGTTAATTACAAAATAAAAAGCCAAGGAGTGTGAGACATGGGCTAGACAGTCTGACAGAAAGAGCCAGAAAATGTATTAATAATATTAAAAATACTTACTTATAAATATTATACCTTAATTATTATCATAAACTTAAATTAGATACATGTACATATATATTTAGACTAAGGTATAACTGACTTTACATATTGTAAACAAATGTAAGCATGCGACTCTAATTAATAAAATAAAGCTGTAACGAGTGCGCCTGCTGTAACGAGAGAGAGTGTTGGAATATAGCGTTATGTGCAGCGCCCTCGTGGCACGTTGCGAACTTGATGTACACATGTGTGTGTATGCGCGCGCCGCTCGACCGCCCTATGCAGCCTCGCGACGCGGTCAGTTCGTTCTGTAGTCTTGTACTAATTAGACGTATATTAGCTAGATATGCTAGATGCTTTGTACTTGCTAGACTGGCTTAGTATATTAAAGACTTATATTAGAAGGTTAATACTCTGCTTATTTATTTACCCTTAAATCTATCTATCTATCTATCTATATATATATATATATATATATATATATATATATATATATATATTGTATAAAATGGTCGGCAAAATATTAACTTATTGAAGTGGACGCTACATTGAATCAGCTTTTTATACAGAAGCGAGGACAGGTAAATTATGATCAATTATTTATAGAAATATAGATATGTATATATAAGAGTACTTTTTACGTAGATATTATTAAATTTTTTATGAAATCGGTTAAATTATTATCTCGGGCGATGTCGAGACGGGGGATGCTAGTATATATATATATATATATATATATATATATATATATATATATTGTAACATGTATAGGTTAGTTCGACCTATACATGTTAATATTTTTAACAAATAGGAAAAAAGGGAGGGAAAAAGGGAAAGAGAGAGAGAGAGAGAGAGAGAGAGAGAGAGAGGAGAATATAGAGGAATATAATATAGAAAATTTATATTAATATAATATAGTTAGTTTTTTTACCTCACAAAGTTTTGTTAGTAAAAATTTTTCTCTTTTTTTCTCTTGGCCATTGTCGAATATTAAAAGTCATTATTAATAGTCAATCGTGATAGTGAAATTTCGTTCACTTATATAAATAGTGCAAAAGATAGTTTCTTGAATATAGAAAGATTATTGCCGAGGAAAGGCATTCAAACCGGCCGGTAATCTAACACCAAGCAGCTCACGTTTATTTCGTCGTTGGGTCGTATTTTTTTCAGCGTCGGTGTATTAGGGTTGGTGTATTTTTCTTTTTATATATTTATTGTGTTTTTGGCTTTCAGTACAATATTATATACTTCTACTTTTCTTTATCCGATTTCTTTCCGATTGAAATTATTAGATATAATAAATTAACTTTAGTAGTACGAGAGAGACGGAGAGATATAATCATAGACTAAGATAGTAAGAGTAGCAAGAGCGCATTCAGCTTTATTTGATAGTACGCCTTGTTCTTTTTAAGGTGGCGCTCTTGTTGCTGTCTCTCCGTTAAACTTATAAATTCGCCTCTCTCACATCCTGTGTGAACGGATACGCGCGTTGGTTGATCGCGGGTGCGTATTAGGTAGGGTTAGAATAACAATTGTTATAATTTTATTAAATTAAATAAAAATTTTAATTATTTTATTGATTAATATAATAAATTTACTTTTGATTTTATTTTTCTTATATAGTAGAAAATGTGAGACACATTCTCCCCCCTGTACCTGATGATTAATCCGTCTTTCCCTGGATTACTGATAATTTATCTAAATATATTATTATCTATATAATTTCCAAGGTAAGTAATGGTAAGTCTGAGGAATAAATAACAGCAAAGAACCTATGGTCCAAAAAGATTGTTTTAAACAATTTAATCCGTTTGGGGTTCTTTGCACCTCTGTTAACGGGTACATCTACCGGGTGTTTAACTATTAAGTACCCCGTTACAATATATATATATATATATATATATATATATATATATATATATTGTAACGGTGCGCGTGTCCGCCTCGAGCACGAGGACGGCGGGCACGGACGTTGCAAATCTGTGCCCGGCTGGGCTTAGCCCCGAAGGATTCCGGCAAGGGAGAGGGGCGGTTCGCGAAGGGCGAAATATCGCGTTCGGGACTGCGCGTGGGACAGGGCGGCTAATAGAGCACACTTGATAACAATAAAGAATAAAAATAATTAAAATTTAAATAAGTTTTAATAACGCAGTGCAAAAAAAGAATACAATGCAGCGCCTATATACGAGGCGTGCGGGACGCAGGCCGAGGGTCGCCGAGGCGACGGCACGCGGGGCGTTCGGGAAGAGAGAGAGAGAGAGAGAGAACAGGAGCTGCCACTTACAGGGAACCGGAACTCGTTGGTCCCGCAGCGCGTACTCGTCCGGCAGCAGCACCTTCCTTCGCCGGGAGCGGCGGTGACGTCGGCGTCCGGAGACCCCGGGATGGGGCGGTTATTCCGCGGAGGCGGGGTCGGACGGCAATTCGTCCGCTCGGACTCCTGCCCGGCGCGTGTGCACCGCACACACCCACAATACTGTGGCACAGAACGCGCGTCCAATCAGGTACCCTCCCCGAAGACGAGGTACGAGGCGAAGGAAACACTCGGAGCACAAGGTGTTCCCGCACGCCGTTAGTCACGACACGACCGTAGCGAGAAGCCAAAGCAAAACGTGCGTGAAAAGCCGGTTACGACGCGTGTGTCCTTTTCGCGGCTCTCCTTCTGTCTAATTCGCGCGCGTGTCTGTCTCTCCCCACTCCCCGCTCTCTCTCTCACTTACCTCTCCGCCGGTGGTTGTGCGCCGGCCTGCAACATATAAACATTTCTACATATAAATATACAGATAAATATGTACATGCTACGGCTAGAGAGAGAGCAACGGGACGGGGAAGGCAGGCGCACGCAGTGCTTGCGTTCCTCGTCACAATATATATATATATATATATATATATATATATATATACAAACAGCCGCAGATCTTTCCAACATGGGAAAGCATTTAAAAAATGTATTTATCTTGTTTGTATGTGTGTTTTATCTTGTGTTTATAAAATTATTATATGATCTTAAGTTCTGTACGGTCATATGCAAAGTATAGTATACTAATCGCATATGGCATTTTAGCACAGTGAATAATGCGTTAGCTTGCGAATCGTAGGGCCGTGGGTTGGATATTCAGCGGAGGCCGCAATTTTTTTGATCGAAATAAAATAATTTATACGTTCAATAGAGGTGCTGAACATTAAGATTTACAATAATTAGTGTATAAAAAATAGATTAATAATTATTAATTATGAATTGTAAATTGAAATACGTGATAATGCATATAGAAAATAATGTATAAATTCTTATTAAATGTTATGTGTTACCTAAATACGCAAATATATTTTTTATTTGAAATAAATAAATATTAAAGAGTCAAAAATTATTCACGAAAAAAACTCAGAGTAATTTATAAATCGTCTTAATTTCTAGATTTTCTGACTAGATTCTGTCTAGTTTCTGACTTGTTATACCTACCAAAATCTAAACTCGTTCCCTATATAAAATGATATTAAGAGTGGGACAAATCGGAACGAGAATCAGACTAGATTTCCCTTTTGGAACCGAACATTTAATTAGGAAAACTAACCCGATACTAGTTAGATTCGACAATGAATTTCTACACGGGAACATACAAAAGATGGTTTCAACGGTTTAGAAATGATAATTTTGATGTAAGAAATGAAGAACGTGTAAGACCACCCAAAAACGGTTCAAGACGCTGAATTCCAAACGACATTAGATGAAGATGACGTTTTGATGTCAAAAGCAAATGACAGAAATATTAAATATTGTACAACAAACTATTTCCAACTATTTAAAAGCTATGAAAAAGATCTAAAAGTGTCACACTGAAAATTATCACACATTATACAGCTAAACCTAATAGATTTGTATGCATGATTCTATATGCTTGTATCAAGGCAAAAGGTACTTCTTCATGAAGAGAAAATAATTTAGTTTTACGGGAAATATTTAGACATATAATTTACTAAAGTACTTCAACTTTCACAAAAGTCATGAAAAGACGTGCAACGTGTTGCTAATAAATTTCATTTCTAAAAACTAATACAAAAAATTTATTTTAATTTTCAGAAACCTTTTTTAATTTCAAATTAAAAATAGTACTTATATCGACTGATATAAATTAAATTAGTAAATATTTTTATCCAACTTACAGTCTTTATAATATAATTTAATGTATTAACTAGAATAACGACAGTCAGACTATCTTTGTTTATTATCATCTCCGAAGAATCTGAAATAAAACTTTCATAATAAAATTAGATAAAAAATTAAAAATAAAATAAAATTAAAATAATAACTATATTCTATGTTAGTGAAGGACAACCTGACAGCCCACCATCTTATTTTCTCCTTTGGAGTCTGACGTTTGAAACATTACGGTTCATCCTCATGAACTAAGCTAAAATGAAAAACCCAATATGCTATTTTATATACCAATCCCCGTTCTAAATTTATTGGTATAATATTTATAAGATCCCACCTTTTGACTTAAATGTAAAACATAACTTTAATATTAATAAAGAATGATAGAAGATGTTGTTCAATTTATTTTTAGTCAAAAGTTTTATTTCATATTATTCTGGAATATAATAAATAAGGACAATCTCACTGTCATTATTTTAGTTAATATATTTTATTATGAAGACTGTAAAATCGATAAAAATATTTATTAATTTACAGTTGAATATAATAAAAGATCAAAAATAATAAAAAGCGCATTTGTTCATTAGTTTTTTAAAACTACATTTTGTTCTCTTTACATATTTTTATACAAGTAATTCTTATTCTATTCAAATATAATTTAATTTCTTCTTAGAATCATGCCATAAAATTTGACGACAATTGTACGAGCGTGGCACCACAATACCATTGCACACGCCAGAAATTTTAAAATAAAAGGCAGTACACGTTCTTAAACTTCTATGCAGTATCTTAAAGAGCTGCTGCTGCTGCGGCGTCCCAGATTGCAGAAAACGATTTCCTGCGCCTTCGCAAGCTCATAATTTTTTTCAACGATTTTTAATCGCAACAAACGAACCACTTTTGGCAATTCTGATTGGACATTCGCGATAGTGTAATAATGAGGCATTTGCTGGACCTCTGCTCCGATGGCACAGTCGGTTGCCTCGGCCTTCTTTACCATAGCGAAATTCAAGAGTCTTTTATACTTTTATATATTGTTATTATACCTTACATATATTTTGTAACGGCCCTATTCAGCAGTACACTCTTAATTGGAAACTTGAACGTTCGTACGCGTCTGCGAAAGTGGGCGATACAGGAGGAGAAGCAGGTGAAAGAAGAGGAACAGAAAGGGCTTCACAACAAGCCTTCGGTTAGTAAACAGAAAGAAAGCTTACCCAAGTCCCGAAGACGCAGCTAAGAAATCTCACAGGAATCCGCTGACAAGGACAGTGAGCGAATATCCAGCTCCTAGAAACGTAAAGCAGCTCTGAGAATTCCTCGGAAAGGTTGGGTGCTATGCCTGCCTCATTGAAAGCCTAGCAGAAGTCAAGCTATCCCTAACAAAACTGCTAAAGAAAAACGTACCATGGACGTGGAAAGATGAACAACAGGACGCTTTTAATAAGTTGAAAATCTTGCTAACATAAGCAACAGTATTGACAAGACCCGTGCCAAACAGTCCGTACACTTTACAGAAGGATACCAGCAACTACGCTTTAGGATTTGTGCTGAGCCAGATAATCCAGGGAGAAGAGCAACCCATAACATACGCCAGCAGGACGTTAACTACGCCTGAGATCAACTATACAGTAACGGAAAAAAGTGTTTAGCGGTGCTATGGGCTGCCGAGAAATTCAGGGGTTATCTGTTAGGTGACGCTTTCACGGTCGTAACCTTAAAGTGGCTGCATACAATGAGAAAACCGTCAGAACGTCTGGCATGATGGACCACGACCCTACAGGCCTATAATATGGATATGGTCTACAGGAAAGGAGCGCTCTATAAGGTGCCGGACGCGTTATCCCGACTACCGACAGAAATGACGTTACACACTACTTCTCTCACGTCTAGAGATAAAGACAGATGATTCACCCGCAAGGTAAAACAGCTGCTCCGTCAACCCGAAAGATGTAAATCCCTTAACAGATTGCAAGGTTATAAACGATCTGCTATACAAACACCGACCAAATACGACAACTGAGAAGTAGGTATAGAGGATTGGAAGTTGGTAATCTCATCAAAAGATAGAGAGAGAATAATGCATGAATGCTATAACACAATAATATCAGCACATTTTGGAGTAGAAAAGACTCTCCAGAAAGTAAGACGAAGTTACTATTGGCCCACAATGGGAGTGGACACGTATAAATACGTGCGAAACTGTCCTGAATGCCAGATCCCATAAAGTATCACATAGAGCACCGGCAGGATTGAAGGGAAAAAGAAATATAGAAGGCCCGTGGTCAACATGGTGTAGCTCTGGATATTATGGGACCGTCTCCCTCCAGCAAAGGCCAACATAAATAATTTCTGGTAATAGAGGATCTTTTTACGAAATACAGCCGTTGCGTGAGGCCACTGGACAAACAGTGGTAAAAGCTCTAGAAGAGATGATTATTTTCTAGTGGTGTTGCCCAAAATCTTTATTAACGAACAACGATACGGAAGTTGCAAATAAGTTCGTAAAGGCGAGACTCGATAAATTAGATATTATCCAGCAGCTCATTATACCATACCGCGCACAGGCCAATCCAGTGGAAAGAGTGAATAGGACCATCAAAACGAAGATTACGATTTTCGGCCAAAATTATCATAAGGACTGGGACTTATTGCGATTCAACAGTCACCAGCAAGGAGATGCACAGAGACATAGGAAGAGGTCGACAGGTTCAGAGTCCTGGGGACCTTCTTTCCCTCAGAGATGTACTATCCGTTCAAGAATATACACCGGAGGTGACGATACACCTATAAATAGACGAACTTGGGGACGTTCTTTACTCCAGGGGTGCACCGCCCGTGCAAGTATGTGCACCAGATGTGATGACACACCACCTAAACATGACAGAATTGGTAGAGGTACTACACAAGGTGCGAGACCAAGGAACGCAGATCGATTTGGTTTAATTCAGCCCGAATGTGACTGAGAATCTAGGGATCGATGAAGAACGTCCACAGATAGGTCGACTGACGAAAAATACGTCATTCGAGCGTACCCATTAGTGCAAGAGAAGTCCATCTCTAAAAGATGGTAAGGTTAGGAAGGCGAAAGAAACAAGTTGGATTTACAATCCGTTCGAGGGACTTTACGAAGATCTAGGGGACAAGATCGCCGTGGACACCGATTTAGGTAGCGATGACTCGCATAGAATAGGACCGCTGGAAGCCTTTCGGCGTAAAATAAGGGTCCACTGCAATCCCCAAGATGCCATTCCGTATACGTCAGGGAGACAGGTATGTTCTCTCAGCTCCCTGCCCTACCGTCCAGCACCGAGAATTACACAACAGGAGGCAGCGAAAGAAAAGAAGAAAGCGATGACCCGCCAAGATCCGATCAGACTGCTTAGTAAACTAGAAGATGATGAAGTTTGCCTATATAGAGCAGACCACTGCGCATTTATGTGACCTGTGGCTACCCAGAAATCGAGAAAATAGAAAACCCGCCCCAAGTGCCCGGAGAAAACGCACGATAAACTTGACGGGAGAATCATCGTTCTATCTAAATCTAAAAACGATAAAAACTCCGGAGGAGGTGCACTTTCAGAGATAAGCCCAGACAAGCCCTTAACGCGTCCAGCTACTATGTCTCCCATTATTGCAGATGACCCCACGACGTAGATGCAGCTGCCAGCATTAGCGACAACTTCGAGCATCAGGCGAAGGATAATAATACCGCCACTCAGTATAATCCCATCCCAGCCTTAATAGATATGTTTGTAGAACCCCCGCAAGACTTCGTATCCCCTAAGAAACCTCACCCATCCCGACCATCGGCATTTTTACCGGGATAAGCTCGCATACTAGCTATGCGCGAATGGTGTTCGAACTGCAGTGAGTCCGGTCACAGCTATGCAGATTGCCCACACCCGCGCAAAGGAAGATTCTACTTCAGGTGTGGCAATTCAGCGAAGATCGTGCAATCCTGCATCACGTGCACAGACAGCTCGACCCATGCAGCATCGTTTTGGGAGGAGAAGAGCGATAGCGGCGCGCAGTGAAGAAAGTAAAAGTGACGCGACAGGAATCGTCAGAAAAGAAAGAATAAGGAAGTGGCGTACAGATGACGCAAGCCACGGTGATGTCCATAGTAAGCCCATAATAAGCCGTAAACCAGCAGTCAGTGGCTAAAACGCTATAATAAGTAACCAGCGCACTGGACTACACCACCCAGCCAGCTATGGTGTTTTTGCCAGGAGCGTCGGTGTAGTTCAACAAGAAGAAGTCATGTACGGTCCATATAACTTCCCCATATCGCAGCACATTCTTCCCCTTATCATATTTCTTCCCCATAGCTAGGAAAATCCATATGAAAACCATATTAGAGCCAACTCAAACTTTTCAGTTACTAATATTACTGATGGAGCAAGTGGCGATCAGAGGGCGTAATCACGCTGATCCATTCGTAATGAGAAAGAGCGAACAATGGCTCGTAAAGACACAATGGTACTCGTAGTACAGAAACCAGAGTGCGATCCGATTAACATCGGTCCGCTCTTAAAGAATTGAATACAAACGCAGGTATCAATCAACAATTGATTCCTATTTCTAGCCTAGTTTCAAAAAGGGAAAAAGAAAGCTCAGAAATACCAGCTGACTGAAAGCGAAGAAAACGGATAACGAATGAACTCAAGTTAAGAACGACAACAGATTGCGATATATATATATATATATATATATATATATATATTGTAACATGTATAGGTTACCTTACCATATACATATTGGTTACTAATACTAATGAGGGAAAAAGGAGGGAAAAAGGGAAAGAGAGAGAGAGAGAGAGAGAGAGAGAGAGAGAGAGAGAGAGAGAGAGAGAGAGAGAGAGAGAGAGTGAGAGAGAGAGTGAGAGAGAGAGTGAGAGAAGGAGAATAGTTTTTAATTTAATATAGTTTAATATAGTTTTGACTAAAAGTTGAAGTACAACTATCGTGAAGTTATCAATAAATGACTGTGCTAAGATATTAATTTCCGATATTTTCCCGGTGAATATAATATTGCAGAAGTCCTTAGAAATTCAAACAGAGATTGTTCAAGCGGTATGTTTTTTTTTGACAAAAAAAAAATAAGAAGAGTTTTCATCATGAAGAAAGCTTGAAGACTAAGTTTCTTGTTCAATGTTGGGTGGAAAATTTTCGGCAGTGTTTCATAAGGTTGGTGGATCTTCTTAATATTTATTTACTTAAGTTTCGTTGAATAGTATTTTTTTTTATTGGTTTTATTTAGTATAACGCAATTTGTATAACAACCTAAATATTGTGGAAATTTAGTTTGGCGAATTAAAGTGTGAGAGAGATAAAGAGATACTAATATAGAATAGTAGTCATAAGAACCACAAGCGCGTATGCAGCTTTCAGTAGTAGTTCTTCTTGTTCTTCCTAAGGCGGTGCTCTTGTTGCTTTATCTCTCTTTTTTTAATGTTATTTAACGTCGCTTTATATATGCTTCCTAATATCGGTGCTAATCAACGACGGAGGTCTGTGATGTGTTTGTAAACAAAGCACGTGTGAATTATTATAGCGGTGCTTGTGTCAATCGGCCGAGACCGGGATTTGAATTCGGATCACCAAGTTACTAATCCTTCGCTCTAGCGATCGAGCCATCGTAGACCAAGCTTTATCTCTCTGTTCTACTTATTAATATTTCTCTCTCATACCCTGTGTGAATGGAAACGTGCGTTAACATAGCGCAGGTGTATATTAGGAAGAGGTAGTATATTATTTATTATAATTTTATAGAATTTAATAAATCTTAAATTTTTTTTTTCTATTCAACTAAATAGATTTTCTGTTTCTTTTTGTTAGTAATAGAAAATATCATAATATTCCCCCTGTACCTGATAATTACACCATCTTTTCCTGGATCATTAATAATCTATTAATATAATCTATTATTAATATAAATTATAAATTAAAAATCTATTATTAATATAAAAAAAAAGTCCGAAGAAAAATAATAGCAAAGAACCTACGGTCTACCAAAATTGTTTTTAAAACAGTTTAATCCGTTTGGGGTTCTTTGCACCTCTGTTAACGGTTGCTTTTACTGGGCATTTATTAGATAAGCACCCCGTTACAATATATATATATATATATATATATATATATATATATATATATATATATATATATAGTGTGCCCCAAAAGTTGTAAGAATACGGGTATAAAATCCGGATTATTTACGCCTTTTGCATGAAACTAACTGCTCTGCTGAACTCGAGAGCAACCAGTGTCTTATGCATGTGACTTCCTGTAAATGATTCAAACGCAGTCAGATTTTCTTGAAACTACTATGGTTGGAGAAAAAAGTTGGTGTTTTGGATACGACCTTGCAACGAACCGCCAAAGTAATGAATGGATTGACGAAAATTCGCCGGGAGCAAAAAATTGTGCTTTCAAAAATCCAAAGTGAAGACAATCTTAATAATTTTTCTTTATTGTAAAGGTATCATCCACAAAGAATTTGTTACTCGAGGAACTGCTAATGCTAAGTTCTACGAATAAGTGGTGAATGGCTTGTGTAGCAGTATTGCGCGTATTAGACCCGAGTTAAGGCAAGTACTATGGGACCTGAACGAGTACTAAAAATCCTGAGGGGCCGCCTTCGGGAGAGAAGTATGACGATGAGAAGAATAGAAAGAAGAAAATAAAAGAAAAAGCGGGCTTGGTAGATATTCAGATGTCCACCCTTCAATCTGTTGTGACGCTACCGCTACCAGCTCTCGAGGACATTAACGACACGATCACGTTTTTTGGTTTTAAGCTGATATAAATAATGGAATGATATCCAGTTTGGTTAAAGGAGCCAGCGAGTTTTAATTTATTGTCTACTGTGAGACCCTCCGTCCCCGAATTTTTCTTACCTTACCCTCTCTCCTGTTTGACGAAGGCACGCCTGATAGTAAATTGGCCGGTAACATGATAACCTGGGGCCCGTAATAAAATACAAACGTCGTGATTCATGAATTATATTTAAGCTAGGAGTAGAATCATAGTATCGAAATAATGTATTATAACACTGTGAATAACAGTTACCTCGCATGATTTTATCTAGAAAGACTATTCTTATACCTTACTGTTCCAGTAGAAAAACCAAGGAGGACATGGCTGTCTACAAGACAATACGACTGTTTGCAGAAAACCTTACTGTTATTCGTGACGAATAGCGTTGCACCTGCAGCTGGGGAAAAATCATCTGCTGAAATCATTTCTTGTAACAGACATGCAATCCTAAATTTTATGAATGAAAAGCTGTTGTATAAAGATCGTGTTTAAGGCAAAGTACGTCTAATACAAACTCATAGATACGTAATACCAGAGCTACGATATTGCGCGATCTACGCCTTACTTATGAACTGACATCTTCCTTATTGATTTAGAGACACTCATGCACATTTAGTACACTCATACAGTGCAACACAATTGATAGTCATCAATAGTTATGGCAGTTCATTCATAATAATCAAAGTTAATTAATAAATAGGTACCGTTATTATCTTGAGATGAAGTCTTCTGCTTTTTCAGACATAATGCTAAATACAACTCTGAACTACAGAAATAGACTCTGCGATATACTGGGTGTCTCGATAGAAAAATCCGATGAAATCCAGCAGAATCCGACAAAATCTACCTACATCCGGATGTATCCGAATCGCACAACCAAAAAATGACTTTACCAATTCTTTGACTAGAAGTATATTAGTCACAAGACTTCGAGAGCTTCAAGACCAATATCGTAAAACAAGAATGACTTATGCAAGTCTAGAATACGATATGCTCACAAACAAAGAAAGGATCTGTATTTAATAGTAAGCTAATTTTTAAATCTCAGAAATCGTAACTAGGCCAAGATATATTCCTTAATTACAAGTATCAATGTACAAACTTTTGTATAATATAAGACCTTATATTGACACTTCATAAAATATTTTAGTAAAGCAAATTGACAGCCAGTTCATAAGCATAAAAGTTTTGAAACATGTTTTCATAATATATCTGACGCTACTAATAGTAGTATACCCATTTACTGTTCACATAGAATCAATAATATTAAATTATATTAAAAATTAAATCATTCGTTACTTCAATGCCCAATACTTTTTACAGCGTTTCGTGCAAAACACTCTGGATTCAGCGTATCTTGATAAATTATCGATTTGAGAGTAACATTTAAAAAATTGTGACTTTAAAATTTAAGAATATCGAGTCAACTAGATAAGTTTTAAACATTTGTCCGCATACAAGGAGAACATTCAGTTCAACAAGAAGTTCTATGTATCACCCATATACCTGAATAAGTGAACAGGTTGAATTCAAAACACTCTTATAATTCAGTAAAAAAGCAAAGAAAACTGAAGCCATCAAAATAGTATATATTCATCTTTTTAAGAATAAATAATTCAGAATTCATATCATATGTCTCTCTACTTACTCTCTAATTAAAGCAACAGCATCTTCATATTTTAATCCCAACTCGATCAGAGCCAAAGCAACGAGAACTGGTGCTCTGCCCAGTCCAGCAACACAATGAACTGCAACGCAGGCGTCAGGTGTTTCACGAAATCGATTTTTCAGTAACCGGAACCAGACATCGATAATCTAAAATTTATACGTAACAGTTATATATATGGAAGATTAATACGTGTGGACGCATATGCAAATGTCATTGGATTATGTTTATATAATTCAAATATAAATATTATTATCTATTCTATCTCTGCTAAGATAGCTAAGCCAAATTATCTACGGTAAACTGAAAACTACATAATTTTAGAATCCACTTGAAAAAGTCTAGAGAACCTCAGCTATCTATTAAATCGAGTCAAATTGCACGATACGCTCTCAAATAATGTTTAATTTTTAACTCTTGATACCATGGACCTTGGCCGTTCTAGAGAAATTGATTTTTAATAAAAAAATTTTGGACTTTCTTTTTAATAAAATCGAATTTAATGTCTCGAATCTAATCACGAAAAAATGAACATAATAATTTTGCCTTCAAAATTTCTGGATAGAAATAAAATACGTCGGATACTTTTATGCTAATACTTAGATTTTACAATAAAGAACAATCTTACACATTTATTTTTTTCACGGTTTCAACAAAATAATATTTTTATTCGTAGTTCTCGCAAAATTACATAAATTTAGGTTTTTGAATCGTAATCGAAGGACAAAAATGACCAAAGATATGAATAAATATGTATATATTTATAATTAAATTTATAAGTATTATAGTTTGATCTTATAAACTTACGAATAAAATATTTATGTGAATATCTCTAGCTATTACACTTTCTACTTATGTTAAACGAATTTTGACCTTCATAGTTATATATAATAATAGTATTAATATATAATACGAGTATATAATTCTAGTATATACCTTTATTTAATTTAATCAGTAATTTATAAGTTTAGTTATAATAGCTAATAGATACAAAAAAGATAACAATTATTATTATGTTTATTAATATTAAGAAAATGTGACATTTAGAATAATAATACGAGTATATTCTTTTAATTTCCCAACTTATAATATTGCTAAATTTTTGTCTAATATATTGGTTAAGATATTTGGAAAAACTAATTCCTATATTAAAGATAGTTGGAGTGTTTACAATGAAGTAAAGGGCATTATTATTTAAAAAAACTACAAAATGATTTCATTGGGTATTAGATAATGATTTTAATTAACAAAAACACAGATATCTAATAGGGTTGCCTCTGTCACCAGTTATAGCGAATTTATTTATGGAAAAAGTTAGAAAGTATTGCTTTGTCAAAATTAATTTTTCAACCAATTATATTTAAGAAATATGTTGATGATATCTTTACAATTGTTCCAGAAGTTTTAGTGGATGAAATGGTCGATGTTTTTAATTCTGACATGACAGTATTAAATTTCCTAAAGAAATTGAAGTCAATAATCAGTTAAGTTTTTTGGTCATCAATGTCGCTAGATATTGTAATAATACAGTGGGGCATAATTGGTATAGAAAGCCTACTTGATCAGGTACGTTTTTCGATTTTTATTTACGCCAGCAATTTGGAATATTGGTACATTGAAAGGTGTCATCGACAGAGCAATACAATTATCACATAAGAATTTTAGACAGAATAATTTGCAGATAGTAAGGGAAACTTTTATTAATAATGGATATTCAATTGAGTTTATTAATAAATTAATTACAAATAAACATAATGTAAGAGTTGATGTTAATAGGGGCAAAATAATTGTTTTACCATATGTTAGAGGATTATCAGAAAGAATTAAAAGAAATTTTCGGAAATATAACATTCAAATTTTTTTAAAAATATTAACAATTTAAGTACGATTATTAATAATTCCAAAGATAAGGATGATTAATGTTTCAAATCTGGAGTTGTTTACAAAATTAATTGTATGGATCGTAATGAATGCTACATTGGACAAACAAGAAGGTATTTAAAAAGGAGAATTTATGAACATAAATATAGTTTACGCAGTTCACATATTACTTCTCATTTAAAAGAACGTTGTTTAAATAATGTGAATTTAAGGTTAGACTTGAGTAAATTAAATAACATTTATCATTCTTTATTAAATTAATTGTGTTATTGAATTTTAGAGTTTAGTGGGGGGAATTGATTATATAAAGTAACATGCTGGGTTTCTCATTTTATTTTAGTTCCTGAGGATGAGCCATAGCGGTTCGAAACATCGGACAACAGCAGCAGTAACTTCAGTTGAGTAAAGGTGGTGGAGACAGTGAGATTGTCCTTTAGTAATAAAAATAATTTTTTCAGGTAATTAAAGTTTTTATTTTAGATTAGTCTACGGGGGTAATATTAAACAAGAACAGTTTGATAGTTATTATAATTGTTGATTAATTATCTTGTAGTGTATTAATATTAGCATAAACATATATTGATTTAATTGTATATTATTTTTAATTCAATAGGATTGTAAGACCGATAGAAATCTTCATTCATATTATTATTAATGTTCGTTATTGTTAACATGACATTTAAGATTATACAAAAAAATGATTATATCTTTATATAAACATATGTATATAATATATCTCTATAATTATAACTTATAATAGCTTATATGTATTAAATGTATAATTATAGTAAATATTTTTACAATCCATTACAGCATATACATTATTTTTTATTTATTCTAAGTTTTGATTTTATTTTCATCTTTAATTTTATTTAAATTTGTTCTTAAACATAATAAATCAAATATTTCTCTAACACATATTCCTAAGAATTTTAAAAATAAAGATTGTTGCCGGGATTATAATACAAGATTTTTTTATGATATAAAAAATATGTACTGTTCAAAAAATAATTTAGTTAATTTAGAAATTAGAGATACAAATTTTCAAATGAACCATTTAGTAAGACATTTATTGAAGATTGAACAATATTAGTACAGAACAGTAGAACAGATTGGTTTAAAATAATTTTTTCTTCGTCAAAACAAATGCTAAATAAGTTATCATATGACTAAAAACAAGAAAAAATGTGAATATTTAAAAAACAGCAGTTTCAAACAAACAATGTTAATAATACAAATTGTTTAAAAAAATAACAAATAGGATAACACCAAGGCAATTAATAATTACTCGAGGTATAATTAAAAGTCGATTAATTTTAAAAGAGATAATAAATTTGATATTTTTTTCAATAGCAATATAATTCAGAGAGAATACAGACATAATATTCCAATTTGGAGTCAAAGGTAAGGATACAGTAGTATCAGATAGAAAGGATGTAATGTATAAGTTACGTCAAATAAACATTATTAAAATAATTACCTGAAACAGAAAGATAAAGAAATTAATATTGTTAATATTTATGATGATATTAGTTATACTATATGAAATGAAAGAAATTAATATTAGTAATACTACTACATTGTCTACATTAGGGAATTAACTAATAAGTGATACTTATGAAGATACGAGGGCGGTTCAATAAATATTCGCGTTAGAAATGAAGACACCATTTTTTCAAAAAATATCTTTTTATTTTTCAACATAGTCCCCTTTAGAAAGATACACTTCTCCCAATGTTCTGGCCATTTCTTTAACCCCTCCAAAAAAAAGGATTTTTGGAACTCTCCAAAATAAACCTCTGTCTTAACGATGACTTCCTCGTTTGAGCAAAATTTTTTTCCTGCGAACCATTTGTTTATGTTAGGGAAGAAGAAAAAATCGCAGGAAGTCGGATCGAGTGAATACGAGGGCTGCAGCAGCAATTGATAACGCAATTCCTGCAGTTTGGTGGCAACAACTCCAGACGAATATGCTGGTGTGTTGTCGTGATGAAACACCTTTTTTCACCAAATGCGATAGTGCCTCCTTCAATTTTTTGTTGAAGCGCTCCAATAACTCACATTATTTTTTTTTGTTTAGTTTCTGGTGTGTAATGATGAATCCAAGTTTTATCAACGGTGAGAACTCGACACAAAAAATCCTTCCGATTTCGCTTAAATTGTTCCAAACACTGCTTCGAAGTTAACAGCCGCTTCCGCTTGTTGCTACCGTGAGCAATCGCGGCACCCATCGGGCCGACAATTTTTTCATAGCCAACTTTTCATGTACAATATTTGTTTATTAATATTTGAAATTTGTTTTGGCGTCGTTTGATAGACGGCAGCACACAATAATAACACCAGCTTCCCTAAGGAACGTCCTTTGTCTTCAAACACGGGTACTCATTGAACCGCCCTTGTAGTTGAACATAATTTCATCTATTTTCTTTCTACTTTTTCTCCTGATTTAATACTGATTGAAGAAGGTCAGGCGATGCAAGTATAGTGGCAATATGCTATAATTGTCTCTTGTCAAGGAGTATTGATACATCCTATAGCTGCAAAAAGAAATTTAGAGTACCAGTAATAAAAAAGAATATTATTAAGAAGAAATGCAAGGAATTATATTATTATATTATATTATACAAAGTGTCAAAAAAATTAAAATTAAAATTAAATTTTTGAACTTACGAATATGGAGATTGTGATTGGTATGAGATGGCTAAACATCGGGTATCTGGATCTGGAGTTACCTAAAAAGCAAAACAGAAAGAAATTCACAAAATATATGTACATATATTATACAACTTATTTTGTGTGAAGAATATTGTATTTGTGTGATATTTTTGTTTAATACGTACAAAAGGTTAGATGATAAATTACTATTTTAGTAAAAAGAACAAAAAGTAATAAATAAAATAAACTAATCCTGCACTAGCGTAGTTGATCAGCTGACAGGATCCACCGTTGTATTTTTCTACGGACGTGTGTGAATACTGACATCTCATTAGTCAGCTCATAGTGGAAAGATGATGAAACTAGCATACATAATAACACAGTTAATATTATACACAAGAGGTTTTTTATTAATTATACGAGAATAATTATTTCTTATGGATATTACACATAGACTTGTGCATTAGACCGCGAAGTTAAATGGACACTTTGAAGTCCATTTTGAAGGACAGACATAGGTCTGGACTGGTGATTTCTCTCTTGCTCCAACGAACGACTAGGGTAGCAGCCCAACCGTAAAAATAGTATAGAGTATAAGAGAAACGTATATTTCTGCTGCATATATTTTTACTGCTACTTTCCCCTACTTTCTTTTTCTCCCCACTTCCTCGCTTATAAGAGAGAAACAATACGACTCTCTCTATCGTTCTTTCACTCTAGTTTAGGTTCCAATTCTATTTTCAGAGCAAGTAGTCTACTATAGAGTCTACTATAAATACTACTATTATACTATATAACTGCTACTATAACTGTAGTCTACTATAACTACATATAGTCTACTATATAAGTCTATGATATTATATGCGAGACTCTCAGAGGCCATTTTTAATATATTAACAACAGTACAGTTAAACCTGTAGCACACCATATAGCAGACTTGCGTTGGAATGCTGTGGCGAGGTAGATAGAGGTAGATACAGTGGAACTTAGAATACGTAATACTGTGTTGATATATGAATGCATAGATGATGCATAAAATATATAACATGCGATAGGGAATTTCGATGCTTCTCCAGTAATTGGCTAATGTTAATACTACTTTTACCCATGGTGCTACAAAAATACTACTTTTGCGTGCAGAATTCAAATGTTAAAATAATTTTGTAGCGTTGTTGCTCTTATGAAAATAAAGATAATAGGTTGCCAATAATCAATGTTTATTAGGCTCAAGGAAGTTAACATTATTGTCTTTGAAAAGAATGAGATAAGGCATTAAGTTTCACAAGAAATTAATAATAATAATAATAATAATAATAATAATAATAATAATAATAATAATAATAATAATAATATAATCATGATCGTGGCGGGCGACTTTAACGCGAGAGCGATCGAGTGGGGAATGACATCGACCAACAGACGGGGACGACTACTGCTGGAGATGGCCGCAAGGCTGGGCCTGGCAGTACTCGCCGAATGAACGACACCGACTTACAGACGACCCGGCTATGGTAATTCCATACCGGACGTAACTCTGGCCTCGAACAGAATTCAGACTAGGGTGAAGGCGTGGCGGGTGATCGAAGGCTACACCACCAGTGATTACCAGTACATTGCTTTCAAACTGACAGACGAGACGAAATGAATGCAAGGGCGACGTACAAGTCTTTGGATGGAATCCAAAGCGCCTAGACAAGGACAAACTCGAAAGGCAGCTACAATATGCAGAGCCTCCCTCACGGGATGTGCCTCAAGAGTTGACGAACCGGGATAGGGTGGAGGCGTTAGCGGCAGCGACGACTGGTTTTTTCCAACGTCTATGCGATGACACCATGACCAAGAAACGGAATATACGCAACAGACGACAGACATACTGGTGGACGGCTGAGATTGCGGAACTCAGAAGCACCTGCTTAAAGCTGAGACGGAGAACTCAACGAGCTCGAAGTAGAGGCAAAATGGGACTCTACTCCGCGGAGTACAGTTTCGCCAGGAGGCGGCTGAGATTTGCGATCAATGACAATAACAAACGGTGCTGTACTCGACTCATTGACGAAGTGGACTCAGACCCTTGGGGAAATGGTTAGAAAATTGTGACCAGGGCGTGGGGGTTCGATGCCCACCGGTATTACGAGACGCGGAAACGATGGAACGGATAGTCCAAGGACTCTTCCCGATCCATCCAGACAGAACGGACGTGATGAATGAGACAACAGAGAAGGACATCCCTCTCTTCACGTAGGAAGAGCTCTATAGGGCTTCGAATGCGTTGAAACCTAACAAGGCTCCAGGTCCGGATGGAATACCTGGCGAGGTACTTCGGGCGGTCGCTTTACGTCGCCCGGATATCCTCTTAGAGTTGTACAACGGGTGCCTGGTGGAGGGAGTCTTTAACAGACAATGGAAGGAGGCTCGACTGGTTTTCATCAGTAAATCTAAAGAGAACCCTGATTTGCCTTCTTCGTATAGGCCTCTCAGTTTACTTCATACGATAGGGAAGCTGTTTGAGTTACTACTAAGACCAAGACTGCTACGGGCAATTCAAGATGCCGGAGACCTATCCGAATAACAACACGGATTTAGGAAAGGACGGTCGACAATAGGGGCTGTAGGTGACGCGACGAACATCTTTCACTCGGCGAACAGGAGCTGCCATGCGACCAGACCACTGGATCTACTGGTGACCCTGGACGTACAAAACGCCTTCAACTCAGCGAAATGGACAGAGATACTGGGAGCGTTGGAGTCTACATTTAAGGTTGACTCCTACCTTATACGTATCATACGGGACTATTTACAAGACCGAGGATTGCCGTACGAGACACTGGACGGAAAGAAACGAAAACGCGTGACAGCGGGGGTAGCGCAAGGTTCCATCCTGGGCCCCGACTTCTGGAACGTACAGTACGACAGCTTACTAAGACTGGGCATGCCTTTGGACGGGCGCCTTGTAGTATAAGCTGACGATGTGGCAGCTGTGATAGTTGCGCACGACTATCACCTAATTCAGTTAAAGCTGAATCAGGTCATGCGACGGGTAACCGAATGGATGACAGACCATGGACTTCAACTGGCGCTACAAAAGACCGAGTTACTGCTACTAACTCGCAGACGTATAGAGACGGTAATGAAGATTCCTTTCATGTTAGGGACGGAAAGACTGGAGACCATGAGTGAGGTCAAGTATCTTGGGGTCATCTTGGATACGAGCTGAGCTTCTGGCCGCACTTAGGAAATGCGACTAATAAGGCAGCTGAAAAACAAAGGCTTTAAGTAGACTAATGGCCAATACGAAAGGACCTACACAGAACGTACGAAGACTACTGATGAGCGTTACCCACTCGATTCTGCTATACGGGGCGGAGGTATGGGCCGACTCGATGAATATCAGAAAACGCGCGAACGCCATAAAAAGCGTACAAAGGGTGGGCGCGTTAAAAATCGCGTGCGCGTATCGCACCGTATCTGAGAGCGCGGTTTTCGTGATCGCTGGGGTCATTCCCATCGATCTGCTCGCGACCGAACGGAAACGTATTCACGAGCGGAGTCCGAAAAAGGGAAGACAGTGCTACGTTTCCGTATTCCGTTCAAAGGGAAGACGCTGCAACTGAAGAACGGACAAAGACGATTGAGACGTGGCAGAGACGGTGGACGACGGACGAACGTGGACAATGGACGAAAAGACTTATACCTGAAATCGGTCCATGTAAGGCGAGGCAACACGGGGAGGTGAAATTCTACCTTACTCAGTTTCTATCCGGACATGGATACTACCGTAAGGACCTCTGCAGGATGAAGAGGATTTCCTCTCCGGAATGCACGTACTGTGGATGGGCTTGGGACGATGCGGAGCACACGTTTTTTGTATGCGACCATTGGATCGAGTTACGATTAGGGCTACAGACGAGGATATGTGAGATCATGCCAGAAAACGTAACGAAACTTATGACAACGGACGCGGACAGCTAGCGGTTGATCGTAAAATACGTTACGCATGTGCTACGGAGCAAAAAAGCAGATGGATGCCTGGATGATGAAAGTATGTGAGAGTAAACGCGACATCGAGTATACATGAGAACGGGGGTTGAAAGGTATGAACGTGAAATGACCACGCAAGGACTGACGCCCAGGCTGAAGTAATGTGCATAACAGTTCCGGGCTGGTGTCGGTGCAACATGCAGATATGTGTTTGGTGTGTAGTGGCATGGGATTTGTGTCGAGTCGCACGTATTCCGATGGCCGTTCACCAGGAATGTTCTTGAAGAACGGTCATTGGAAAATAGCATTCACAGACTCCTAAAATAATAATAATAATAATAATAATAAATAACGCAAAATGAAATGGCGCATACCCGAGATCGGCCTATGCATACAGAGAAAACATGATGAGGTGGATTTCTACCTCTCTCAATTTCTGTCTGGACACGGGTACTTCCATAAATATATCTCGAGGTTGAAGAGGGTGACCTCATTAGACTGCAAGAACTGCGAATGGGCTCCTGACGATGTTAGAAAAACATTTTTCGTGTACACCAATTGGAATGACTTACGGTCGGAATTTGAAAGAATAATAACAGTGATCATGTCAGACAACGATACGAGACTCATGTCAGTAGACGTAGACAATTGGCAATTGATCGTCAAATACGTAACAAATGTGCTGCAGAGCAAAAGAATGGACGGATTTATGGAAGTTTGAATGAATCTAGGTTTGAATGTAGAATTGCTAATGCATGAAATACTGGTATGGAAGCAATGAATATACCTGCCCGCGCAAGAATGGACACATGTGTTTAGTATGTAGGGATAAAAGTTTCGTTTCGAATCACAAATATTCTCGTGACCGGTCTGTCAAACTTTGCTCATAGAACGGTCATAAAAAATGCGAAAATGCCTTCACACCGATAAAGTGACGACGACGACTACGACAACGACAACGACGAGAACAATAGCAATAATATCATTGAGTGGAAATTTGAAAAAGGAGAAAAACAAAATAAAAGAATAGGTATCCGTGTTCATAGTTTTGAGGAGTAGATAGATAGCCATTATTTCTTAGTGCTTGAAATATAAAAATTTATAATAAATAACCACAGTATGTTCAAATATTGAGAATTAAAAAATGCTAGTAGTTGAATGATATGGGGTTCACAAAATTCATAACAAACAAATAACACATAGAACAACAATATCAACTATCATTTTTCCAACCTACAAAATTGTTAGATTTTTATCGGTCATATTAGTTAAGATAATTGGAAAAATCAAACTCTTATGTGAATGATTATTGTAGTTTTTATGATACGTAAGACTTATAATATTTCTTAAACTTGCACTTCTATTATTAAATTCACAGGCAAAATTATTAAAATATTCAGAATGATTGAGAATTAGATTATTGATGTAATACTATGTACAAATATGAGTAAGATTTTATTTATAACTTTTGAAATCTGTATTTATTCTTCTAAATCTAACTAATAATATTAAAATAATATTCTTTGTTAACCGTTTGGCCGGTTGGAAGGAATTCATAATGCACCACACCACGATAATCGAATTTTTGAGTGATTTTTGAGTGACTTTGGCGTGATTTTTTCGATCTCCGCTCTCCTTTGGTATGATATTCGCTCGATTGATCGGTTGTTTCTAGATGGTAAGCGTAGACCCAAGTCTTATGTCCAGTTATCATGCGTTCCATCTTGTCCTGATAGTTCGAAAGCATCATTTCACATACCTCTATCCGATGCCATGTTTCCAAAAAACTGAGTGCTTTTGGCAACAATCGAGATTTCACTCTTTTTGGCACAAATTGTCTTTCAAAATGGTGTGGACTAACCCATTTGAAATTCCAACAATATTGGCAAGCGCTCTAGTCACCAATCGACGATTTTGCAGAACCAATACTTTGATTTTATCGACGTGTAGCTCATTAGTAGATGTTCTTGGTCGTCTTTGATGTGGTTGGTCTTCAACGCGCTCTCGACCTTTTTTGAACGACAACTTTTTTTTGTTCACAAAACACAAGCGTAACTATATGACAAATAAAGGGACAATGTGAGAGCGTCAAATTTGACACAGATAGCTCTGAGAGTACTACCAACTTAAAAATAAAAACATTGATTCGAATCAATAAACCCGGGAAGTTTGAATTGAAAATTCTTACTCATATTTGTAGACAGTAGTACATTATCTTTTGTAATTTTTTATTACTATCGTAAAGTAAGAGCTATATTGCTCATTGATAGATTCTTGATTCCCAAATATTCATCTTTACAAACATCTTATTGAGAAATCGTTGGCTTTTAGCGATAACAATAGAAAGGAGATCCTACGTATCGGAGCTCGAAAAAACTAAGTTGCATTTGAGTAGATAACAACAGGTTGATTATTTCCTGAAAGAATACAATACTTTCCGCTAAGTCTTGTAACTTTTGCGATAGACCAAACCTGTTTGTGTTGCTTTGTAGTCTAAGGAGACTCATTTTGCGACTTGATTAAAAAAATTATTCGTTTCTGTTACAACTTTACTTAGAAACTTATAAATATTAGTTCTGCCGCTGTTTTTAAGAATATCTATATGGTAGTAATGTATACTTTGCTCCAATATGATTCCCACATCATGAAATTTCTTAAATTACATTATATTACATCTAACCTTTGAACCAACAAATATTTTTTACAATTTTTATAAAATAATATAATTCTAAGTATCTCGTAACAGTTTATAATCACCACCATTGACTCTAAATTTAAAAAATCTATATTGTAAAATTAAATATCAATTATATTATTATCAATTATAAGTTTTTCTTTCTACAGGTTACCTTGTTATCTATCTTTTTACATTCATGATCTTTTCTGCTGTGACTGTTAAATAAATATCTCTGTGATTTTTCCAATCACTGTACACTCTGTCTTCAGCCAAATGTATCATTACCATTGGCGTATGTCTGCATTGCTGGTAGAGAATACACTTTAAAATAGATACATTTTTCAGATACGTTAAGTATGTATACATCATTGTGTATATAGAGCATGATGTATTTAGTGCGCAAGGGCATACACTTATATTATATTATTTATGCATGTAGCCTTAACTACCTGTGCACGAATATATAGTCCGCGCTGTTTACGAAATAAATCGTTTGACTGTGAAATGATGCCACATTAATGAATTTATTATAACTGAATCGTTTATACCAAATAAATGTTTCCATTCCTAAATAAATAGTGATAATCTATTCATTTAAAACCGAATCATCCTGGCATGATAGCAGAGCGTGATTTGTTCATTGGTCGCTTAGAAAAACACTTTATTTAAGATTATTGTATAAAATAAAGGTGCCTTACTGAAAATACGTGAGCGATAGAAATGGGTAACGATAATGAATTTAAAATATCAGTATTTGCCGATGAAAACTATAAAATCTGGAAAAAACGCATTACAATATTTTTGAAAATGAAAAAAATGCCATGTTAATATATTAAAAAACAAAAAATATAAATGATCAAGATTCGTGGGATGATAATGATTTGAAAGCAATAAACTATATATACAGTTCTGTTTCGAACAAACAAATGGAATTCCTTAAGGATAAAACGACGGCTTATGATATAATAAAAAGGTTTGACAACTTATATTTAAAAGAATCAACGGCTATACAAATTGTATGTAGAAATAAATTAGAACGATTAAAACTAAAAAATTATAGTAAATTGGCACATTTTATTCTTGATTTTGAAAAGTGTATCAACGAGTTCAAAAGCGCAGGTGCTCATGAGACAGAAAAAGAAAAATTATATTATATGTTAAATACATTATCAGACTCATATAGCTACATAGGGGAGTTGATTGATACGTTAAAAAAAGAAGAGCAAATGACAGAATATGTGACAAATAAAATACAAATGGTTGAAATAAAGAATCAAAAGGAAGAATATTACAACAGTAAATCAAATGCTTTCACGACCGATAAAAATCAGCGCAGCTGTTATAAGTGTGGAAAATTTGGTCTTATACAGAAAAATGGCAAACAAGCGTCAAGAAATCACCCAATATGGAGATCAGTACGAGGCCAAGGGACAGAAAGGAGATGTTATAGTCGTGGGCGTGGTTATTACGAACATAGAGTAAGCGCGCATCGTTCTCAATTTGACAAGAATTCCTTACAAGAAAAGTTCGCTGCAAACAGATCCAGCTATGAGGAAAAGAGAAGTGCCTGAGTAGCAGCGGTCGAACATACTGCGACAACAGCCTACAGTAGTCAAATAAATAATAATAAATGTATGCAAATTGAATGGATTTTAGATAGCGGTTGTACCGATCATATCATCAATAATGACACTTATTTTGAAAATTTTGAAGTTTTTAAAAAGCATATTAACGTTTATTTAGAGGATAATAGGATTGTAAAAGTTACCAAAATAGGAAATGTCATGACTGATTTTGATGCGTTTGCTAATAAAAATGAAATTAATATGAAAAATGTATTTTATGTCAGAGATATGCATTCAACTTTAATAAGCTTTAGCAAAATAACAGATAATAATAAAATAATTTCAGAGAAGGTTATTAGGTTGTCAAATATCTCCCTTCCGCTTTTTGTCGTATGAATTTCGCGGCTATGTACAAAGCGCTACAGAGCTCGCACCTGGCAATACTATACATCATTTGAAAGGTCTTGACATAACGTACAAAACGACGCTATGCATGATTAGTTTGTATGATGCGTTCAAAAGTTATAGACCTGTAAACATAGAGTTCATTAACGCCGAAATTCGCGCTATTTTAAAGCTTTCCTTCGTCAAAGGCAAATCCGCTAGGAAACGTTCCCTGAGATTAATGGTGTTTTGGGGGATGGCACGCTATCACTTCGAACCACAAAAGAATAGTTTCAACGATTCAGAGCCGGTGAAAACGACATCATGGATAAGCTAGCCGGCGGAAGATCTGTGACGACAAATAACGATGAAATCATGGAATTTATCGAGTTTGACCGGCATGTGGCATCTCGTGACATCGCCCAGGAGATGAGAGTTAGTCACCAAACCATTTTAAACCATCTGTAGAAGGCTTGATGTTTGGGTACCGCATGATTTGACGCAAAAAAACCTTCTGGAGCGAATCAACGCTTGCGATGTGCTTCTGAAACGGAAAGAACTCGACCCATTTTGGAAGCGGATGGACTGGCGACGAACAATGGATCTCATACGACATTATCAAGCGAAAACGGTCATGGACCAAAGCCGGTGGACTGTCCCAAACAGTGGCCAAGCCGGTATTGACGGCCAGGAAGGTTTTGCGGTATGTTTGGTGGGATTTGAAGGGAATCATCCACTATGAGCTGCTCCTGATTCTAATTTTCTGATTCTAATATTCCGTAAACGGCCTGAAAAAATTATACACTAACTGAATAAAAATTCATTGTTTATTTAATCAAACTTGTTTAAAAGTTTAAAATTGTATTAACAGCTATAATAAATTTGTTTAAAAGTATTAATGATACGTTCATTAACACTTTTCAAAAAATCTGCTAAGTATGACATTTGTCCCGGGTGTACAAAATAATTTAAAATCAACTCAGCTATTTGTAATGATCTCATTATTTTTAAAAGCTCGATTTCAGATAAAACTATTTATTTATCAATATTTTTTAGAATTTAAGATATATTTTGCCACTTGATTCAAAGAAATATTCGTTTCTATTAAACTTTACTGAGAAACTTTGCTCCAATGTTTCCCGCTTATGAAATTTCTTAAATTGCGTATGTCTTGTCGACATACAATTTTTGTTTTTTAAATTTCATATTATTTTTTCAATTTTGAATTTAAGCACATTTTTAAAAGTTAACACAATTTTATATTTTCAAATAACTTTGATTAGTTTACATATAAACTTTTCATTTGGTTAATTTTTAAAAAACCGTAATGCTCTAAAGTACAACATTCGTATAAAAAAATCTTTTTTCTGTATTTATATTTATTTGCACTGTTTTCTAAATACTGTATTTATAAATTCTATACTTATCTTTATGTATGTATCCAACAAAAAGACTGATGAGCACATAAAAAATGAGCTAATAATTTTGTGCAGTTATAAGAGTAGTGCCAAAAATTCAGAAAAATCTATAATAAGAATTCAGAATAATAAAAAAATTCAGAATAGAAACTCGTATGTAATATATTATATAGGATATTTTTATAGATAACCGCCTGAAGATCTAGCATTGCACTTCTATTAGTCAAAATAGCAGTTTGAATGTAGTGACTACTACTATATGGCATGAATTATTATAATAAAGGTTACGTTTCATTCTATTCTATAAGACATCAGTTTTTACCATCCAAACACGAGACTGCCAATGTAGGTCATTCCAAGACACCTGGACATCAGATTCCTCCATCCGAACACGAAACCCAGCCATCACCTGGGCGTCGGTTGCTACCGTCTGAATACAAAATTCCACGTAGAAGTCGTCCAGAAACACCTCCACATAGGTTTTTACCATTCGAACACGAACTATGTTTTATCTCTGTAGAAACTGACTTCAGTAAGATAAATTAAATTCAGAAAAAATAGTCTTAGTACCTTTTAAAAGCGATATCTCAGCGACTTTATAAATATATTCAGTGTACAAATAAGTTTCCAATGTTTTTTTATAAAGAAATAAAAAGAAAAAAAAAGTAGAGGCAGGGCCGGGCTTACCCCATGACGTCCTACGCTTTAGGTTATCGTAGTGAATCCACTTTTCGTCTCCCGTCACGATTCGATGTAGAAAGCCTTTGCGGTTTTGCCTTTTGGCAATTGTTCGCAAGCGAATAAGCGACGCTCGACGTCTCTTAGCTTCAGTTCGTAAGGAATCCAATTTCCTTGCTTTTGGACCATACCCAGACATTTGAGACGTTATGAAATAGCTTGCTGAATCACTCCTAACTCTTGTGCAGTTTCAATGCTATCTTATCGGTGGTGCCATCTTTTCAAAACGGCGGAAACGTATTTGTACACCTAATAGTAATAGAAACAAATATATCTATGCATACGAAGTGTGATCAAAAAGTAAGGTGAATTTTCGAATTTCGCAGTCTGAGTACGTTCTACCTTCGATTTTTTGTAGTTTATTTTGATACACTTACTTCGAACACAGGTTCATAGTTTCACTTATCCGCTATTTTTAATTTATTTACGAGAGGCATGCAATTCAAAAGTGTTTTATATGTTCTACCATTACCTACTATAGAAATCAATGGAATTTGCATTCAATTTTGTGTGTAAAATGAAATAAAGTATTCCAGAACAATTGAAATATGAAAAATGGTTTACGGTAAATCTACTCTAAGTAAAAAAGTTGATAAATGGAAAAGGCTCTCCCAAGAAGGTTGATAAGACACCAATGACGAAAATAGCTCTGGATGACCCAGGAACAACTGACGAAAACGTTGAATAAATGAAGAAAATAGAGAAATTATCAAATTACCGTAAGAGAAGTTGCTGATGATGTAGGTATATTATTTGATTTGTGGTAAGCAATTTTAACGAAGGTTTTGGGCATGCAACGTGTATTAGCAAAGTTAGTTCTGAAATAGCTAAATTTTGACCAAAAGAAATGCTGCGGAAGTATTGCTCAGAAACTGATAAATGACTTCAATCATGACTTAGATTTGGTCAAAACAGTCATAACGTTAATTCCATTTAATTTCTTTTAGAAAATATAAGTCAATCATGCAGAAAATATAAATATTTTTAAGAATATCTTTAATGTAATATTTTAAACAAAATATGGTTTTTTAATCAGATTGTTCATCCTAAAGGTTTTTCTCGATGAAGACTATTTGTTCTCAGTATATAACTAAATTCTATTGCAGAATTTAAATATACAAGTTTATATTTCAAGTATCGTATCGTACATTATAAATAACGCGAATATTAATTCATTGTGAAATACAATAAATAATTTCATAAATTTGTGTATCGATTAGTACAAAATAGTTTTATTTAAAAAAAATTGTTTATTAGATTGTGTGTCAATTTGATATAGTTATTTGTAATAATGAATATAGATAATAAAATAATTATTTATAAATATTAATTGTTAATACAAAAATAGTTAATAAATTACTGCATAAAACTAAATAAGTTGATTGTAAGCTTTTTTTTATCTAAATATTACAACAATTCTCTTCCTCTCTCATATTTGTTACAACGATTGTAAATTAATGTGTGAATACAGTATTCATACAGTTGGCATTTTAATACATGTATCAGCTAGTCTATGTATATACTGAACTACTATTTATAAATCCCCACTTATCACATTGTTTTACCAATTGTTCCCTCTTCTGTATCATGTGTCTAAAATTCCATTGGTGGTCGCACATGCACGAGCAACTAGGTTATCGCAATATAGTTAATAGCCTGCTTATTTAATTTCAAGAACCGAAATATTTTTCACCATTTTCGACTACAACTCGAATTGACTTGGCGCCTGCTAGCATGTTAACAGTGTAGCTGCTACCCTGAAATATAGCGTATTCGGTAGCTCGGTTGCTCCAATCTCTATTAGATCAACATGCAATATCATTAGTATAATTCCGGCGTAATATCATTAATGTCAAGTTTTTTCAACATGTTATCATTATATTTTTGCTGTAATAATACACTGATTTATTATTTAAATCTCTATTTATTTTGATGCCTAAGCATTTGGACGAGTTACCGCAGATCTTTCCCTTAAACTCTTATCTCAGTTTCTTTATTAATGCGTAATTCGGTTTCGCATTTCCCTCAAACAGTATATCGACCAAATATACAATAAAACACAAAAGCTATTAGTGCTATACGTAACAAATTGATATGAATCTAGTGTCGAATATGTAACCGCAGTTTTTAATTATAGTAAACTTCACATTCCATCTGCTTGGGCTTATTTTCAGTCTATACAATGCTTTTCATAGCTTAATCAACCATTCTTGTTTCCTAAATCTCCTATTATCAACTATATTGGCAGGGAGATATATTCGATATCTCCATAGAAGAAGGTTATCCAGATATCTAATTGCATTATTTGTCTTTGAAATTTTTTAGATATAGTCAGAAAGGATCAAAACTAACACTAATCTAGGTATGAGGATATAAGCTTTCCTTAAGTTATCAATATTTTTATCCTTAAAACCCCAGTTTACTAGAATTTAGCGTATACGGTGAAGCATTGTATTTTTTTTATATATTAATTCTGTTTTTTATAATAACGATTTTTCATGTTATAATTTAATATATATTAATAATTAATATATATGTTATAATTTTTTATATATTAATTCTGTTTTTAGAATTTGAATACCGATTTTTCATGTTATAATTTAATTTTATCTACTGCTCTTTTCCAGCGATCACTGCCTCTCTATCTTTACAAGCAATGTGTTATTTTTCAGATCACTTGTTTCTCCGATCTCTCTTCGTTTATGAAAAAAAGATTTTCAGACCTTTCCTTTTAGGGAAGTGCTGCTACGTCGTTTTTCTATATACTTTATATTATTTTCCTTCCTTTGATCGCTTTTACTATGCCTTTTGCTATTAATTTCAATAGATACCATGAGATCCTCTATTTTGCATTTATTAAAATAATCTCTGCAGACAAAGTTTTCGAGAAATCGTACGTGTCTGATATTGAAAAGTTCATTTTCTTTGCAAACGTTCATGAATCCTCATATAACATATCATGATATTTGTTAAGACTTTCGTTGTTTAGAATACGCTACATACACAAAATTTTTTTGAAATCTTGACTGTGCCTTACAGATTGAGTGAGCCTCGCAATCGGTATATCAGATTCTATCGTTTTGTTGGAGACAAGCGTACCAATATAAAATAAAAAATTTTTTTATTTCTAATGTACGCAGTCCACGAAATGTGAAAATTCGCCTTCTTTTTTTATTACACCTCGTATATATTACAGCCCGCTACTACAGGAAAAAAATTGTAGTCTTGTGTTCGGACGGTAGAAGCCGATTTGCAGTGGTCTATCGACGACTTCTCCGGGTAGATTTTCAATTAGTAAAGTGAAAGCGTTTTTTTATATGTTGAACAACAACTGAGAAACTTTATCGGAGCGTCTATTATGGCTTTTGAGTACTCTGAAAATTTCATTAAACGTATTACAAAGTAGTTACATCCAAAAATATAATAACATTTTACCTTTTTTAATGGAGACAAATCAAAAAGTATTTAAATTTAAATATTAAAAAGATAACTCTAATATTTTTGATTTGATCAGCATTGTTTAAATTCGAAGCTAATTCGTAAACAGCGTAGATACATTTAAAAGTATGAAAACGATTCAAATATAAATAATGCAGAATGTAATATGTCAATAATAAACCAGAAGACGCATCTCTTAAATATATAAAGGAAATTTAAGTAAAAATCTAAAGTTGGTACAAACAGAAAATAATAACGTATCATCGAAAGGAAATGTTTGACAAAACATTTGTTTGATTAAGTAGTATATATATATATATATATATATATATATATATATATATATATATATATATATATACGTTCATAATGCGCATGAATTACTTTTATATTTATTCCTGTAGGCCCTTGAAAACAGACTTTTGTTACTATTTGGGAGCTTTGCCATTCGATCTGTCCGTGCAAGAAATGATGTGACACTAAGAATTGTTTCAACGTATATATATTTTTATTGCATATTATTTCTGGAGATTTGACCAATCAATTTCAAATGAATTCTAATTGAAAATATACAATTCAAGAAAAGTCAACAATTGTTATTATGACTATCAACTTTGAGATTTAGAGTTTATATTTTTAATTTCCATATTTGATTTATTTACCTACAAACTTTGTGGGGACGGACTTGGAAAGTTGATAACTGCTTTTTATTTTTAATAATGCTGGATTATCAGAATAAATAGCAGAAGAATGTTCACCTAAAAACATGAATCCTCAATTCACCTAATAACATTAGTCCACGTGAGAATAGTAATTATTTGTAAAATATATTTTTATGAATTTTGAGTGATAATTTTTTAATCTACTCATGTATTATTAAATAACCATATTTTGTTTGTCCTCTGTTTATTATAATTTGATATCAAGTGAATACTCATTTTAATATCCATTATTCATCTGCGTACAACACTTTTAAAAATCAAAAAGATATGCCATTTATCATTATTTTTTCAACCTGCATTTCCGTGTAACAAATTTATTTACTATTATTTTTCAGATTTTTAAATATATTTTGTAGAAACTACATATGCTGTTATAGAAAGGGATACGTATAAAATGAACTGAGCTATTTTTAACGGTCCATTGTTAAGCTGTTATTTTGTTGTATAATTAATTTTCTTTGAATCTCGGAATATTTTAGAAAAATATTTAATATAAATATTGTTCTGGTACATGAATTTACTTCTATATTATCATATGAAAAGATTTATAATATAATCACCTATATACTTATGCAGCCAAAAAAATCCGATTATTTCCATGATCTGATTTCGTTATACGATTCACGATACAATCTGGTACAATTTGGAATACGATACAATTTGGTTTTCAATATTTTATTAGAAAAACTTTTTTAGTAATATATTTCAGAATGTTATCCAATTTTATGCACTTCTATCTCATGAGCATCAACATGTATCGTTCCATCATTTACCGATTTTGATAAGTCTGATTCTAATATCTCGTTTTATCGATTTAACCAGGTTTCTTTTCTGTTTAAAGCTATTTCTACAGCTTTTTTCTTTCTTTCGATTCCTGATTATTCACATGTGTGGTTAATATTTCACTTTGCACATTATATTTGTTCGATACCTCCTCAGTATTTAAAACCATTTACTTATGAATAATCTTAATTTCAATTATCCAGAAAGGAGATTGATATTTGCCTACTGCTACAGTCTTTTAAGTTTTAAGATCTACAATATTCATTCTCTGATTGTTAAATATATCTCTAACTCCTCTTTCTCTTCGTTTCTTAACAATAACAAATTCTTAGTCAAGTATTTCGCATATAATACATTATTAAGTTTAATCAGCTTTACCGTTGGGTTTATAATTTTCTTTAGTGCCTGACTTTCCGAATCGTTACAATTCATCTTCAAGGACTAAAATCTTTTAAGTAGTAAATTCTATTTCAGAGTCTTCGAGGGTAATTATAAACAAGGGTCTAACTGTCATTATTATAGTGTAATAAATATTATATTACAAAGACGATAAATAGACTGATAAAACCATTTACTAATTTAGTAGTTATTCCCTATGTATTTCCCTTCATGGATAAGTATTTGTATGATGTTATTTCTAGCTACATTGGAATCTGTTGCTTGTATAATATTATTATTTTGTGAGTTTATTAATTATTTTCCCTAAATTTGTGTTTGCTATTGTCTTCATTTTTCGTTTTAGCAGTTTTGTTTTCGTTTCTTATAGTTTTCGTTTTATATTGGTTTCTATTTCCCCTTTTCTTAATTTGTGCCCGCATTATTATACATATACTATTTTTTATCGGGTTTCTTGGGATTGCGTTTGCGTTTATGCTTATTTTTCCTTTTTTTATAAATAATATAGTGGTTGTAAGTTACTAGTTCTAGTCGTCATGTTGTACTCCTACTACATTTTGGTCTGTTGTCTTAAATGATAATAGCGATTTCTGGTCTATGAATATCGTGAAGTTGTTGTCAAAAATGTCACTATTAAAGCTTTTAATTCTAAAAATAATTGCTAAAGTTACTTTTTCGTATGTATGGTACTTTAGTTAGGCGCTTTTTAAAACTCTAATAGTGGAATTCAGCATGGCATTTTCTTTAAGTTTGTCACAAGCTTTTTGATGCTCTCGATTCCATATGAAGTTTGTCGATTTTTGAAGTCGTATTTAATAATATAATAAATCGTAAATAAATCATTTATAATACCCTGAAAATTCTAGAAATTCTCTTAATCCTTTTACTACTTAAATTTTGTACCGTTTTTTTTGAAGGCTCACTTTAATCCCATTTTTATTTACAATGTATCCTCAAAATATTCTCTTTCTTTTGGAAACTCGCATTTTTCTTGCGATAATTTAAGTCCTGCTTCTCTTAATTTATTTTCTACTGTCTTAAATCGTTTGTTGGCAGTTCTATAGTTGGTGCGAATATAATTATATTATCGATATGTACAAAGCATATTTTTTCGATCAGTTCGTACTGTATGTTATTTATTACTCGTTGGAATGTTGTAGGTGAGTTTATGAGTTCAAAGGGTAACATTTTCATCTCGAAATATCCTAAGGGCTGAATGCTAAACGCTGTTTTGTGCATATTTAAGTGTTTCATTTGAAATTGATGAAATCCTGATACTAGGTCTAGCATGGTTCAGTAGCTATTACTGTCTATTTCGTGGAAGATCACTGTAAATGAAGGCATTATGTAGGAGGTTGGCATGATTTTCTTGGTTTTCTCGTTTAGTTTTCTGTAGTCTATGACTATGTCTCCTCTACGTATTTTCCAGGCTTTCTGTAACTCATTTATCACAGCTTCTTTCATTTTATCAGATAGTGAAAATTGTTTTTAAGTAAATAGGTCATTTGTATTATCGGGTTTTATTGTATAACATTCTAGGAAAATGTTTTTATCTATAGCTTTGTATACTGTGTGTTTTCTTATTCTGTAATCTTTTATTCTCATAGAATATAATGTTCTGTAGTCTTAGGTTTCTTTATTATATGGGTGTGTTAAAATATTATGGTGACTTTTGATTTTTTCAAAAAATATTTATTTATTAATCAATACTTATGTTGCCTCCTTGTAAGTACCCCCTCGCCAGATATGATACACATGTGTCGACGCTTTTTCGGACATGAAACCCAATTTAAGAAGTCTGTAAACTTTTGAAACAATGCTTGTATATATATATATATATATATATATATATATATATATATACATATATACACATATACATACGAGGGTGAATTGATCAGCTTCCGGCCTGACCAAGAAAAACAACGTTTTTAAGAATTTTTTTTTTATTTCTCAACATAATCTCCTCCAAGGCTGATACATTTCTCATAGCGATGTTCTAGTCTAGTAATGCCATCTCCGTAGACTGATTTGTCAAGCTCCTCAAAATACCCTTTAAAGCTTCGATTACTTCTTCATTGTCCGCAAATCTCTTACCGCCAAGCCATTCTTTGAGGTTAGGAAACAGATAGTAGTCACTCGGGGCTAGATCTGGAGAGTAGGGAGGATGCGGCATCAATTCAAACTTCAGCTCGTTGATTTTAGCCATCGCAATGATTGACGTGTGCGCTGGTGCGTTATCGTGATAAAACAAGATTTTTTCTTCGCCAGATGAGGTCGTTTAATTTTCAGTTCGTGGCTCAAACGTTGCAATAAGTCTGCGTAGTATTGGCCAGTGATAGTTTTACCCTTTTCAAGGTAATCAATGTATATAATACCTCTTGCATCCCAAAAAAACAGTATCCATAACCTTCTTCGCCGAAAAAATTGTTTTTGCCTTTTTTGGAGTTGGTTCCCCTGGTCCAATCCACTGATTAGACTGTTGTTTGGTTTCAGGATTGTAGTGATGGACCCATGTTTCGTCAACGGTTACGAATCGACGCAAAAATTCGCTTGGATTACGCTTATACAACGCCAAATTGGCGGTAGAAATGTTCTTTTGAATAAATTTTTGATCGACTGTTAGCAAACGCGGCACCCATCTTGCACAGAGCTTTTCCATATACAAATATTGGTGCAAAATATTTTGTACACGTTCATATGACATCTTATAGATCTCAGCTATCTCACGCACTTTTAATCATATCTGGAGTTGTAACCTCAGTGTGGCGTCCTGAGCGAGGCTCATCAGAGGTGCTCACACTATCCTTTTTAAACTCGGAAACCCACTTCTTAACGGTTGAATATGATGGGGACGATGTGCCCAATGTTGAATCCATCTCTTTTTTAATTTCCTTCGGCGTTAACCCCTTCAAATAAAAGTATTTGATGACAACACGATTTTCTAGCTTTTCCATTTTTACGAAAAACACAGAGTTCAGCGTGCTCTTAAACTTGAACTAACATGTTGACTGACTGAAACTATAGCTATATCTGACTGAAATTATAACTGGTGGTGCCATCTCTTGGTCAGGCCGGAAACTTATCAATCCACCCTCGTATATATTTTTTTTAATGTTATTGAACGTCACACTATTAAGAACTATTATATTAAAGAAGTGAAAATTTTAGATATTTTTCATTCAAAAGATTCACATATCGTACAATTATACATTGACTTCAATAAAAGTATTACAATGGAAGAAATATATGATACAGAATATAGAACGCTAATATTAATCAGGAAGCGATAAGCAAAAAAAAGTAACAAATACCATTTAAATACAAGAAACTAATACCAAAGCTCAAATACAATAACAAGTATTTCGAAAATAACAAAAATATTACAAATAGCAGCTAATATATGGTGAACGCCTTGTAGCAAATGAATTTTAAAAATAATTTCAATGAACTATGTCGAGAACACTATGATATCCAATGTTCTATTACACATTAATACTAATACATACAGAGCTAGTAATAGTGTCATTAAACAAACGTAGTAGAAAACTATTGTTTGGAAACAAAAGCAAATCCGCATATAATATAAGTATATTCTACCAGAAATTAGATAGTATTTCAAAATGAACTGCATGTTAACGATAAAAACATGTACAGCACATTCACAATGAGATGTTCATTTTCTTGGTAATTTTTTAGTTTGCCTTAAGTTCTTTCAGGGATTCAATTTTCTCCATCGTTGAAAATCGATGTTCGTTCATGGACTTTTCAGTTTCGGGAAAAGAAAAAAAAATTCTTTCGTCTTCTTTCTCTAAATAGCAGTCTATTTTATTTACTATTATAAGTTTTTTTTCTTTTATATGTGATTTGTAAGTTGTTGCTATATACGATTTGTAAATTGTTGCTTTCTGTTCAGAGAACTCGTCTGTTTTTTTTTATTATTTGTACATGTTTGGTTATTTTTTTATTCTATTCTACTGTAATTTTTTAACCTTGTTTCATTTTCAATTTCTTATTATTTATTTCTAAATAGCGTTCATCGAGTCGCAGTTTGTGTTCTGTTAGTAGCTATATTCCCAGACTTCCATTTTGTGGTATTGCAAAGTCATTGGGCTCTATATGGAAGCAACAGCATGGCCCGTTTATCATAAATTTTGTAATTCCGACTGTTTTAGGTTTTGCATTTAGAATTGTGTCGATTGCGTTATTTGATACTTGCCGATTTACAGAGCATTCAATGTTCGTCTGACCTATTCCCTTACAATTTTCATTTTCAGTCTCAAATTTTTTTAATTCGATGCAGTCTATTCTGTTATTACCAAATTTGTCGCAAAATTTATACTTAGATTGTTTAGAATATTTCATTTGTTTTCACGCTTCTCATTCCCTGCATTCATCTAGCATATGACCTTTTATCTTTCAGTAGTCACATGTTTATATTCCCATTTGGTACATATTATAATGTTTGCATTTCTAGTATTATTATATGCCGATTGATTGTAGTTGCATTGGGGGAAATTTTAGTTATGACTGTTTACTATTATTATTATTACTTTACTACTATTATTATTACTACTATTACTACTATTACTTTGTACTTTTTTTAGATTTTATAAATCGTTCAGTATTATATCGAATACCAGGTTTGTTTGTATAGATGTGTTTTCTTCGTTTTGCATCATTTTTATGCTTTCATAATTATTGTCTTCGATTCCGCGAATGAACATACGTTGTTTAAGTTTTCTAAGAGAGTGGAATTAGATGCCTATGGAATTTGTTTAATATTAGAATTCGACGACTGACTCTATTTATCAGGGCTAAGTTTTAAGCTTATTGTAATATGTTTTATACAGATGGAGGGAGGAGAATGTCTTATTTTCAATTTTTCTTTGAAAATCTTTGATTTCGAATTTTCCTCTAGTTGTTTTTTGAGTTTTGGTGCTTCTAGTACTTTTTATAGTGTGACTATTTGTTTCTTCTCTTCTATTTGGCTCATTAAGTATTCTAAAATTTCAAGGTTTTCGATATTTAATTTTTAGTTTTATATTTTAATTCTGTACTCTTTGATGGTTTAGAGTCGCATTTATTTTTTCTGCGGCATTAAAGTTCGCTTGTAGAGATTTGGTATGTATTGTGATAGTATATATATATAGTTTTTATTATTAAGAAACTATTTGTGACGCCTACATTCTTAAGAATTAATATTTAAATCACGACACGTCTTTGTAGTAGGATCTTAGTTCCATCGGCACTCGTGTTGAATTGTTTTTCTTTTGTAGAAGTATAAATATATGTATTTTACTTACTTACTTCTTATTTTTGGCTGCTCTCACCAGCTCCAATGTGGAAACTTTTGAAATAAATTAATACATTATGATGATTTAAAATAACTGCTTTATTTAACGTACTAGTGTCGTTGGTTCCGCTTAAGAAATGGGATCAAACGCCCCAAATTATTTTGCAGTCTCAATTTATATTAAGGTACAAATCCTTCTTCATTTGGCCAAATTGTGATCATAGATACATAATTTAATTTATTGTTTATGAAAGCAAATTTGCGCGTTGGACATGTTTTCCGTTCTGGTTTCATTTTGATTTCTCATCAGTTAGGGCTTTCTAGAGGAGAAAAAGGAAAGCTAGACTTCGGACATGACAAAATATTCAATTTTCGTTTAAAACAATTATGAATTAGTGCACCAAAAACCATAAGTACATATATATCCAGACAAATAGAGCAAAGGACTAGCGAAGTTTTAGGGAGACCCCGAGATAGAATTGTTCACTTTTTTTCCATAAATATTATCATAGATAGAACATTTTGTAGAACTACAGATTTATAGAAAGAGCATCTTTTATATGGTGTCGAAGTAAGTTTTCAGCGTTAGTCAAAAGATGACGTCACGAGTGGATACTAGGCAGAAACGCAAACTTAATGTGTTATATTTGAACATTGTGTATACGTCAGCTAGCTGTTGGAAACCTATGGGACGGAATGTATTGGTGAATCGAAGTGCGGCGAGTGGTTCAATTGGTTTGAAAGTAGTGCTTTTGAAGTTGAAGACGGCTGGATGAGGATTAGTGTCGGATTCAAGAAGAACTTGCAGCATCATTGGACATCACGCAACAAGCCGTTTCTCTGAGCATAAAGCATTGGAATTTATTCCAAATAAATATCTATATAGATAAGGTCATGCTTTGCATATGGTGGGTTCGAAAGGGTCTTGTATACTATGAACTGCTTCCGGGTAGTCAAACCATCAAAGGACCATTGTGTCGAACCCAGCTTATTCGTTTGGAGCGAGCGTTACAGGAAAAGCGGCCAGATATGAGACCAGGCATGAGTTCGTCGTTTTTCATCGATTTTTCACCGATAACACTCGGTCACAGGTTGCAGCTACGATCAAAAACTATTTGGAGAATAATGAATGGGAAATTCTGCATCACGAACCTTAAAGTCCCATCTTAGCACCATCTGATAACCACTTGTTTCGATCAACGCAGAACGCTCTTACGTAAATACGATTCAGTTTATTAGAGGGAATCGAAAATCGGCACAATATGTTCTTGGGCTCGAATAACGTAAATATTTTTTCATAAATTACCAGAAACATGGGAAAAAGTTATAGGTTTTCATTTACGACACAATAAAGGATAGGTAACCATGTTGTCATAACAAAACTTCATATTTTGGAAAAAACACTGAAAATTTGCTTATTCACTTAATACATAAATATTATTTAAATATTTAGAAAATTACATTATTATTTCAGACGAAGCCAAAACGAGGAATTCTAGTTATTGTATAAAAACTACAAGATCAATAAAAATATTTATAACTTATAATGTATTACTTTATTTTTTCATACTAAATAAAACCAGAGGCTATGAAAGTTTAAAAAAATATTACATCTATACCCTCACAAAAATAGAGTAAAGTTCTATATACGGAAAAATAGGCAAGGGTTACGATACTTGCTTACGTGCTCGACTGGGTACCATTACATATATCCAAATTATATTAATTTATTTTTACTTTGTATAAACTACAGGACCAATCATAATAATAAATAATTTACTTTACTGAATTATTAAAATATAAATTAAATAATTAATAATACCTCATTTGGTGGAAAAGTCCCGTCATCAAAAACAAGGTCAATAACATTTATACCCTCTGATTTTAATTCTTCTACTTTATAAGTTGGTTCACAAACCCTCACTACTTCTTTAACTTTGTGCTTCGTTAGTTCCTGAAAGAAATATATATATATATATATATATATATATATATATATATATATATATTGACATTATTATCGATTGTATTAATCGTAACAGTATCATAAGGTATAAGATAGTATTCGGATTTCCGGAAGTAGGATATTTGTGACGTGAGGTGAGGAATATATTTTAATCTATTATTACCATGATTACAACAATAGATGCAGTTAGTTGTTTTCTTAATATTATAATATTTTCATTGATTATATATTATTTGTAAATTAACAGATTTTTATATTATATTCATATTATGATCAGAAGGATCTGTTCATTAACAGACCTGATAAATCACAGTTGTACATGTGCAGTAAAAATGTTCAAAGAAAAATCATAATCAAGTTTCTAAATATTGTTACTATCATATCATTTCAGATTTCGTATTAACTACTAATAAGAACAACATCGAAAATTATAATTCATAAATTATTGGATGTACAAATAAGTTTCCGACGTTTTTTAGAGAGAAATAAGAATTTATTGTAAAAAAAGGTACAAATAATGTGATTCAAAATATTTCCCATCAGTTTTTATTACTTTTGACCATCTTTAGGGTAACAAGTGTATACCCCGTTTAAAAAATTGCTCATCTTTTGAGGCGATCCACGCATCGACCCATTTCTTCAATTCCTCGTAAGAAGTGAAGTGCTGCTCAGCCAGACCATCAATAATCCATCGGAATAGGCGGTAGTTTGAAGGAGCAATGTCTGGTCAATATGGCGGGTGGGGTAGGACGTCCCAATTCAGTGCTGCTAACGTTTCCTTTACGATTTTTGCGACCGAACTTTGTAATGCTGAAAAATGACTTTCTCGTGCCTTTTGGCATTTGTGAAAGTTTAATCTTCAATGTTCGGCTTAATTGTATCAGCTGTTGTTGGTAACGTTCCCCAGTGACGGTTTGATTGTGTTGGAGTAGTTCATAAAAGATTACTCCAAGCTGATCCCACCAAATGCACAGCATTAGTTTCTTACTATGAATGCTTAGCTTGGCCATCGAAGTAGAGGCATGCCCGCGCTTACACTATGTTTTTCTATGCTGTGGGCTGTCGTAATGAATCCACTTTTCATCTCCCGTGACGATTCGATGTAGAAAACCTTTGCGATTTTGCCTTTTGAGCAATTGTTCGCAAGCGAATAAGCGACGCTCGACGTCGCTTAGCGTCAGTTCGTAAGGAACCCAATTTCCTTGCTTTTGAACCATACCGATGGTTTTGATACGTTGTGAAATAGTTTGCTGAGTCACTCCTAACTCTTGTGCTTCTTCTTGCGTTTGGCACGGATCTTCCTTCAGTAAAGCTTCCAATTCTTTGTCACCATACACTTTGGGCCATCCGCTGCGTGTTTTGTCCTCCAAGTGAATATACCACTTTTAAATTTTTGGAACCACTCCCAACAACTTCTCTCACTCAAATTAACATCACCATATGCTTCTATGAGTAGCTGATGTACTTCAGCTGCAGATTGCTTTAAATGAAAGAGATAAATTAACAATTCCCGCAAATAACGCTTACTTGGCTCAAAATTTGACATCTTAACACGATGAAAACTAAGTGGTGCTAGCAAAAAGTCAGAGGTATTAAAAGATTATACTGTTACCAGATATCAACAAATACTATACGAAGTTTTACAGCAGACAATTTCGATGTTATCTTATCGGTGGCGCCATCTTTTCGTAACGGCGGAAACTTATTTGTACAGCTAATAATTAACAATTAAGTAATAATTAATTAATAATTCATAAAACCTTGTATACAGAAAAGAGTTGTAAATAAGTTTCTAAGTGATATTGTATCTTTATTATGCGAGAAACTCTGAGAATTTACGCTGAGTGCTTACGCTCAAGACAAATTATGTCCACATTTTTATTTATGTTTATATATTCAGCACCTCTGTAAGAAAAGAAAACCATATATAATTCTCAAAAGAATTACTTTGCAAAATATAATCTGTAAATTTAATTAGAATAAAAAATATTAGTTAACGATGCTTAGTAATAACATGATTATAAATTTTGACGTTACAGGGAAATATAACGTGCTACTCATATTATGTGCATACTCAATCTGATCGCTCTAGCAGCCTTGCTTCTTTACAGCTCAAAGGGCCATCCTCAAATTGTAGACTGGTTAATAAGATATTACTGTCTAATCCAGATAATATTGCCTAATCCAGAGTGTTGATAGCATAAGTGTAATTACAGTTCTATTATTCGATCATTACAAGAAATAGAATGAAAAAGAAAAAGATTCAAGAATCGAAATCTTATGGACTATAGAAATTATAGTTCAAATATGAATTCTTAAGAATTTTATTTACCTTAAAAGGAGCAAATAAGAAACAGGTCATAAAATTTATCTAATCACTCTAATAATTGTATAGATTCGTTGAAAAATTAGCGATATTTTACCATTTTTATAGTTCGATTTGCAACTTCGAGTGCAAGGAAGTGTATTATAAAGGAGCGCTGTGGTAATAGCAAAGTCTGTAATAATATAAAAATTGCAAAGCACGATTTGAAATAATGTCGAAAGTATTATAAACTAATGAAAGCTATTGCTTTCAGGAAAGGTCTATACTAAACATTTCACAGACAAATGTATAATGTTTACGATAGATAGAAGATTTTTGCTGCAAACCACGCCAGAGCAATGGTTTAAAAGAAAATTTCTTGTTAAAATTACGGAATTGATCTATCACTGACGTTGATTTATTAAAAAATGTTAAAAAATGTTAAAATTTTCACTTTTCGAGGAATATTGATGCGTATCATTCCATTGCTAGCAGTTTTTATTATGTTGAATCCAGTATCGTTAATTTTGATCATGCAAGAAGACGTGGCATAAACACTATTGCAGAACCATATGATGGAAGTAAGGAATTAAGTTTGGGCAGTTTTGGCTAGTCCAAGCCAATTTTAGATATTATAGTGTACTTTAGCAATGGTAATATTTAGTATAGTTAGGAAAAATGTCAGGATTGTAATATTTAAGACTAGAGTCATTTGTGCATACCATTTTTTTAAAGAAAGTCGTCAATATTTTTGCATGAATTTAAAAATCTGAACAAATCATCTATGATACAATCGCGATGAATGAATTGTTTTCTTTGAACTTTTTTGGCATATTATGTATTCTCCATGCTTAATATTTTACTTCTATTAAACTTTTCTTAAATAATAATTATATTTCAGGCTTAGTAAAGCTTTTAACATTTAACTCAATAACCAATAACCATGAAAGTAATAACACAAGTTATTATATTACCGACTTGTAGTTAGAAAATGGAAGATATTTAAATCTATCTCTGTGAAAAGAAAGAAACTCCTAAGAGTGAAACGCTAAGTATTAAACCTCATAACAATACATTTCGCAACTTTAGAATCAATAATAATATTAGAAAGTTAATTAATAATTGTAAAGATAATGATGATAAATGTTTGAAAACAGGAGTGGCATACAAAATAAATTGTAAAGATTGTGATAAATATATAATATTGGACAACCCGAAGCTACGTAAAATAAAGAATATATGAACATCACTGTAGCTTACGAAGCATGAAAGGTACATCCGGGCTAAAAGAACATAGTTTAAAGTTGTTACATTATTTCGATTTTGAAAATGTAAATATTTTAGAACAAAGTATAACAAACAAGGTATATAAAATTTGTATTTCGCATTTAAATTAAGAAAAGGGGGATATTATCCTATAAATGTGATACTAATAAATTTAGAGTGGGGATGAGATGTATAAAGTAGCATGTTCAGTTTTTCAATTTAGTTCAGTTCCTATATAGAGATGTACATTACAAACAGCTTCAATTCAATATCAGGAATGAAGGAGGATTGAGAGAAGAAGTGAAAATTCCGTTCACTTTACATGGGATCGACCTCCCGAATTTTGACCGGGGTTACATTGTTTATTTCTGCCCAATAGATATTGCTGGCGTTTTAGTTACAAGATAATTCAACGTGCAGCAGAGAGAGAACAATAGCTGGAGAGAGTCAGGAGAAAAAAAGCAGCAAGAAGAGATCAGGGAAATAAAAGTGCGAGAGACGAAGAAAGAGCGATAGAAAGTGAGGGACGAAGGGAGTGAGGGAGGGAGGGAGAGAGTGAGAGAGAGAGAGGGCGAGTGAAAGCACAGGAGAATGGTATACATAACTGTGTCCAACTGTATGAAGTTGTATCATACACTCATTTAACATATCTAATTTTTCCATCTCTCTACCCTTTCTTCTATTCTTTCCATTCACTATCCTAAATGGATGTCTCTGCAGTATTCTTTAACTAGCGGGTTTTAGAACATTGCTACCTTGCAGTTAATTCGAGCATAACCTTCTGTCATGTAATTTAACATTGTAATTAAACCGGAAATAATATGAGCTACGTAAACTATATTTATGTTCATAAATTCTCTTTTTTAAATATCTACCTGTTTGCCCAATATAGTATTTATTACGATCCATACAATTAATCTTGTAAACAACTCCTGATTTTAAGCATAAATCATCCCTATCTTTGCAATTATTAAACAATCTACTCAAATTATTGCTATTTTTAAAGAAAATTTGAATGTTATATTTCAGAAAATTTCTTTTAATTCTTTCAGACAATCCTCTAACATATGGCAAGACAATAATTTTGCCTCCGTTAACATCAATTCCTGCACTATGTCTATTTTCGGTATTATCAATGTCAAACAATCTCTCAGCAATTAACCTATTAATAAATTGAATTGGATAACCATTATTAATGAAAGTTTCTCTTACTATCTGTAGATTAACTACAAGATGATTTCATTAGATGTAGTATCTTTGTTTACAAATGTACCTTTAGAGTTGTTAAATGATATTATACAGGAGAAGTGGCATGAAATTAATTTACATGCAAAATTAACAATGAATGAATTTATTAAAGCAATTAATTTAGTTTTTAATAACATAATTTTTTCGTTTGATAATAAATTTTATGAATAACAATACGGATGTCCAATGGGGTCACCTTTGTCACCGGTTATAGATAATTGAGTTATGGAAAAATTAGAAAGTATAGCTTTGTCAAAATTGCTTTTTGAACCAATGATATTTAAGAGATATGTTGATGGTATCTTTACAATTGTTCCGGAAGTTTTTGTGGATGAAAAAAAAATTCAGAAACAAAATTGGAGCTTTAAAAGCGTCATTGATAGAGCAATATAATTATCACATATAAAGATTTTAGACAAATAATTTACAGATATAAAGAGAAATTTTTATTAATAATGGTTATCCAATTGAATTTATTAATAGATTAATTGCTGAGAAATTGTTTGATATTTATAATACCGAAAACAGACATAATGCACGAGTTGATGTTAATAGAGGCAAAATTATTCTCTTACCATATGTTAGAGGATTATATGAAAGAATTAAAAGAAATTTTCGGAAATATAATATTCAAATTTTCTTTAAAACTAGCAATAATTTAAGTAAGTTGTTTAATAATTGCAAAGATAAGGATGATTTATGTTTAAAATCAGGAGTTGTTTACAAGATTAATTGTATGGATCGTAATAAATACTATATTGGGCAAACAGGTAGATATTTAAAAAAGAGAATTTATGAACATAAATATAGTTTACGTAGCTCATATTACTTCCGGTTTAAAGGAGCATTGTTTAAAGTTTTTACATTCTTTTGATTTTGTGAATGTAGATAATTTTTAGTTTAATTTTTATTTTTATTATTTTTGTATATTGATATATTAATGTTAATGTAGATGTGTATTGATATTGTTACGTATTGTTTTCGATTTATTTGATTGGACTGTAAGACCAATGAAAAAATATTGATTAATTTGTATATAAGCAGTTGACAAAAGTACAATTAAAGTATAGAAAACCTAAACCACACTTTTTTTAACTGGATTTATCATTCAATTTCCCCACTATACTGATGTTTCATATACTCTCTGTTTCAAAGTTCTGTCTAATTTACTGACATAAAGTTTTTCTTTTCAATTACTTATAATTCTGATTATTTCTGTTACCTATAGATCGTTTACTGTATGATAGAGCAAAAACTCTATTATTTGTAATTTTTTTGAACTATTATAAGAAATTTCGTACTTACATCAGGAGAATATGTGTTCGGTATAAAGAAATAAAAGGCCGGAATTAGTAACAAAATTTAACTAATTTATTTATTGAACGTATTACTGGCATCGACAACCGCTATTTGTTGAGTGGATAAAAAAGCCGAATTAAGAATGAGATTGAGAATTAATTATTAGGTTGTCAAATATCTCCCGTCCGCTTTTTTGTCTTATGAATTTAGCAGCTATGTATAAAGTTCTAGAGAACACGTATTTGGCAATACGATACATCATTTGAAAAGTCTTGACAGCACGTACAAAACGACGCTATGCATGATCAGTTTGGATATTGCGTTCAAAAGTTATAGACGTGTAAACGTGGAGTTCACTAGCGCCGAAATTCGTGCCATTTTAATGTTTTCCTTTGTCAAAGGCAAATCCGCTAGAAAAACGTTCCGTGAGATTAATGGTGTTTTGGGGGATGGCACGCTATCACTTCGAACCGCAGAGAAATGGTTTCGACGATTCAGAGCCGGTGAAAACGACACCATGGATAACCGAGTCGACGGAAGACCTGTGACGACGAATACTGATCAAATCATGGAATTTATCGAGTTAGACCGGCATGTGGCATATCGTAACATCGCCCAGGAGATGAAAGATAGTCACCAAACCATTTTAAACCATCTGCTTGGTGGTATTGGAAGGGAAGCATCCACTATGAGCTGTTCCCATATGGCCAGACGCTTAATTCTACTATCTACTGTGAACAACTGGACCGATTGAAGCAGGCTATCGATCAGAAGCGCCCACAATTGACCAATAGGAAGGGTGTAGTGTCTTACCAGGACAACGCCAGATAACACAATTCGTTGATGACTCGTCAGAAGTTACGGGAGTTCAGATGGGATGTTTTATCGCATCCACCATATAGCCCAGACATAACGCCAAGTGATTACCACCTGTTCCTGTCCATATCGAATGCCCTTGATGGTGTAAAGTTGGACTCAAAAGAGGCTTGTGAAAAATGGCTGTGCGAGTTCTTCGCAAATAAAGAGAGGGGTTTCTACGAGAGGGGTATTATGAAGTTGCCGTCTAGATGGAAACAGATCATTAAACAAAACAGCGCATATTTGAAGTAAATCCTACCACTGTAACACTTTTTATAAAGCATTGAATGAAGAGCAAAAAAGCGGAAGGGGGATATTTTACAACCTAATATATCCTAATTTTAAATTATCTTTACTAAAATATTTATGTGGTAATTTCTCTTTCAGTAACATTTTCGTACCTATCTTAATTTCGAATTAATGATAACAGTTCAAATTTAATAATATATGAAACTATGTAGGTCTTCAATACCAATTTAATTTTGTTTTGTTATTATTAACTCTAATAACAGTGACGTTTATAAAACTTTATTTATTATCTAACTTTATTTCATTTGTAATTTTATTTCTGCCATAAATAAAATGAAAAATATAGAATATCCAAAAAATATTATAAAACATTTGTATGGCTAAATTCAAACTTTTTCTAAAGCTTTTCTAATTATTTTATAAGAGAATTATAATTACTAAACGTATTAAACTTTCTCAGCTGAGATTTTAATAGTAATATGTACAATATTTATGGTTAAACCTAGTAAAAACTGTTAACATATCTATTTCTTTAATAATATAATTATTATTATATAATAGACGTAAAAACAATATAAATGGTATAAATTTTTTTGTCAAATTTTATCATATTTGATCCATTGTTTGAATACTTTACCCCTTTACAGTTAAAATCTTATTAAAACTTAAATTTTTAATTTCAGAGTAACTTTTGTAATTGTTCTATTACTTTTAAACAAATTTTTTATTTACTGCAATGACTTAACGATAGGTTATGACGCATTTTGTTCTTATAAAAAAGGTTCTCCAACATAAAATTATTTTATATGAAGAAGGTAACCTTCAATATTTCGACTATAAGATACAAATGAATTACTTAACACTATCGATTGAATAGTAACCTATTTCACAGAAAATTTCCCTCAGGAAGGACCCTCATTCTGACAATCTTCTGCATAATCTAACGATCACTGAACTCCTGTAATACGATATAGGCGCAAGTATTTAGACGCTACATATAATGTTGATTCTAATTGAGTCCTTTAAATAGTAAATAAATCTCCTTTTCTTCTTTATCATAAAAATTCCTATTTTTCATTTATGTAAAATATATATGCTCTGATAAATTTAAATTATTTTCTTTTGCTATTTCACTAACCTGGGCATCGTATTTTTCAAATATTCCTAAATAAATATATTTTTCAAATTAAAATAACTAAATCGATTTCATTCTACATAACCTATTTAATATTGCATTACTATGTGCTAAAACATATATGTACATATATAAGCTATTCATTGGGTTTGGAGCGGCTCATTGATTTTATTCTTCATAACCTATTTGATATTGCATTACTATGTGCTAAAACATATATGTACATATATAACCTATTCATTGGGTTTGGAGCGGCTTATTTCATAAATATATTGTGAAGTAATATAATAATTCATAACGGTATTACAAGCCAGTAAGTTTTTGAACGTGCCCATGTCTCCTCCGGACACCAGGAGTCATGAAGTAATGGTTACCTTCCTTTTAGGACAATAATTTGTAAAGGAATGTGAAGTAAACGCTGCACTTTAATCAATCGCGTATTTCCAAATTTAACATTATGTTGGTAATGTACAAATAAATGAATAAGTCATATATAACCTGAACAACTAAAAGAATATGTTTGTAACCCATTTTTCTAGATTGCACATACCGAAGAATAGTTACATGATACCTGTCTAAAGGAATGTTATTTAAATCTATTGCATTTAAAGATCTTTAAAATATATACGAGGTTGGATTTAAATCTATTGCATTAAAAGATCTTTAAAATATATACGAGGTTCGATTGATAAATTTCCGTCCTGACAAAGAAGTGGCGCCACTAGGCCTACCTAGAGGTGGCGTTCTATACTACCATCCTTAGATAGCTTGTAGCTATGGTTTCAGTCCCATCGCCATGTTAGTTTAAGTTTGAGAGCACGCTGAACAAGACGCCTCTGTCTTTTATCGTAAAAGCTGGAAAATCATGCTATCATCAAATACTTTTATTTGAAGGGGTTAACGCCGACGGAAATTAAAGAAGAGATGGTCTCAACACTGGGGACATGCTCCCCATCATATTCAACCGTTAAGCAGTGGGTTTCCGAGTTTAGAAAGGGTCGTATGAGCACCTGTGATGAGCCTCGCTCAAGACGCCCCATTGAGGTCACAACTCCAGATATGATCGAAGAAATCCATCAAATAGGTCAAATCAAGGCGGAAACTTATCAATCCACCCTCGTAAGTCCCTTTCCCTTACCCGAAGGCTCCTCATGCTTCCCCTAATGCATATTAATTATAAATTAGTTAAAGAAGAAAAAAGGATCTGAGTATACGAGGGTGGATTGATAAGTTTCTGGCCTGGCGAAGAAAAACAACGATTTTAAGAAGTGTTTTTTGATTTCTCAACATAATCTTCTTTAAGGCTGATACATTTCTCATAGCGGTTTTCTAGTCTAGTAATGCCATCTCCGTAGACTGATTTGTCAAGCTCCTCAAAATACCCATTTACAGCTTCGATTACTTCTTCAATGTCCGCAAATCTTTTACGGCCAAGCCATTCCTTGAGGTTAGGAAACAGATAGTAGTCACTCGGGGCTAGATCTGGAGAGTAGGGAGGGTGCGGCATCAATTTAAAATTCAGCTCGTTGATTTTATCCATCGCAATGATTGACGTGTGCGCTGGTGCGTTATCGTGATAAAACAAGATTTTTTCTTCGCCAGATGAGGTCGTTTAATTTTCAGTTCGTGGCTCAAATGTTGCAATAAGTCTGCGTAGTATTGACCAGTGATAGTTTTACCTTTTTCAAGGAAATCAATGTATATAATACCTCCCAAAGAAAACAGTAGCCGTAACCTTGTTCACCGAAAAAAATGTTTTTGCCTTCTTTGGAGTTTGTTCCCCTGGTCCAATCCACTGATTAGACTGTTGTTTGGTTTCAGGAGTGTAGTGGTTGACCCAAGTTTTATCAAGGGTTACGAATCGACTCAAAAATTCGCTTGGATTACGCTTATAGAACGCCAAATTTGCCGTAGAAATGTTCTTTCGATTCAATTTTTGGTCAACTGTTAGCAAACGCGGCATCGATCTTGGCCAGAGGTTTTGCATTTACACATGTCGTTGTAAAATATTTTGTAGATGTTCATATGACATCTTACAGATCTCAGCTATCTCACGTACTTTTAATCTGCGGTCTTTCAGCACTATTTGATGGAATTTTTCGATCATATCTAGAGTTGTGACCTCAATGGGGCGTCCTGAGCGAGGCTCATTAGAAGTGCTCGCACGACCCTTTATAAACTGGGAAACCCACTGATGAACGGTTGAATATGATGGGTACGATGTCCCCAATGTTGAGTCCATCTCTTCTTAAATTTCCTTCGGCGTTAACCCCTTCAAATAAAAGTATTTGATGATAGCACGATTTTTCCAGCTTTTCCATTTTTACGAAAAACACAGAGGCGTCTTATTCAGCGTGCTCTCAAGCTTAAACTAACATGGCGATCGGACTGAAACTATAGCTACAAGTTATCTAAAGATGGTACTATAGAACGCCACCTCAAAACCCGAGTCCTCGCGACCTCTGGACGCACTCTAAGCACACTTTTTCGTAATTTTTTGAGCACATTGTGGTAGAATACTTGATTTATGGTTTATCCAAGTGGTACAAACTCTTTGTGGATCACACCTTTGATGTCGAAGAAGCAAATAAACATGGCTTTCACTTTGGATTTGCTCATTCTCACCTTCTTTGACCTTGGAGCTCCAGGAGACAGAAACTGTTGGCTTTGTCGTTTAGTTTCGGGGTCATATTAAATGAATGCAATTAAATGAACTGTCATCACCAGTAGTAGCTCGATCGAGAAGAGTAGGTAGTATCGTAATTTTACAAAACTGAATGCGCATATCGATTCTACGAGCAAAAATACGACAAAAACCTATGTAACATTTTTTTGCCAGAGTTCAATTTGTTAGTGCAAAATAAGGATAAACAAACGTACTCTGGGAAGAGGGCGTTAACTGTGCCAAATACCATGCAAAATCTGGCACAGATATCGAGAAACAAACTGCATCATCCTTTACATAACCAAAAATAAAATTACCCATGTTTTTTCTTTTGCCGATTACAATTGTGTATAACAAATTATTTAAACAAATAATCCCGTAATTTATCTCTTATTGTTTACAATTTTTTATAACACATTATTTAAATAAATAACCTAAATATCGTAATTTTACAAAACTGAATGTGGATAGCGATTCTACGGGCAAAAACACGATAAAAACCTATGTAACATTTTTTTATTTTTAGCAATTTTTTGAGAAAATTTTTGGCAATATTTTAAGTTTTTTTAGCAACTAACATTCAATTGTTGGTCAACTTAACCACCTATTATACCCACCTGATTTGAGACTCCTAACTACTTCCTATTTCTGAAATTAAAAATGGACTTATTAAGCAACAGTTTTGCATCGATATACGGAATAAAACAAATTGTGACAACGAAATTAAAAAGTATTCCAAAAGAAGAGTTCTTAAAAGACATGAAGAGACTGGAAGACCATGCAAACTTGTGTATTACTTCTAATGGATACTATTTTGAATAAAAACTTTGTTAAAATTTTTTTATACATTTATTGAGTCATTTGTACCCCCAGTCTTAAAACTTTTGTAACTTACTGTACGTGTCGATTTTTCAGAATGATCATCAAAACATTTACCCATTGTAACGGGGTTCTTAGACACTACAGTTGTTTTATCAATTAAATGTCTAACCGGTATTAAATCTTCGTTAACAGAGAGGAAGGGTCCCTCAATGGATTAGATTAATTTACACTTAACCTTTTTAGACTGTACGGCCCTTCGAAATTATCCACAAACTTACCTTTATCCCTATAGTCCTTTTTCTTAGATTAATTATTGTAATAAGGAAAATTCCTAAAAAGAAAAGGAGGGAAACCGACGGATTATCAAAACGAGATCTATATAAAAAAAATAACAAGATAAATAATTTATATATAAATTTAAAGATCAAAAAGAAAAATTTGCTTATTCAAAAATAAAATTATAATAAATTCTATTGTATACCCCACAAACTATATGTTTGTGAATTTTTTTGTACCGAAGCATAATATAATGTAGTTTAATTTATTGAAATATTGATGTAAATATTCCAAATCATTTGAATATTTCGTGATTAATTTTTTTAATCTCTTGGAAAATTACAAAAATCTTCTTTAATAAAAACATTGTGTTCTTGAGCTCAGAAAAATAGATATGAACTAGTAAAAAGTCATCCAATTTTCAAATCTACGTGTGATTATATCTACGAGATGTTTCAAAAAAATAACGAGAATTTTCGTTTTATGAAAAAAATATTTATTCATTCATCAATATCTATTTTGTGCTCTTCAAAATAATCCCCCTTGGTTAGAATGCACTTGTGCAAACGCTTTCTCCAATCCTCGAAACAGTTTTGAAACTCGATTTTTCTAATAGTTATTAGCTCTTTCAGCGATTCGCTTTTAATGTTATCTATGCTTGGAAATCGACGGCCTTTTAATGTTGTCTTTATTTTTGGAAATAGAAAAAAGTCACAGGGAGCCATGTCTGGAGAATATGGAGGCTGAGGCATCGTTAAAGATTTGTTTTTGGTCAAAAATTCATGAACAAGCAATGAAGTGTGAGCAGGTGCATTATCGTGGTGCAAATACCACGAATTGTTTTGTCGCAAATCCTGGAATTTTTTCGAATTTCTTCACGCAAGCGGCGTTGAACTTATAGGTAGTAGTTTTTATTGATGGTTTGACCTTGTGGCAAAAATTTATGATGCACTATGCCATTAAAATCGAAGAACACAGTGAGCATAAACTTGACATTTAACAGCACTCGTCGAGTCTTTTTCGGTCTTAGCGATCCAGAATGCCTCCACTGGGATGGTTGAGCTTTAGGTTTGACATCATATCCGTAAACCAATGTTTTGTCAACTGTTAGAAAACTTTTTAGTAGTTCTGCATCATTATTAACTTCATTTAGCGACTCTTGAGTAACTTCCATTTACCGTTACTTTTGTTCGAAATTCAACAATTTTGGCACAAATTTTGCTGCCATACGTTTCATATCTGAAACATCCGAAAAAAATTTCATGGCATAAGCCAACTGGTATGCCAACATCATCAGCGAGTTTTCTGATTGTGATTCAACGATCTTTCATAACCATCATAAAGGAAAATCGCCGACTTCGAAAGAAAACATCTAACGTTAACGACTACCACTAAAAAAGTAAACAATGAATGTTGCTGAAAATTTTATCGTACTTCAAGGGCATGCGTACTAACATAATAAAAAATATTGCATAGAGGCCGATGATCACTGAATTATAATTAATTTTTAGTTATTAAAATTTAATTATATAAATTTAATTATAATAAATTTTTAGTTCGCTAACTTAATTATCTGTTTTCACCATTCAGAGATATTTTTTCTATTACTTATTTTTTAATTATAGCAATAACCAATAAACTTCGGTTAACAAGCGCCATAAACGGTGTGAACATTCTAACTTTTTCAATCCAGAAAAATCATTTTTTCGACGTGTCCTTTGTACTATTTTGATTTTAAAAAAAGTATAGCAGAAACTTCTCGACTACTTCAAGAATGTTATGGCGAACAAGCTATATCGCTTACAACATGTAAAGAGTGGATACAAGAGTTTAGACGTGAAGATACAGATGTTAATGACAAAGAACTTTCTGGACAACCGAAAAAGATTGAAGATAGTGAATTGCAAGCATGATTGGACGAAAACTCAGCTCAAACGCAGAAAGAACTAGCTAATAAGTTAGGAGTCAGTGACAGAGCAGTGGGCAAATGTTCACATGCGACGGAAAGAATCATAAAGAAGGAAACCCGAAATTTCCCATAGAAGTTCAAACGCCAAATTTCTCATAGAAGTCGTCCTGACATACCCGGACATCGTTCTTTACCGACTAAACACAATGGTCCCCGTACAAGTTGTTTAAAACACCGATGCATCGTATTCTGTAATGGGGCGTTCGATCCAATCACCTACCATGGTCGTGCCCGATCACACGCCTCGTTATAAAGATTTGTAGCCCCTGTAGCGCGGACATCCCCAAAGAATTCGGGCACAGAATTTTATGTTTTATAGGAATTTTCCATAATATTAATGCATAAAATTGAAAATAAATTAAAAACACAATATTGATTAATGAATATAGAAATATTATTTTTTATTAACAACTATCTTACACTAAATCAAGTCTTCAATTGAAACAAATTATTAGCTGCCAATTATAAGTAATTTACAAAGCGCTACAGAGCCCGTAGCTGGTAATACTATACATCATTTGAAAAGTCTTGACAGAACGTACAAAAGGACGCTATGCATGATTAGTTTGGATATTGCGTTCAAAAGTTATAGACGTGTAATCATGGAGTTCACTAACGCCTAAATTCGCTCTATTTTAAAGTTTTCCTTCGTCAAAGGCAAATCCGCTAGAGAAACATTCTGTAAGATTAATGGTGTTTTGGGGGATGGCACGCTATCATGTCGAACCGCAGTGGAACGGTTTCGACGATTCAGAGCCGGTGAAAACGATACCGTGGATAAGCCAGCCGTCGCAAGACCTGTGACGACGAATACCTGTCAAATCATGGAATTGATCGAGTTAAACCGTCATGTGGCACCTTGTGACCCGGCATATGATCGCCCAGGAAATGTTAGTCAACAAACCATTTGAAACCATTTCCAAAAGGCTGGATACAAAAAACGCTTGATGTTTCGGTGCCGCATGATTTGACGCAAAAAAACCTTCTGGACCGAATCAATGCCTGCGATGTGCTACTGAAACGGAACGAACTTGACCCATTTTTGAAGCGGATGGTGACTGACGACGAAAAATGGTTCACATACGACAATATCAAGCGAAAACGGTAGTGGTTGAAGGCCGATGAATCGTCCCAAACAGTGGCCAAGCCGGAATTGACGGCCATGAAGGTTTTGCTGTGTGTTTGGTGGGATTGGAAGGGAAGCATCCATTATGAGCTGTTCCCATACGGCCAGACGCTTAATTCTACTATCTACTGTGAACAACTGGACCGATTGAAGCAGGCTATCGACCAGAAGCGCCCACAATTGACCAATAGGAAGGGTGTAGTGTCCCACCAGGACAACGCCAGACAACACAATTCGTTGATGACTCGTCAGAAGCTACGGGAGTTCAGATGGGATGTTTTATCGCATCCACCATATAGCCGAGACATAACGCCAAGTGATTACCACCTGTTCCTATCCATATCGAATGTCCTTGATGGTGTAAAGTTGGACTCAAAAGAGGCTTGTGAAAAGTGGTTGTGCGAGTTCTTCGCAAATAAAGAGAGGGGTTTCTACGAGAGGGGCATTATGAAGTTGCCGTCTAGATGGAAACTGATCATTAAACAAAACAGCGCATATTTGAAGTAAATCCTACCACTGTAACACTTTTTATAAAGCATTGAATGAAGAGCAAAAAAGCGGAAGGGGGATATATTACAACCTAATATATCCTAATTTTAAATTATCTTTACTAAAATATTTATGTGGTAATTTCTCTTTCAGTAACATTTTCGTACCTATCTTAATTTCGAATTAATGATAACAGTTCAAATTTAATAATATATGAAACTATGTAGGTCTTCAATACCAATTTAATTTTGTTATTGAAGATATAATCTAATATGATATGATACGATATATATATATATATATATATATATATATATATATTGCAGCTTGGCAAAACATACACGTTAATAGTATATTGTTAATAGTATTCGTACGTTAATAATATAATAGCGCGAAATAAGCCTTCGAAGCGTCAATGTCTCTAGTCTCGACCGTTAAAATAAAAATTATAATATTATATAATAAATCCTCGAATATTATTCTCGAGAGCAGAGGACGAATGTCTGCGAAAAGCCTCGGCCCGACGCGCCAAACGTAAACATATAGAAGGTAATACTGCTGGTGCTCGGCCTGTGATGAAGGAGAGCAAAGCAGAGAGAAAAAGAACTTCAGCCCCGGCGTACCAAAGAGGCGCCAGGCTCGAAGATGAAGAGATCACACAGAGACACGGCAATCACCGTACGTCACGCGTGGTCAGCTTGCCACAGCTGCGGCCGCGATACCTTTAAGTAGCATAAGGACGTAGCGGGGGGTCACAAGCCGCCGAAAAGGCGTTAGGTTCAAGAGAGCACGCGAGCTCGATCTTTTTGCGCTCAACTGCCTGCCAGTACTGACGTTCGAAAAGAGGACCTCCCCTGCCGTGGACCGAACTTCATCTAGAGAAAGGGTGAGTACCAAAAGGAGCTCTCCTGCCATGGGCTGAACATCATCTAGAGAAAGGGTGAATATGGCGATTGCCGTTTTATTAACTTAGACGTTAATAGATGACGTGCGGGGCGCGTATGGTTGCTACTAAGCACTGTTTGTATTTACTGTCGTGTTGCGTACTTAAAGACATTTAAGAGGTACTGTCCTTCTATCCGGAGTTTATTGATTAGACATGTCGATTCGATCAGTGCGGGAGATCGGCGCGGAAGTACGTTTTACGGCGGGTGAATAATTTAAGGTTTAGGACAGACGGCGATATTAGGTTACGTATGCACACTCTGGGGGAGTAACGCGGTGCAATCGCCTTCGTCCCGTTCTCCTTCAAGGGAACAGGAGCGACTACCGTACATAGGCTATCGTGATTCGATCGGTTCGGTTAACGAAATCCCGTAGAGGATGGAAAGGCATGAGAGGAGCGAGCGGTGTGGCGCATCCGCCACTTTGTCGTAGACCCGGGACGGGTGATTCGCGAAAGATTGGTAAGGCTTCGCGCTTATGGACCAGCAAATCTAGTTCGTAGATTTAGTAGGGCAGTTTCCTAACGCTAGGGGCTGATGTGGCCCGCTCGATCGGCGGTATCGGACCGGTTGCCGCGGTAGTGAGTGGGTGTGCTAGATACCGCAAACGGAGACGTCCGTCTTTACCACTTTTTATTAGCTTTAAGGATATAAGGGGGTATATTTAGGAAGCAAGAACGAATGGTGCGCGATATTCGAGCTCAACGACAAGGCATTAAAGTAGGTATTATTAGAAGGCTACCTGATGTATAGGCTACCAAAATTATCGGTTACGAGATGTACAGGCTGCCGAATGTGTTGGCTACCGACTAGGTAGTAATAAACTTTGTTAACTTGAAGTAACGGGTGTAGTTTATACATACATACTCTCGAACCCTCCTCATACCTTTATAGCTAGCCTAGGTCATTTGAGAGAGTGCTGGACGGGATTCACAAGGAAAAGCGGTTTAGACTCCGACGCGGAAGCGTCTAGCGCCTGCGTATTAAGGTAAGGAATTAACTCCGTCGGCAATCTGGTGCCTTACGGCGGTCTACCGTACAGTTGTGGCCAGGTCGAATCAGGAAAACCGTTATAATTTATATTATATATATATATATATATAGATATATATATGTAATGATATATATACATATATATTTTGAATTCGTAAAAACTAAGATCATAACAATATGAAATCACAGTATTCTTACTTTAAGATTCTAGTTCTAATATATAAAACTATTTAATAAATATCAACGTAGGTTGCACTCACTTGAATAAATGAATAAATAGTTTGATCACTGGGTCTATCAGTAATTAGGAACTTCATATTTTTATATTCAATTTCTGCAGGTGCTGGTCTAATATCTTTTACTCTCATATTGCTCATTTCTTTTCTAGTTCCGCCAGATATGGAAAAACTGTATTATTATGGGGAAGTCACAGACACTCGTTAAAAGAACATTAAAAGAAATAAAACAACGGTGACGACTTCTTAATCAGTAAATAATAGATTAGAATTACATGAAACTAAAATTATGTGATTGATTCTTAGAAATCCAAACGTTCTTGTAAACTCTGAAATTAGAATTATCAACTGTCCAATATTTTATAACTTCTCAAGCAAGATAATGAATACTTAGGTTGATTGTCTGAAAATTGAATAAAAATACATTTTATTAATAATTCTTGATTGTAGCAGAATAATTAAAATTAAACATCAACACAAAAATTCAATCAATTGAGATAAAATAATTTGTTTTGATTTTTTCGTTCTGTCTGATATTTCTATTTTCCAACAATTTACCATGTGTAACATACATTTATAAAATTTACATATTGGCCTTTTAAAAATAACTGACTCAATTCTGATTCACTCTTTTATAAACATATTTGTAATGTTGTTCGTGATTTTGTGACGCAAAAATTTGTCAAGCATTGTTCCTATAATTGTTCAGATAATGATAAGTGTCCACATTAACGCAAGTTTTATACACAGATCTCATCCTGCAGGCAAATAAATTTTTATTTGCAAATACGTCTACTATCATTAAAGTTGCAAATATTTCTATTAATAATACTAAGAATTTTTAATAAACGTTAAATATATAAGGATATTATAGCTTGACATAATAAAATAATTCGAATTAATATTCATAAATAAAAAGGTCAACGGTACCATAATTAGGCAAATAACAAATTATGAATTTCAATATTAATATAAGAATGGATTTATGCAGTTGGAACATGAATTTGAAGTATTACTTCATAAAGATCCCTGTGAAACACAAGAAGAAATTGTTGAATCGTTGGCAATAACACACAGAGCCTCTAAAATATGAAATTGGGTACCAAGCCAACATATAGTGAGGAGCGTCTGTTGACATTAAAATTGTTTTCAAGGGGTCAAAGGAGTTCATTTTTCAAAGATGTTTTTCAAAAAAGGCGATTTATTTTTTGTGAAAACGAAAACAGCATCTATTACGACAGTACAAAACATAATATAAAGTTTATAAAGCTCTATGCTTCAGGAACTTTCAAGCTAAATTGAGAAATATATGCAAACAAGATGAGCCTTTGTATTTGGTGGTATCAGAGGGATGTAATCGACTATGATCCGCTCAAAACAGATCAAATAGTCGATAAACTATTCTATCGCATAAAATTCGTACATTTGAAATGAGCATTGTGAGAAAAATAGACAACATTCATTTTCCACGATGACAATGTGTGACTGCACGTTTATTCATACATTCAAAACTATTTAGAGCACTGGATGAGAAATTCTGTCACGCCTTATTGCATAGACCATGCTCCTTCAGTTTAAAACTTTTTTAAGTCGATGTAGAATACCCTCACTGAACTACACTTGACTTAACCTGATAGTATCAAAAATTTCCTTTAATCCTTTCTAGACACAAAAGAGGAGTTTTTTCGGTAATATTGGTAATCTGCTTAATTATAGACAAACGCTTTAGCTAGTCATTTGTAATATGCTGAATAATTATTTTTTCATTTTTTTTATCCAAATAATTCCAGAATTTATATCGAAAATGTAGACTTTTTAAATTTCAGATCTATTATTATTATTATTATTGTTGTAGTAGTCGTTGTCGTTCTTATTATTATTATTATTATTATTATTATTATTATTATTATTTAGGGCGACGGTTGAACATCGTCCAGCCAGATAGATTTTCGCGAGAAAGGATCACGAGAAGTGTTCCCAGGCGCTAGAACGCGGACAATTACCAAGGAGCGCAACGATTTGCGAGCGCGCGAAAGCGGTAACGGAAGCTACAATGCATATGATCCGTAAATCCTGCAGGCAAGCGATGCCCAGGAAATTCGCCGTCCGACTTATTGGTAGACGAACGAACTCGCGGAGCTGCGGCGGAAATGCCTGCGGCTGTGCCACATAGCCAAAGGGCTCAAAGGTGCGATCGCGATTCCGCTTTTAAGATCGCCCAACATCACGAGCCATCAAAGCTAGTAAACACGGATAGTGTAAAAATCTGGGAGAAGATCTGAACAACGATCTATGGGGATTGGGGTACAAAATCATACCAGCAAATTAGGCATGTTTCGTAAAAACATGCTTATGAGCGCGGAAGTGATGGACGGCAACATGAATACCCCATTCCCCACTCATCCCCAACGAGGGGATGAGCTCCTGGCTCCCGAGGACCCTGAGGTAGCGCCCTTCAAACGGGCGGATATAGAGAATACATTGCGCTCCCTGAAGAACAACAAGGCGCCAGGACCCGACGGACTTCCGACGGAAGTATTGAAAACGTTGGTACAGAGCCATCCCGAACTTTTGCTTGGCATATACAAGTCGTGCCTTTGCGCGGGAATATTTTATCCCCGCTGGAAAGAGGCGAGACTTGTGCTGATAAGCAATGGCATGGGACATTCTAGAGCTCCGACGGCGTACAGACCCTTATACATGACACTGCCGAGAAACTCCTGGAAAAGTTGGTGAGATCCCGCCTACAAGCAACGCTTTTTACATCCAGCGACCTTTCCAAGAGGCAGTTTGGTTTTTGGAGAGGGCGGTCCACGATAGATGCTGTTCAAGAGGTAGTGGAGGAGGCCAAGACTACGGAGTCGGGGAATCACTTCTCCCGACCTGTTTCTTCTGGTGACACTTGATGTCAAAAACGCCTTCAATTCGGTTAGGTGGACAGATGTGCTGGGGGCACTGGAGAAGGACTTCAATGTACCTAGGTACCTACTCCAGATAATCGGAGCTTCTTTGAAGGACAGGTGCAACCTGAGTCCCTACCTATGGAATATTTCCTATGACGGGATCCTTCGGTGAGACATGCTCTCTGATCGGGTATGCGGTTAACGTGGCAGCTGTTATTATTGCGCACAATAGGGCGCTGGAACAGACACGCCTTGATAAGACCATGCGCCATTGGATGGGTGATCACGGGCTGAAACTAGCGGAAGCCGAAACTGAGATCCTCCGCTCCTCACAAAACGGCGAGATGTCGATGTCGGTTCTAACCAAGGCATCTGTCAAGTACCTGGGAGCGATGCTAAATACGAAGCCCACCTTCTGGGAACGTATTCGGAGATCGGCGGACAAGGCGACGGTAGTCGGCCTCCTTTTACAGAGTCATGGTTAACGTAAGAGGAGCACGTCCTTGCATCAGGCGGCTGCTACTAGGAGCTGCTGAGTCCGTCATGCTTTACGGTGCCGAAGTCTGGGCCGATGCACTACAATACCAAAAGTATCGCAGGCGCATGGCGGCTCTACAGAGGAGATGCACTCTTCGTGTAGCGTGTTCGTATCACACGGTCTCGGAAGCGGCCTCCCTAGTGGTTGCAGGAGTGATCCCCGTAGACCTCCTGGCCCAGGAGCAGAAGTTCGTCCACCAGATGAACAGGACACTTCGCCAAGACGAAGCGAAGCAGCAAGCCAGAGAGCATTCGCTGGCTTGATGGCAGAACAGCTGGGAGCAAGATACGCGCGGAAGGTGGACCTCCAGACTTATAAGTCAGGTGGCCCCGTGAATCGGTCGGCAATACGGGGGGGGTAAATTACTATTTCACTCAGATGCTGACCAGCCACGGGTACTTCCGCGCGTACTTGCACAAGATGGACAAAGTCGCGGATCCAGGTTGTATATACTGTGGATCCGCAAAAGACGATGCCCATCATATATTTTTTGTATCCGGGCAGTGCGAACAGCAGAGGGTGCTACTGGGGGAAGATGCTGGAAGGGTTACTCCGGAAGGCATCGTCCTCCTGATGCTCTCCTGCTAGGCGCAATGGGGAATGACTGCCTATTTCGTCGAGGATATCCTCCGACAGAAGAAGGCGGGCCTTCCCGAGATTCTTGTATTTGGCTGGAATCTGGTGCCACTCAAAGGCGAACATCCTAGTCCCCTCCCCCGAAGTAATGCCTAACGGCGGTTTCCGGGGTGGGGAGTTGAGCCAGGGAGCAGTGCATGCCTGCCGACTCCAGCTTACAGCTCTTTTCAGAGCTGCGGGGAGCAGTCGAGAGAATGCATCAAGGAGATAGTTGTTTAGTGAGTATGCCTCTGTGTTGGTGATTTCCACAGACCCAGGGACCGGTCTTCGGGATCCATAAAGGATTTTTCTCCTCCTCTATAAACAATTATTATTATTGTTATTATTATTATTATATTGTACTTATGCCGACATTCTTTATAATATAATATATTAGCTAAAATAATGACAGTCAGACTGTCTTTGTTTATATTCACCCCCGTAGAATCTGAAATAAAACTTATTACTACAATAAATTATATTAAAATTAAAGATAAAAATAAAATAAATAATAAAATAAAAATAAAAATAAAATAATAAATAAAATAAAAATAATAAAAGTAATATTCTGTTAGTAAACGACAACCTGACTGCCCCAACCACCTTAAATTTACAATCGCCTTGGTGTCCTATGTTCCGATGTTTCGAACCGCTATGTTTAATTGTCAGGAACTAAACTGTTAGGCGGTGAATATATGACGTCAGTCTGACTGACATTATTTTTGCTAATATTTTTTTATACAGCCTGTAAGACCGATAAAAATATTTATTAATGTAACTTAGAGATGTAAATTTCCTTGAACCTTACAATTATCAAACTAACTAATGTATCAGGGATACTATGGACAAATTTAATGTTTTATCACGCATATAAAAATTGAAAACCAAATCAAATGGTATGTTTCAATCTGATTATGATGAAACTAGAGGCTTTCATATATGATTTTGACCAGTTTGTACTGGGTCGTTTGTATAGTCTGGTTGGCTATGTTACTTTATATTTTGTGCGCTTCAATTTCTTAGAGTAAAGTTTTAAAAACGAATGACATTCTTTTGCTGTTAATAATAAGGGGTCTCAACTAATATCTAATATGAAAAAATCAGAGTGGTAGAAAGCAATCACAGCAACGACCATGTGGATGCCTCAGAGGCTAAGGACAACTCGCAATTTCCTCCCGAAGGAGGTGGAGTGGATATTAAGTCCAGTCCCCAATCCCAAGGTGGTAGCGATCGTTCCGAGGAGACTAACTTGGCCGCTAGCGTACTAGCGATATGTACCGATGGCTCGGGCACACCGGTCGACTTTCCCGAGTACTTAGTCTAACCCACATACGCGGAGCGCTGGAGACCCCGCCCTTGCTCTTTAAAGAACTCAAAAATCCTAAGGAGGGGGACGGCAGAGATACAGTGTCTTGGAAGTCTGAAGGTTAAACCTCGTGACATGTGTCGTGGTGTATGAGGATTATCCGAAGACACCCATCACCACGGAAATGTTTTCAGCGTGTTTCGAGGCTGTGTCGAAGATGATGTACAGTGCGCCAACTGATACATGGCCTAGGTTTGATGTCTCCTGCAGAGGGAGAGCAATCGTTATGGTGGTCAACAACCTGGAGGCGTAGGAGTAGCTAGCCGAAAGACTAGCCAATGTGGACTTAACCTGAGGAGAATCTAAGCTGAAAATGGGGAATGTGGAGCTCCTTCAGGCCAGACTGAAGGCGGTAACCTGGATACCGGGTCTCCTGGCGAACCCGTCAACCGTCTTGAAACGACTGGAGGGGCACAACCCTATCCTAAAGATAAAGACACGTTCTTGGAAGCTCGTCAAAACTCAGGTATGAGAGAAAGAGATGTACAGCGCGGGGGATAAACATCTTCTGCTGTCCATGCCGGAATCGCAAGTCGGTTTACTGGTGGCTCTTGCTCACAGGTCCTGGTACCTCATGAGCAGGATCACTTTGAAAGTGAACCGCCGTGAGAAACAGGTGCCAGAGGACCCTTTCTACACCCCCTTATGGGGATCTTACAAGGCACCCTCAATGTGGAGGACAGGTGCTGCGGATAGACAGGTCTGACTGTTAACCCAAGACCGACTGTTAACCCAAGTCAACCCAAGAAGACTGAAGTCACAGTCTGCACCAAAAAATACAAATGGAATAGAGAATGTAATTTGACTCTAGGAGATCAACAGCAAAAATATATCACCACAATTTATGATGAAATCAAGATATCGGCCAAGATGATAATAACAATTTAACGATCTTTACATACTAGAGATTTAGAAAGAATCGAATGTCGTGAATGACTATCTTTAAATTCCATTTAAGTCTTTTGAACGTCCTATTCATCAACTTTTATAACGATGACCAAACATAGGATTCTTTGGTCTTAAATTAGGAATTTTATTATAAACACAAAATTGTATGCAATTTCTAAATAAAATAAGAAAGGAATCGGTAATATGAATATTCTTTGGAAAAATCTGTTTGAATAGAAATGATTTTAAAGAAAAATTCAAGTCCAACATTTCAACTCCACCTATTCTGCAACTTTTTTTTAATACTTTTTAATTCTTACCTTGCTTGAGAAATCTTGATAAAAGAGAATGCTTCAACTTGAAATAACCTTTGATGCTCCCATCGACATATCACTTTGAACGTAAAATTCTTGGCTTTTGTCATTTTCAGAGTAAAAAAATTGTGTTTCTGTTCTAAAACGTTAGCCTTCAAATTCAAAAATCGAGTTCAAAGTCAAATGCAAACTTAACATCCGACTCCCTTCTTAATATCCAAAAGTTTTTCTGCACCAAAGTTTCTCTGATTGGGGCCTCACAGTATGAGATATTTACATGTATCAAGTAAAATGGGACACCTATATATATATATATATATATATATATATATATATATATATATATATCATAACGGGACTTCCTTACAGCTGCGTGCCGTTTTGAATATGCGGGTAAATAGTTTTCTGCCTAGTAGTCATCCAGCCTCTCGTGCCGTATATAATATTGATTTATTACCTTACCTTGTCTTCGGAGGGCTGGTGTCTTCCTGAAAAGTGGGAGGGTACATGTGTGCCACATGAATGAGGCGTATGTTCCATTTGCCCTAACAATTAAATATTTTTTGAATTCCTCACAATGGTACAATTGGTCCGACAAAACAGACATTGGACGGCAGCTGAGACAGGGGTCTGAATGCAAGATGTATGCGGTTCGCTTAATCTTTTCGCGTCAGTGGTCAAAAGTGGCCACGGCAGGCTCACCAGGGTCGCGAATTCCACACGGTGTGGATGACTGAGGATGACTACGATAAAGCGCACTAAGAACTAAGATAACGCGATTATTAATAATAATACAGACGAGATTACTCTAGGGAGCTGTAGACCCCGTACACTTAGCGAAAAATATACTCGGGGACGGAGCAAACTCCTTCGGCGATGTATTGTACGCCGTGGCTAATGTCTCGGCATGATCACTCCCAGCTTCTCTTTCGGTTATCTGGCCTTGCAATCGCGCCTCTCACACGGGACATGGATTTGTCCACGTGAACAGGAATCGAGGTCAACTTCACCGCTCTGCACTCGATCGCTTCTAGCAGCCCTGCTTCTTGGCTACTTCACACCTTAAGACGAGAAAACTGTTGCTTCTTTGGGCTCCAAAACGCAAGAGAGAGAAGTCTTCTTCCCCGATCATTGCCACAACTCGACAGTAGACCACTGTAAGGCTTCAGATTGCCGACGGTGTTAATTCTTTACCTTAATACCCAGGCGCCAGAGGCTTACGCGTCAACATGTAAACCCCTTTACGTTGTGAGACCCATCCAGAACTCTCTCAAATGACCTCGCCTAGCTATAAAGGTATTAAGAGGGCTCTAGGGTCTGTAACTATAGAATACGCCGTTTATTTGAAGTTAACAAAGTTTATTACTATCTAGTTGGTAGCCTACACATTCAGTAGCCTTTACAGTCGGTAGCCTATGCGTCAGATAGCCTACAATACCGGTAGCCTATACATCAGGTAGCCCTCTAATAATACCTGCTTTCATACCTCGTCGTTAGGCTCGAGTTTCGTGTCCTAATTCTACCCCCTTATATCCTAATTAAAGCTAATAAAAAGTGGTAAAGACGGAAATCTCCGTTGGCGGTATTCGTGACATCCACTCGCTCGACCAGGCCACATCAACCCCTAGCGCTAGGAAACTGCCCGAGTAACGCCTCGGTCCAACTACGCGGGATTTGCCCGTCACACTTCCACAGGTCGTCCAGACCTGGTGACGCCCGATTCCGTGCCACCTGCTGAACTTACTCACTAATGTAATGCTAAATCTACGACCTAGGTCCGCTGGCCCGTATGTGCGAAGCCTGATATATCTTTTGCGCATAGCCCATCGCGCGTCTACGATAAGATGGCGAATGCGCCACAGCGCTCGCTCCTCTCGTCCCTTATCACCCTCTACGGGATTTCGTTAACCGAGCCGGTAGAATCAGGATAGACGATCTACGGTAGCCGCTCCCGTTCTCTTTCAGAAGAACAGTATGGTAGCCAGACAAAGGTAGTCGCGGTGTCGATAGTCACTGTGCCGGTAACCGCTTCCGTTATCTTTCAAGAGAACAGGACGAGAGCCTCACGACCGACTCGAAATCTGCGTGACGAAAGCAACTGCACCGCGTTATTCTCCCAGACTGAGCACACATAACCCGATATCACCATCCATCCCAAAACTTACGTAATTCCACCGCCGTAAAACGTGCTTCCGCTCCGATCTCCCGCACTGATCAGCTCGACAAGTTTATCAAAAAATTCCGGATAGAAGGACAGTACCTTTTAAATATCTTTATTTAAGTACGCAACACGACAGTAAATAAAAACGGTGCTTATTAGCAGCATACAGGCCCGCGCGTCACCTATTAACGCCTAATTTAATAAAACGGCAGTCGCCGTACTCACCCTTTCTCTAGACTAAGTTAGGCTCACGGCAAGCAAAGTCCTCTTTTCGAACGTCTGTACTGGCAGGCGGTCGAGTGCAAAAGAACAAGCTGAGTACGTGACGTACGTGATCGCTGTATCTCTGTGTGACCTCTTTATCTTCGAACTAGGCGCCTCTTGTTTACGCAGCGGCTGAAGTTCTTCTTCTCTCTGCTTTGCTCTCCTTCTTCGCGGGCCGAGTGCCAGCGGTCTTGACTAGTGTATGTTACATTTGGAGCGTCGGGCCGATGATTTCGGCAGAAATTCGTCGTCTTATGCACTCGACTTCTCAATTTGTTGGGAATAACATTCGAGCATTTATTATATGATATTGTATTAACTGTAGAAACAAGTTTCCACCGTTTTGAAAAGATGGCACCACCGATAAGATAACATCGAAATTGTCAGCTGTAAAAAAGTCGTATAGTATATGATGACATCTGGAAACAGTATAACCTTTTAATACTTCTAACTTTTTTCTAACATCACTTACTTTACATCGTGTTAAGATGTCAAGGTTTAAGCCAAGTAAGTGTCATTCTTGGCAATTGTTAATTTACTTCTTTCATTTAAATCAATCTGCAGCTGAAGCACATCGGCTACTCATAGAATCATATGGTGATGTTAATTTGAGTGAGAGAAGTTGTCGGGAGTGGTTTCAACAATTTAAAAGTGGTATTCTCACTTGGAGGACAAAACACGCAGCGGAAGGCCCAAAGTGTATGTTGACAAAGAATTAGAAGCTTTACTGGAGGAAGAGCCGTGCCACACGCAAGAGGAAACACAAGAGTTAGGAATGACTCAGCAAGCTATTTCACAACATATCAAAACCATGGGTATGGTTCAAAAGCAAGAAAATTGGGTTCCTTACGAACTGACGCTAAGCGACGTCGAGCGTCGCTTATTGGCTTGCGAACAATTGCTCAAAAGGCAAAATCGCAAAGGATTTCTACATCGAATCGTGACGGTAGACGGAAAGTGGATTCACTACGACAACACAAAGGGTAGAAAGTCATGGGGTAAGCCCGGGCATGCCTCTACTTCGATGGTCAAGCCAAACATTCATGGCAAGAAGCTAATGCTGTGCATTTGGTGGGATCAACTTGGAGTAATCTATTACGAACTACTCCAACATGATCGAACCATCACCGGGGAACGCTATCAACAACAGCTGATGCAAGTGAGGCGAGCATTGAAAATTAAACGTTCATAATATGCCAAAACGGTCGATAAAGTCATTTTTCAGCATGACAACGCTCGGCCACATGTTGCAAAAACCGTAAAGGAAACGTTAGAGGCACTGAATTTGGACGTCCTGTTCCACCCGCCGTATTAATCAGACGACGTATTCATCGTTGCTTCAGACTACCACCTATTCCGGTCGCTGACTCATGGTCTGGCTGAACAGCACTTCACTTCTTACGAGAAATTGAAAAAGTGGGTCGATTCGTGGATCGCCTCAAAAGACGAGGAATTTTTTAGACGGGGTATCCACTTGCTGCCCGAAAGTTTGTCAAAAGTAGTAGAAAGTGATGGGCAATATTTTGAATGACATGATTTGTACCTTTTCTACAATAAAAACCGAATAATTGTACACCGAATAATTTTAATTTTAACGGTCCAGACTCGAGATCTTGACGCTTTGGAGGCTTATTTTGTGTTTTCCTATTAACGTGTGTGTTTTGCTACGTTACTATATATATGCTGATGCGAAAATTAATGCCATATATAATAAATCATAATACGAAATAACAATTAGATAACTAAATGAATTTAACTGGATAGCAAAGTCCGTATTACACAGGTAAGAAATCGGACGGAGTAGTTCAGCCGTTGGGTGTTTGGACTACCTGAAAGGTTCCTGAATTAATTCGATAAATTATACAGATGCGACCAGTAATAAACAAGTCTCATTGAAAATATCCCGAATTCAGTTTTTATAAGATAATTGATCAGGATAGGAAAAACGACTGTTTTTTAACCGAATGACTTGTAAGATCATAATAGAAATCTCTAGTACAGTCGAAAGTGGTCGGAAAGTCTAGCTCTGAATCAGCATTGGTTAGCATTGGTAAGCTAGACTGTGTTTTATCGAATAGAATCGGTGCAGCTCGGTAGGAAATATGTGAGGTGAAAGGCGGATATTTCGATTATTGCTAACACTTTTAAACTTTTGGAAACAATTGACTACATACAATTTTCTAAGTTCTGCTAGTATCTAAAATTGGTCCTTATCAAGTAATTCCGAAAGTCTTTATCGTCACATTATTTCAAAATCGTTACTTTTAAAACATCGCAACTATTCTCTGTATATTGCACCACATAGCAAATTTTCACCACACGTCTCAACAAGAATTCTGTGTGCTCTAGTTGTAAATTTCTGTTGAATAAATTAATGCAATAAAATCCCTCGCAATGTATTTTATTGGTACAAAAGTAGAGATTTTCAGAACTAATAAAAAGATACTTACAAAAGACACACAGATGTTATTACTTTTGAGTTTTTCACTTCTGGATCAACATTCGTCAATGTAATAAGAAAATTTTTTTATTTTCGTTCGAAATAAATTAATTTGCCCGCTATCAGGACACAGAGTACGATTCTCTACAGCTGTTTGAAGGGAACAAAATACTACTTTTTTTCACTAGGAAGTAAAAGCCCATTATTCAACAATCAAAAAGCAGAATTTTATTTTTCCTCGTCGCGAGTAAAGCAAAACGAATGAAACCGCATAGAATAGTAGGAACCACAGTTTTACATATCTGCACAACATCCATTCACGACGTTTGAACTTATATGCACCACTGGACCGTCTCTCGATCTTTTTTCGCTTCTTGATGTAGGTATTCGAGATGTTAAAATAAAATAGATGTTACATTCTATCTGAAATTTTTTATAAAAATCATTATAAAATATTTTAAATATTAAAAATTATCTGTATTATTTTTTTAAAAAATTTTTTAATTATTAACTCTATTATTTGTGCTGTTAAAATATCTTTTTAATATTATTTTTAGATTGATAAAAAATAATATATATAAACACAATTAAAGTTATGTTAGAAGATGCCATAACTTATAGTGAAATTAGGAATTGTCATATTAATAGAATACGAAGTAAATTAAAAGAATTATTAAAGGAATGAAAACCAAATCTTATATTAATGATAGTAAGTTAAATATGTAATATGTGAAAATGGTAGAGTAGCTAAATGTTATGGGTTCCCGAAATTCGCAAAGAGCATTTTATAGAATAATATCATCAACTAATTTTCCAACATACTATATTGCTAGATTTTTCTCGAATTTATTTGTCAAAATAGTTGAAAAAATCATATCTTATGTTAAAAATACTTGGAGTTTTTATGATACATTTACGGATATTATAATTCCGAATAAAATGATTTCATTGGATATAGTAACTTTGTGTACAAATATAACATTAAACTAATTCAATGAAATAATAGAAGCAAAATGGACCGAAATTAGTTTACACACGAAATCACAAAAGATGAATCTAGTAAATCAATAAATTTAGTTTTTAATAATAACATTTTTTCTTACAAAAATATTTTTTATGAACAAAAATATACCTGTTCTATGTTTATCACTTTTATCACCAAAATAATTGTACTTATGTCGACTGCCCATATAAATTAATAAATATTTTTTTTTTCTTTTTTTCTTTAACTTTTATTAATAATGGTTATCCAATTCAATTTATTAATAGATTAATTGCTGAGAGATTGTTTGAAATTTATAATACCGAAAATAGACATAGTGCAGGAGTTGATGTTAATGAAGGAAAAATTATTGTCTTACCATATGTTAGAGGATTGTCTGAAAGAATTAAAAGAAATTTTCGGAAATATAACATTCAATTTTTCTTTAAGAATAGCAATAATTTGAGTAGATTGTTTAATAATTGCAAAGATAGAGATGATTTATGCTTAAAATCAGGAGTTGTTTACAAGATTTATTGCATGGATTGTGATAAATATTATATTGGACAAACAGGTAGATATTTAAAAAAGAGAATTTATGAACATAAATATAGTTTACGTAACTCACATATTACTTCCGGTTTAAAATAGCATTGTTTGAAGTTTTTATATTCTTTTGATTTTGTGAATATGGATATTTTGGAACATGGTATTAATAATAAGTATAAACGGGAGAGTCTTGAAAGTATTCACATTTCGAGGAATCGAAATAATGTGAATTTAATGTTAGAGTCTGGTAGATTGGACAGTGTTTATCATTCCTTATTAAATTGATTGGTTTTGGACAATTTGTGTAGAAGGGGAATTTATATTTAATTTACTAAATTTGGTGGTGGGGATGGGTATATATAGATTAGAATATAAGGTTTAGTTTAGTCCCTGATGAGGAGCGGTAGCGAGCTCGAAACTTCGGACTACGTCTTCAATTAGGTAAGGGTGTTGGGGACAGTCAGACTGCACTTTACTAACAAAAATTTTTTTCAGCTAATATTTTATTTTCAGATTAGTCTACGGGGGTGAATGTAAACAAGGACAGTCTGACTGTCATTATAATTTTAATTTAATTTTTATTTTAATTTTTATTTTTAATTTTTATTTTATTTTTATTTTTTATTTTTATTTTTATTTTTAGATTGAATTAATTGGACTGTAAGACCGATAAAAAAAAATATTTATTAACTTTTATCACCAGTCATTGGCAGTTAGATAATGCAAAAATTTGAAAATATTGTATGAACCAAGTTACATGCTGAATTAATTATCGATAAAAGTTTGTTTAATTACTATTTTTATGTTTAATAATCTGTTTAATAAATTAAATTTAAAAATTGTACTTATGTTGACTGTTCTGAATTAAATTAATAAATATTTTTATTGGTCTAACAGTCTTTATAATATCATATATTAGCTAAAATAATGACAGTCAGATTGTTCTAAGATAATATATATATAAGGACAAGAAGGTGGTTCTAAATTTAAGATGATGGAGGCAGTCAGGTTGTCCTTTACTAATATAGAATAGTACTTTTATTATTTTTTATTTTACTCATTATTGTATTTTTATTTATATTTTTATTTTATTATTAATTTTATTTTATTTTTATTATTTATTTTATGATATAATTTATTGTAGTAATAAGTTTTATTTCAGATTCTACGGAGGTGATCATAAACAAGGACAGTCTGACTGTTATTAATGTCAATGTTATTAATATTAGTAATAACAGAGAAAATTAAATTGGTACAGAAACCCTATATGGTTAGGTAAGTTATTAAATTTCAACTGACACCATCAATTCGGAAATAAGATAATACGTCGACAGAGCAATCAAATTATTACACAAAGATTTTAGAAAAGATAATTTAAAATTAGTTAAAGAAATATTCATTAATAATGATTATCCATTAAACCTTATAGATAAACGATTGCAGAGAGGTTGGATCAGATTTATAATAATACTAGAGAACATAATATTGAAAACAGGGGGGTATAGTATTACCATATGCAAAAGGATTGTCGGAAAGAATTAGAAGTACTTTCATAAAAAAATAATATTCAAGTTTACTTTAGAAACAATAATAATATAAGAAGACTATTTAATAATTGTAATGATAAGGATGATAAATGCGTGAAAACAGGAGTGGTACATGAAATAAATTCTAAAGACTGTGACAAATATTATATTGGATAAACGGGTAGATACGTAAAACAAAGAATATATCAGCATTAGTATAGCTTGCAAAGCATGGTACATATGGGTAAACCAACATAGCTTATAGTTGTTACATTCCTTCAATTTTGAGAATGTAAATATTTTAGAAAGACGTATTAATAAAAAGGAAACGCCTGTTCCCGATATGACTGCACCATATGGGAAGGGCCATCGCCTACCTAAACTCGCAGACAGGGAAAGGGCCTGTCTTCCTACTAATGGTCCATCTTAAATACGGACTCATTTACCTCTCATCCATCAGTTTGTCAACTATCTGTTGGCGATATCTCTCTCACCCACGAGTAGTGCAAAGACGGTAGTTGATAGAAATAGAGAAGAGGATAAACAGTCTCCTTTGCGGGAATAATCGCGATACAATGCCTCATCATCCACTAAATTCAACAGCAAGACGTGTACTGTTTCGTATGCTTTCGTCTTAGCATCATACACTCTAAACACTTTATCACGAGACGTATTATTCACCACCAAAGACTTGCTCTGTCACTTTCTGGACGTGAAGTGTGTGTGATCCCACATCTCTAAAAAGTTGAACGGACTGCAAGACGTGTGGGGGCGCACCCATCAGTACATGTAACTTAAAGGAATATTAAGATGTTTTGGACTACAGCATACGTTTTTAGTTTCAGGGATGAACTATTTTTACATGCTTAAATAATTTCAATCTCTAAATAAACGTTAAATAAATAAATCTCGTAATAAACGTTCAAATATATCGAATAATTTAAGGCCTAATTTTTAGTAAGAAAACTATTATGTGTTGCTGTCAATGCTTGAAAGACGGAATATTATTGGATAGTTATAAAGAAATTTCACATTGTATTTATAAACGCATAAAAAGGGTGTCACTCCTCTTTCTAGGCTAGTACTATTAGAAATCATATATAAAGATGTGAGACAGAGTGGAATACCTCACGACTGGATTTGATAGAACAAGTTAGCTGACTGGAATATTCTAGGAGAATCTACTTTTGGACATTGTAATTCTATATTATAGGAGAGAAATGAAATACAGAAATATTCTCCATTATCAAGTTGGAATGTAATGAGAGCACGTAAACAGTTTACGTAAAAATGATAAATGTTTAACTTATCGAAAGAAATATCTGCTCTAATAATACCTTCGAAGCACGGGACTTAAAAGGACGCAAAATTTAAGTTCACCGCTAGGACTACGATTAAAAATAAAAACAGATATTGGTCTAATTTATATTCCTAAGCCCACACGGACCTTAGAATATTGCTGCTATATAATAAATTAATTATATATTATTGTTTATGTTGGAATCTAATGTTAGAGAATGGTCCATTCAAGAAAATAGCTAAAGAGGCTATTGTTATTTTATTATCACTTTTAAATGTTTTTTGTTTTCTTTTTTTCAATAAAATTTTAATTTTCTAAATAAAAAATTAGATGTATTTATAACAAGAATGTCCTAAAACAAGAACATTACTATGAAAATGTTCAAAGGGGTAGAATGCACTTCATACTCTGGCCGCTTCAACAAGAGCGAGAATTCAATTCTTTTTTATATGTTTTTATTATATTTTATTTTCATGTACAGTTTTTGTGAGGCTTTTTTACATTTTACCATTTAATTTTAATTACAATAACATTTTTCCTTGACTTAGAAACTAAACTTAACTTAAATTTTAACATTCCTGAGACTCATCCTATTTGTCCAGAGTTCTCTCTATGAAACAAGTAAAACCTATGGCCAAATAGTGGGATAAATGCTGATTAGCAAGAGCCGCTTCTGAGTGGTCGATTCATTGAAACTGTCCGAATTGAATATCAATGTCACATATCGTAGGCTCGAGTACTGAATTTGTCAGTCTCACATCTTTCACTTGCATTTTTGTGTGTAAAAAAACATCCAAGCAGTAAACAAGGTATCAACGTGGTCACCTATCCAAGGAGTCGTGATGTAAAATAGCGGCATGATTACCGTCAAAGGAGAGCAGAGGGGGACTTGCGCGTGTTGCGAAAGACAGCAGCGGCTGCGCGGCAGACAGCGTGGAGATTAATGTGTAGAGGGGGAATTTATATTTAATTTACGAAATTTGGTGGTGGGGATGAGTATATATAAATTAGAATATAAGGTTTAGATTAGTCCCTGATGAGGAGCCGTAGCGAGCTCGAAACGTTGGACAAGTCTTCAATTAGGTAAGGGTGTTGGGGACAGTCAGACTGCACTTTACTAACAAAGAATTTTTTCAGCTAATATTTTATTTTCAGATTAGTCTACGGGGGTGAATATAAACAAGGACAGTCTGACTGTCATATAAAAAAAAAGATTAATAGATTGATTGCTGAGAGATTGTTTGGAATTTGTAATGCCGAGGATGGACATAGTGCGGGAGTTGATTTTAACGGAGGCAGGGTTATTGTCTTGCCATGTGTTCGAGGATTATCTGAAAGAATAAAAAGAAATTTTCGGAAATATAACATTCAAATTTTCTTTAAAAATCGCAATAATTTAAGTAGATTGTTTAATAATTGCAAAGATAGGGATGATTTATGCTTAAAATCAGGAGTTGTTTACAAGATTAATTGCATGGATTGTGATAAATACTATATTGGACAAACAGGTAGATATTTAAAAAAGAGAATTTATGAGCATAAATATAGTTTACGTAGCTCACATATTACTTCTGGTTTAAAAGAGCATTGTTTAAAGTTTTTACATTCTTTTGATTTTGTGAATGTGGATATTTTGGAATATGGTATTAATAATAAGTATAAACGGGAGAGTCTTGAAAGTATTCACATTTCCAAGAATCGAAATAATGTGAATTTAATGTTAGAGTCTGGTAGATTGGACAGTGTTTATCATTCCTTATTAAATTGATTGGTTTTGGACAATTTGTGTAGAGGGGGAATTTATATTTAATTTACGAAATTTGGTGGTGGGGATGAGTATATATAGATTAGAATATAAGGTTTAGATTAGTCCCTGATGAGGAGCCGTAGCGAGCTCGAAACGTTGGACAAGTCTTCAATTAGGTAAGGGTGTTGGGGACAGTCAGACTGCACTTTACTAACAAAGAATTTTTTCAGCTAATATTTTATTTTCAGATTAGTCTACGGGGGTGAATATAAACAAGGACAGTCTGACTGTCATTATCATTTTAATTTAATTTTTAATTTAATTTTTATTTTTAATTTTTATTTTTTATTTTTATTATTTATTATTTGTATTTCTTATTTTTTATTTTTTATTGTTATTTTTATTTTTTATTTTTTAGTTTTTATTATTATTTTTATTTTATTTTTATTTTTATTTTTATTTTATTTTATTTTTGGTTGAAATTGATTGGACTGTAAGACCAATAAAAAATATTTATTAATTTGTATATGGGCAGTCGACAGAAGTACAATTCAATTGTTTTAAAGTCGCCAATTCTCGATCTTCAAAGATTTGCGGCCGCCCGGAACGCTCCTTGTCTTCCACGTCGAAATCACCGCTTTTGAAGCGTCGAAACCATCCGCGAACACTTGAATCATCGACACAACCTTCTCCATAAGCCTCCTGAAGCAATCGATGCGTCTCGGCAGCAGATTTCTTCAAATTGAACCAATAAAGTGAAACTTCCCGCAAATGACGTCGACTCGGCTCAAATTTCGACATTTTCACGATATCAAAAATTTATGATGCGAAAAAATTTTAACTAATGTGTTAGTATGGAATTGTTAACATATGAATAAGCTTTGATTATGACATATGTAACCATTGAATACTCGCACAGTATTGGTGGCGCCATCTCTTACAAAAAACGGGAAAGACTTATTCACACTCCTAATATTTTTTAGCACATCCGCAGGGTAAGAACTTCGCGTTGTGGAGATTTCATTGTGCGTAAAATCTTCGAGGCCCATCCGAGTGCGTGAAATCTCCCATTGATCTTACCCGCCTCACGAGCACTGGTTTGTATAGTGTGCGATGAAAAGCAACGGAATACTCCATTTGTAAATAATTTCGAAAATACAAATGTATAAAAAGAGACCGTTACTAATAATATTAAAATAAAGAGCCGTCGAAAAATAATCAGAAGAAATATAATAATAATAATAATAATTGCATTAAATTATTGCAATTATAATGCTTTACCGAGGTGTTGTTCTTGAGGACATTCGTATTCGCACCATTGCAAAATAATATTTGTTTATTAAATATATATTAATAATTATAACAAATTATTGTAAAAATAAGAATAATTACAACAAATTATAATTAATCAAATATTTTATCCTTGGAGTCGATCATGTACACGTAATTATTTACTGAATTCGAGCAATATTTATTTCCTCATACACCTGGATACAAGTACAATATGATCTATGTAAATAAAAGATTAAATCGCATAACATTTATTATAATTTAAATAAAACAGGGCACCCGAACTGCAGCGACTAGCGCCTTCAATGCATTTTGAGGTTCTGGGCGTCGGGAGCGCGATATCAAAAATTTATGATGCGAAAAAATTTTAACTAATGTGTTAGTATGGAATTGTTAACATATGAATAAACTTTGATTATGACATATGTAACCATTGAATACTCGCACAGTATTGGTGGCGCCATCTCTTACAAAAAACGGGAAAGACTTATTCACACTCCTAATATTAGTTCTTTAAAATTTAAATATCCATTAGAGATATCGAGGTCTTACGCATAATCCATGTAATTTGAATTATAAAGATTCAAAAGTTATACCAGTTTTATTCCATAATTTATCAGGGTATGATGCACATGTATTCATTACAGATCTAGCAAAAAATTTGGAAGGTCGAGTATACCTTCTACCAGATTAGAAGGAAAAATATATCTTATTTATAAAATATATAAAAGGCATAGACATTAGTTTCACATGTACTGATTCATGTCGGTTTCTAGCTTACGCCCGCGATAAATTAGCCTCATATCTAGAAGAACATTGTATTTTAGAAAGTACTCTTACGAGGATTTTTCGAACAAACGATCAAATTAAATTAGTTAATAGAAAAGGATCTTTCTATATGAATATATTTCATTCCTTGATAGAGTAAGAGTGGTACAGCTACCAGTAAAAGATACATTTTATAGCGATTTAAATAATTCAACCATGGATGATGAAGATTATAAACATGCTCAACTAGTGCAGCAAAAATTTTATATTAAAATCTTAGTGTCTATTCAGATTTATATTTGAAAGCATTTATATTTATATTTCTTCTTCTTGATATATTCGAAAACTTTTGAAACAATTATCTTGAAGCTTACGGTCTTGATCCAAAACATTATTATACCACTTTCGGTCTATCATAGGATGCCATGCTAAAATCTAGGACAATAAAATTAGAATTACTTACTGATATTGATATTCTTATGTTTATTAAAAGAAGCATTAAAGTTGATATTAGTCAATTTTCTAATCGATATTCAAAAGCAAATAATTTTGCGGTTTGAAAATCCATCTGTTTAAAGCATGACCGAAGACATTTAGATTGTATTAACGCGTAAAATTATGTGTATATTAACAATTTCGCTCAGTAAACGAGGAGGAACTGCGATGATCAGGCTGTATAGCCAATACAGCCTAATACGCGTAAGACTTTAATTTCAAATGAAAGTGCAAAATTAAAATAATGATCCCGATTAGCGATAGAACGCGCAAGAATGAAAACCATACGAGCGCGAAAATGGAATATACCTGTCCCGCGAACGCAGGCAAAGGGAGAGCAAAGGGGGACTCGCACGCGTCGCGAGAGAGCCGCAGCTGCATGCTACCTAGCGTGAAAAAGATGTCCCGCGCTTCCGCGCTCCCCGCGGAAGTAAAGACACTAGCCACTGTATTTCAAGCGCCCCATTTTTTAAAAATAATATAAAACTTTCGTTTGTGATACTTTTATATTATTTCATATTCAGTACACATATAAAAGCGTACGTGCCAATAAATATGATCATAAATATAAAAATAATTAAAAGTGTGCGAGCATCCCCAAGGAGAAAAGTATATAATTAATTGCTATTTGCACAATGATTATTATCATTATAATCTGTTATAATAATTATTATTGTTATTACTACTATAATCAAATATTATTTAGAAAACCGAGAGAATTCAATATTAACTTAATTATTTATGATTCTTATTAGTATAATAACCAAATATTAACCTGAGAGAAATATATAATTAATTATTATTTACATAATTATTTTTATAATTTATTATATTACTTATCGTTATTGTTATTAATATCATTAAATATTATCTAGAATGTGAAAGAATTAAACACTAACGTAATTATTATTTACATTATTATATTTTGTTATAATAATTACGATTATTCTTATTATTTGTTCTAATAATTATTACTAATATTATTATGATAACTAAATATTATTTAGAATAAGATCGAACTAAATTAAGAAGTATTATTATAAAACAGCGCCGCAATGATTACAATAATAACTTATATTATAAAAACCCGAGCGTCTCCAAGAACGAAAATACCAACTTAATTATTATTATAATTTATTATAATAATATCATCATCATTATTATTGTTAAATAAATATCCGAAACAGCTCCGAAATCATAAGAATACAAGCGTCCTCAAGGGCAAAATCGCAAATTAGCATTATAATTATTATAATTATAATGCAATTATTATTATTATATTTTTGTAAAATTATTAGTATTTTTTTGTCGACTCGATACGAAATTAGTCGAACGGTGGCGTAAACACTTTTAAACAAATTCTTCATAAATTATTAAATTACAAATATTAAATAACTTAAAAGCAACTGAATATTAGCAAAACTCTTAACAACATATCAACTACAACCTAAATAACTGCAATGCTAACAATAAACTTTAACAAGCAACAAAATTAATACTATAAATAAATAAATAAATAAATATCAATGAAGCCATAAGTGACTAACGAGTCAGCACACAATTACAGGATTTTATGATTAGATCTCATATCCAAGTTATATTATTATAGACCACCGCATAATAGATTATTATATAATTTATATTATTATATATCTTTGTATCATTATATAATCTGAAACACATAGTCTTAACAGTTAATTGTTATTAAATATATACAAAGAAAGAGGGGGATATATGAGTAGCTGAACATTATTTCCAATTATTGGACACATATTTTGCAAATATTGCACTTATTGATGACGAAGTTTATCTAATCAACTTATAAGAAAGCATGTGAGTGTGAAAAATTTGAAGATACACACAGAATAAATATATAAGATACCATTTAGAATATAGGTTGTATCGTACACATATCATCTTATGGTATGACCTACATCAAATCTAATAATTATCAATAATACAATATATGGTTATAGTATATATACCATATAATAACCTCATATACATAACATCATCTATTACAAAATGTAAACTGTATACGCACTTTTAATGTAAAACAAGTACAACTGGACATGGATAATAAACAAGAATAACAACCTGATTAATTATTACAATAAATTATAATCAATAACTATGACGAGTAATCATAGAAGTGACAGAGGAAAAAACCATACTAGGGCAAATTTTCAAGAATTTAAAAGGGAACTCCTTGATTTTAAAGAAAGTAGCTGCATATTTCACTTGACTTTTTAAAATGGATAAGCAACAGATGGTTGACGCCGTACAGGAACATGATGGAAGGCCGGAACTGGATCATCCAGACATCACGGAGATCTCGGATGCCTTGAGCTCGACAGCCCTTGAGGCAGGGCACTCACCGCAGACACCCACCAGCCCATCAAGACTACTAAACACGAAGGAAGGAGATCAGAACCCGACGGGGCAGTCTCATACAGCTCCCACGATCACAACAATTCCGAATCGATCATTCGAAAACATCTACGTCAAAGAAACGCGCACCGGACATCTGTTACGACAGTTGCGCATACAGTTCACAGGAGCCCCTCGAGAAGACGTAGAGGACTTCATTGAACGGAAGCTTAAGCGGATGAGCACGAATAAGGGCCAGCCCCCTTTATAAGAATTGGCGCTCATTCAACAAGTTCAAGGTAGCTTTACGCCGGCAATCTCGGCTAATCGCTTACTCTTTGCGGCTAGTGGAAGGGCTGCGCGATAGAACACTAGGTTCAAAAGAACCTATCGGTTCTTATCTGAGAGGGATGCGTGTTCTATTCGATAAAATGGCAACGGCGCTAGCCGAGGAAAACAAATCAACAGGATATACCGAAACCTGCACCCGCCGTATATGGATAAAATTGATAGATAAGATTTTAAGTCAATCGATGAACTTCAGGCTAATGGGGCAGTAGATCGAGTTAAAGAAAGAACTTACACGGCACTATAAAGAACAACCAACTGCAAAAGATTGTATGGTAAGCACCGCAGCTTGCTCACCATCCGAGAGAATGAGCAGCCATTGAAAGCAACAAGTCAGTAGTAACTAAAAAGACGGTGGTAATAATAGAACCCTCAGCGTCAACATCAGCTAGACGTGAAAACAATGAATCACAGCAACGCGATGACCATAAAGAACCAAGGAAGAGCTGCAGTCCAGCACCTAGAAACACCAGGAGTCCATCAACAAGACAAATGGACGAAAGAAGAAACACACCGCCTAGATACCGCGATCCCCCACCATCACACCACGATATCAATCCCCATCAAACGTACGCAATAGATATCAATCGCCCGCAGGTCCTAAATACTCATCACATAGTTTTACATCCCGGAGTCCCCATTGTATTCACGTAAGTGCCGGTACGCGGAACGCTAGAAAATTATAGTGCATAGAAAGCACAGCTTGCATAGGTCGTTAACGTTGCATGAAGGAGGCACTAACTATCGCGTGTAGATAGAAATTCAAATTAGTTTTGATGAACGAATAAAATAGTTTGTGAACTAGACAGTAGATGGAAATGAGGAATTTCATCGTACGTATTTGATATTGGTAATAACCATTGTTACAATACTGTATTAAATTAAAGGAAAGGGACGTAAAATGCACGCGATACATACTGATCAAAAGTAATTTAATGCTCCTAAATTAATAAGTTATAACTCTCAATCGTCTTTTCCTCGAAACCGCTCCAGTTGGGGACCTGATGCTAAAGTCTGCTAGCGTCAAGATCTCGAGATCATCCAGGCTGCTCTACGAGGGTGGATTGATAAGCTTCCGGCCTGACCAAGAGATGACGCTACTACGCCTATGTTAGTTTAGGTTAACGCCGAAGGAAATTAAAGAAGAGAGGGACTCAACACTGTGGGGACATTCTCCCCATCATATTCAACCGTTAAGCTGTGAGTTTCCGAGTTTAAAAAGGGTTGTGTGAGCACCTCTGATGAGCCTTGCTCAGGACGCCCCATTGAGGTCACAACTCCAAATATGATCGAAAAAATCCATCAAATAGTGCTGAAAGACCGCAGATTAAAAGTGCGTGAGATAGTCGAGACCTGCAAAATGTCATATAAACGTGTACAAAATATTTTGCACCAACATTTGTATATGGAAAAGCTCCGTGCAAGATGGGTGCCGCGTTTGCTAACAGTCGACCAAAAATTGAATCGAAAGAACATTTCTACGGCAAATTTGGCGTTCTATAAGCGTAATCCAAGCGAATTTTTGAGTCGATTCGTAACCCTTGATAAAACTTGGGTCAACCACTACACTCCTGAAACCAAACAACAGTCTAATCAGTGGATTGGACCAGGGGCACAAACTCCAAAGAAGGCAAAAACATTTTTTTCGATGAACAAGGTTACGGCTACTGTTTTTTTTTGGGAGGTATTATATACATTGATTTCCTTGAAAAAGGTAAAACTATCACTGGTCAATAGTACGCAGACTTATTGCAACATTTGAGCCACGAACTGAAAATTAAACGACCTCATCTGGCGAAGAAAAAATCTTGTTTTATCACGATAACGCACCAGTGCACACGTCAATCGTTGCGATGGCTAAAATCAACGAGCTGAAGTTTGAATTGATGCCGCACCCTCTCGAATCTCCAGACCTAACTCCGAGTGACTATTATCTGTTTCCTAACCTCAAAAATGGCTTGGCGGTAAGAAATTTGCGGACAATGACGAAGTAATCGAGCTGTAAATGGGTATTTTGAGGAGCTTGACGAATCAGTCTATACAGATGGCATTACTAAAATAGAACACCGCTATGAGAAATGTATCATGTCTTGGAGGAGATTATGTTGAGAAATAAAAAAACTTCTTAAAAACGTTGTTCTGCTTGGTCAGGTCGGAAACTTATCAATTCACCCTCGTAGATGGGTCTGAGAGATCAACTATTGAATGAATATATATGAACGAAAAGAGTGGCAAATTGCTTATACGTCAGCTCCGTAGACGACGACTCGGCGAAGAAGTATCTTTATGGAGTTCACTCTCACCACCAGAAACCACCGAAATTTGCATAGGTAGTTGTAGATAAAACAATTGTCCAATGGCCATTCCGACAAAAAAACAATGTAAGATAATATTCGATCGATCCAGATACGGTAGCTTACTATGAAAGATATTGTGTAGACGCAACTACGTCTTATCATCAGGCCCAGATAAGTTTGCGGCAAAACTAGTGCCCAAATTTTTCGCACCCTGTCAAATCACCAAATCAAATCACAAAAGATCTCCCCCGAAATCTTCGAGACAAGAGATCTCTACACTGGGAAGACGAATAGAGTTCATATGTCGGACCTAAAAATATATCACCAACCCAATACCCCGACATCTTTTTCAGGTTCCGAAAATAATCACTGCCAGAATGCAAGGCACCTGGAGAGGTCGAGGATTGCGGAGGTCAACATCAATCGACCAGCCCCGCCAACTAGGCAAGATAAATGATGCGAGGAACGAAGCCTCCAAACAAGGAGAAGCTTGGGGAAAAGCCCCAAACGACATGAAAGCACTGCATGTGCAAACATGTCTGGGCTCCCAGATGCAAGCGCATACGGACCTCGTTCTAACCAAGGTAGCGCAAACGTTAGAAGACCTAAGACAACCCGACCTCATAGAATTCAGCCCGGACTCGACACAGGAGGTCGTATAGGACTTTCGGAATTGTCCAGCTGTCAAACAAGCGTCCTTTAAGCTATCCTTGATGGACTTTGACGTATCCGAGTTAGAAAATCCCGGACAAGAATCATACCGCCAGTTCAAAAAAAGCAATACCGGCCCTGATCGATCTCAAAGTCACCCAGCCCCTCAACTTTGTACCCCCACTACGGCCACATCCGTCACCACCAGCACGACCACTGCCAGGGTTAGGTAGTGTGCCGAACAGAGTAAGACAGCACAGTTAGTAGGTTGCTAGAACTGTGGTGAGGACGGACATCGATTCGCCGCATTCCCACACTCTCAAAACAGAAGTTTCTGTTTCAGATTTGACAAAGCAAGTTGCGATGTACATATGTGTACGACTTGCCCCGGGCGATCGGTCCTTGCCATATCGTCTCGGGAGGGGAAGGCGATTGGGGGACGCCGTCGGCAATGGACCAAAAAACGGCACGTCAGGAGTTATCGAGGGAAGTGGCAGAAAAGGGATATGTGTGTCAACAAACGGAGCACCCCACTGTAGCCCATACGCTATAAGAAGTAGCTGGTGCATTAGAAGACCAGCAGCCGATCGTAATTAATATACGAGGCTCGACAGTCTACGTTAGCAAGTCGAAAGCAGATCCCGCTGTGAGATATAAATGGCCCCCGATATATAAATGGCTCAGAAAAGCTTATCCAGCTTTTCCTACTATCAGGTCCGCGTGATTTTTCCTCTACCGCGAAAACAATAGAACACCACAGCAAGTGATGTCAAATACCTATAAATCCCGAAGTAAAATAAAATTACATAAGGGATGAACGAGAAACTTAATAAGCAAACTTGAAGCAAAAATAACCATTTTATTGCTTTTCGCGAGCAAAGTAATAACGCGATGGCACAGCGTTGGCGTGCGAGGACAAAGGCAATAAAAGAACAATGGCTTAAAACCACAGTAGGTAACTTGCCCATCCCACCAATGCTGTACCAAATTCAAATGACTGACACAGTATTGAAGCACTGAAATTGTTTCAACATTAAGTACAGAGTGAAGAAAAAAGAAGACACAAACCAGCGTGACGTACTCGCCAAGCACATACCTAGAAAGGTCAGAAGTGCGAGCAGCCGAGAGTACGAGAAGAAGACGATATATTAGACATATTAGATTTTCGTCAGCGATATTCAAACGTACGATAGGTAGAATAGAATAGTAACAATAGTTTCAGTAAATTAATCATTAGTTATAATAATAATTAATAATTAGATTAATAATTAGTAATAAGTAGAAAAGACATAATAATACCTTTCGCGTTAGCACCGATAGATTTATTCATTAGTAAGATTAGGATACAAAAAGAGTAATATGGATACATAGAACTTTGATTTATATAGAGCTAGAAAAAAATCTACGACTCATGTAAAACAGCAGCGGGTGTTAATTAACAATTACTTTTCATTAACAGTACAAAGCACTCTACTATTGTACCATACGTACACGACACCGAAGGGAATTGCGACCACCGCTTCCTCACATCGGTTTTAGGAGATGCATTTGTAACCGCCGATTTGGCGGTCGCGCTTACGTATCCCTACAAAACCGCGAGTGATCACGGTGGATCACGAATTTCGCAATCGCGAACCGTGAGCATGCGCGCACGGTGAAAGGAGTAAGAGGAAGAACTGAAAAGGAACGAGCCCGTTCCTTCTTCTCGTTTTGGCTTTCAAACAGGTCAGACTTTTCTCATTCCAACTGCCAAGGAATAGAGACGCTTCTTCTGGTCTTGGCCTTCAAAGAGATCAGACGCTTAGCAGTCGAATAGTTGAAGAACTTCAATCTTCGTAACCTTCGACGTCTCTCTCATCCGTAAGATTATCCTCGAACACTGAGCGGCTTAGCAGACATTCTCGAGGCTACGAGCATCGCCTAGGCTAGACGACTCCGGTCTTAGCCTTCCGACAACCAGTAACCCGTCTGTGAGACGCGCCCGTATTCAGTACATCGAGGACGCCGAGCGGCCAGACGCACGAGCGAGAGAGAGAAGACTGAGTGGCCACGAGGACGCTGCTCACGCATCACCAAGAGAGGACAGCCCAGCGTTCGGCACCGGCTATTGTATTTTAAAGTATTATGTAAACGAGAGAGATGTAGGCTAGAGTCAGGCCCCGCTGACGCTGTATAGTGCACGCGTCCCCGTTCTTCGCGTCTGTATGTATTCCCGTTCCAGCACGTTTTCCCTCCTATCGTTCCCGGCGAACGATTGTATATAAATGTGTTTGTATCTGGAAATACTATACACCATTTGAAAGATCTTGACATAGCGAAGAAAACGACGCTATGCATGATTAGTTTGGATATTGCGTTCAAAGTTTATAGATGTGTAAACATGGAGTTCACTAACGCCAAAAATAGCGCTATTTTAAAGTTTTCCTTCGTTAAAGACAAATCCGCTAGAGAAACGTTCCGTGAGATTAATGGTGTTTTGGGGGATGGTACGCTATCACTTCGAACCACAGAGGAATAGTTTCAACGATTCAAAATCGGTGAAAACGACACCATGCATCAATCCAAGCCAGCCGGCGGAAGACCTGTGACGACGAATACCGATCAAATCATGGAATTTATTGAGTTAGACCGGTATGTGGTGTCTCGTGACATCGCCCAGGAGATGAGAGTTAGTCACTAAACCATTTTAAACCATCTGCAGAAGGCAGGATACAAAAAAGCTTAACATATGGGTGCCGAAAGAGAAATTTAGATATACTCCTATAGAGTATATTAGCGATTTATATATATATATATATATATATATATATATATATATATATTAACTCCTCCAAATTCCTTAAGGCAATCCCCGGGAAAATTGAGAGTTGTATGTATATATATATATATATATATATATATATATATATATATAGATGGATATGTATACAATGACTCGACCGAAGGTCAAGAGACTGAGTTGCTCGCGCCTTCCCCGAGTAATAAAACTCGGACCAGACGCTACCGCATAGCAAGGCTGCGGCCACGTCGGAAATACGGACCGAACCGCCATCTCCCTCTCCTCCTCCCTATCTTGTCTATCTATCTTTTTATCGACTCTTATCGACTATCTCTGTGGAAAGTTTGGGAGAAAGAGAGAAGTGCGCCTGTGCACAATTTATGGCCCTCTCTATACCTAAATAAAAATCCGAGAAATGAAGATTTTAAGCTGCTTAAAATCTAGCAAGGAAAATGCAGCGAAAAATATTTTCAATTTTCATACGATAACCAAAATTATTATTAGTATCGTAATTTATATCGCTAATATTAAGAGGCTATCATTATTTCATTTAATTATTTAAATATTGTCGTCGTTACTAATATTGCTAATAAATAATATACATTTATATTTTATTTAGACACTGTCGTATTAATCTTACTAAGGAATAATATATATATATATATATATATATATATATATATATTACCATATTTAATTACTATTTTTATTAATATTACTCTCGTTATTGACAAATCGTGTTTTTATTTGTACACGATAACCGAAAAAACTACTGAACCGATTGTTCTGAAATTTGACATATAGATTCTATATTATTTTGGGAAGGACATAGACTATGTTTTTTATTGAAAATTATTTTACTTTCATCAATACATTTAGTTAACGGTTTTAACAGTCAGTTCCAACAGTGGCCACTAGGTGGCGTTTTGAATCACAAGCATTAACTCAAAGTAGTCCGCTTAAAATATTAACACCAGGCCAGCTCAAACGAATGTTCATATCCAACTTTAGGATTCGTATCCTAAATCCTTTTTTATTCTTTAGTTTAATCTGACACTACTCTCACACCTTATGTATTTCTTTGGTTTTTGTAAATTTTATTTTCTCTTACGTGATAAAATCTGTCTCTCTCTCTCTCTCTCTCTCTCTCTATGAGAGGGAGAGAGAGAAAAGAAACTCGAAAAGAAAAAGAAACTCGTGGCCTATGAAGGACCACGAGTCCTTAGGCTCTAATAAATACCATTCTAATTCTAATTCTATCTCTCTCTTTCTATCTCTCTTCTCTCTTTCCGCCTCTCTGTCTTTCTTTCTCCTTCTCTTATAAAATGCTTCTGTATGCCCAATCATACTGAATATAGTTTGTGACGACAAATTATATTTTTCCGGTTTCCTCAAGACAATTTATATAGCCATTTGTGTCTCTGAGCGATTTCTATGGGAAATATTGTATTTAGCTGATAGAAAACTACGTCCAGGTATGAAGAAATCAACTTCTATGGAAAGATTCGTGTTGAGACGGTACTCTTTCCGAACGACTTCTACGGAGAGTATTCTGTGTAGTTGTTAGGAAGCGATGTTCAGGTATGTTGGGACGACTTCTACTGAGACTATCGTGTTTAGTTGGTACGAAACGATGTACAGATATGTCGGGACAATTTCTACGGGTGGTTTCGTGTTTGGATGATAGATGCGATTTCCAGATTATCTGGAAGGACTTCTACTGGGTCTATCGTATATAGTTGCTAGGAAAAAATGTCTAGGTATGTCAGTACGACTTTTATGAAGAGATTAATTTTCTATCATTCGAACACGGACACTCCCAGTAAGAGTCGTCCCGGGATACCTGGACATTATATTCTACCTCTCCGACACGAAACCCTCCATATCAGTCGTCCCGAGACATTTCCTATAGTCCGAACATGATACTCTCTGTAAACGTCGTCTCGAAACACTTGCGCATCTTTTTCTACCGCTCGAACTCGAAAATACAATTTTCACTATCGAAGCCGTATTTAATATGCGTATACATATATATATATATATATATATATATATATATATATTTATATATATACTAGCATCCCCCGTCTCGGCTTCGCCCGAGATAATAATTTAACCGATTTCATAAACAATTCAATAATATCTAAGTAAAAAGTACTCTTATACATACAAATCTATATTTCTATAAATAATTGACCGTAATTTACCTATCGTCGCTTCTGTATAAAAAGCTGCTTCAATGTAGCATCCACTTCAAAAAGTTAATATTTTGCCGACCATTTTACACTATATATATAAATCTATGTATGTATATATATATATATATATATATATATATATATATACATATATATATATATATATATATGCATATTAAATACGGCTTCAATGGAAAAAATTGTACTTTCGAGTTCGAGCGGTAGAAAAAGATGTGCAAGTGTCTCGGGACGACTGTTATAGAGAGTTTTGTATTGGGGAGGTAGAATACTATTTCCAGTTATCCCGGGACGACACTTACTAGGAGTGTGCGTGTTTGAATGATAAAATATTAATCTCTTTATAGAAGTCGTAATGCGATACCTGGACATCGTTTCCTACTATACATTATACTCCCCGTAGAAGTCGTTCCAAATCATCTGGAAATCGCATTCTATCATTCGAACACGAAACTCCCCGTAGAATTTGTCCCAACATACCTGGATATCATCTTCTACCGTCCGAACACGAAACTCCCCGTAGAAGTTGACCCGACATACGTGAACATCGTTTCCTACCAACTAAACATGATAGTCCCAGTAGAAGTCGACCCGGGAAAGCTATCATGGCTTCTTAACGACTAAACACGATACTCCCCGTAGAAGTCGTTCGGAAAGAATACCGTCTCAACATGAATCTTCACATAGAAGTTGAGTTCCTTATATCTGGACGTCGTTTTCTATCAAGTAAATATAATATTCCCCGTAGAAATCGCCTAGAGACACCTGGACATCGCATTCTATCATCCAAACACATAACTTTTTATAAAAATCTCTTGAGGCAACGGGATATCGTAATATAATCGACCGCCCGTATACGTCAATAGAATATTTCTCAGTAGAAACCGTATTTAAAATATGTATATATAATATGTACAATATAATATACATACAATATATATTACATATTGCGTATATTTTTGTTTTTTTCAATTAAATACCGTCAATATTTTCGTGGTGATGCGAACTGAAATTCAAGCAAAGTGGTATGGCGAATAGCATATTTTTTAACCAGACGATTGATATTTCCTTTTTATGCAGAAGTGACGATATATTATATATAGTTTCAAAGGTGTTGGTAAAAGAACCCCTATTTTGCAATCATTTCTTTTGTTCAAACTGAAAAAAAGACTCTTGTCACAATTCTGAAGTTAATATAATGTATAAAAACAAAAATCTAATTGTCGTCACTAATTATATTCAGTATGATTTGGCATACAGAACCATTTTATAAGAGAAGGAGAAAAAAGATGACAGAGAGACGGAGAGAGAGAGAGAGAGAGAGAGAGAGAGAGAGAGAGAGAGAGAGAGAGAGAGAGAGAGAGACATATTTTCTCACGTAAGAGAAAATAAAATTTACAAAAATCAAAAGATATTCATAAGATGTGAGAGTAGTGTCAGGTTAACCTGAAGAACAAAAAAGGTAATACCGACTAACGTCACGGCTTCTTTGGGATACGAATCCCGAAGTTGGATATGAACATTCACGTATGAATTCTTTAAGCCGACTACATTGAGTTGATGTTCGTGATTCAAGACGCCACCTAGTGGCCGCTGGTGAAACTGACCAAAAAATCTGTTAACTTACTTTATTGTTAAAAGTAAAATGATTTTCAAGAAAAAACATAGTCTATGTCCTTCCCAAGATAATATAGAATCTATATGTCAAATTTCAGAACCATTTGTTCAGTAGTTTTTTCGGTTATCGCGTACAAACAAAAACACGATTTGTCAATAACGAGAGTAATATTAATTAATAAATATTTTTTTATTGGTCTTACAGTCCAATCAATTCAATCCAAAAAAAAAGAAAATAAAAAAATAAAAAATAATAAAAAAATAAAAAAAAATAAAAAATTAAAAAAAAATAAAAAATATAAAATAAATAAAAATTAAAAATAAAAATTAAATTAAAAATTAAATTAAAATTAAATTAAAAATTAAATTAAAATTTTAATGACAGTCAGACTGTCCTTGTTTACATTCACCCCCGTAGACTAATCTGAAAATAAAATATTAGCTGAAAAAATTCTTTGTTAGTAAAGTGCAGTCTGACTGTCCCCAACACCCTTACCTAATTGAAGACTTGTCCAACGTTTCGAGCTCGCTACGGCTCCTCATCAGGGACTAATCTAAACCTTATATTCTAATCTATATACTCATCCCCACCACCAAATTTCGTAAATTAAATATAAATTCCCCCTCTACACAAATTGTCCGAAACCAATCAATTTAATAAGGAATGATAAACACTGTCCAATCTAATTCTACTATATAAGTAAAATAAAATCAAAAGTAGATTTATTTTATTAATCAATAAAATAATTTAAATTTTTATTTAATTTAATAAAATTATAACAATTGTTACTCTAACCCTACATAATACGCACCCGCGATCAATTAACGCGCGTCTCCGTTGACACAGGGTGTGAGAGAGGTGAATTTATAAGTCTAACGGCGAGACAGAGCAACAAGAGCGCCACCTTACGAAGAAAGGAAGAAAGTTAATTTATTATATTTAATAATTTCAATCGGAAAGAAATTGGATAAAAAAAGTAGAAATTAATAAATATTTTTTTTTTTATTGGTCTTACAGTCCAATCAATTCCATCCAAAAATAAAATAAAATAAAAATAAAAATAAAATAAAAATAAAAATAAAAAATAAAAATAATAATAAAAATAAAAAATAAGAAATAAAAATAAAAAATAATAAAAATAAAATAAAAAAATAAAAATTAAAAATAAAAATTAAATTGAAAATTAAATTAAAATTATAATGACAGTCAGACTGTCCTTGTTTACATTCACCCCCGTAAACTAATCTGAAAATAAAATATTAGCTGAAAAAATTCTTTGTTAGTAAAGTGCAGTCTGACTGTCCCCAACACCCTTACCTAATTGAAGACTTGTCCAACGTTTCGAGCTCGCTACGGCTCCTCATCAGGGACTAATCTAAACCTTATATTCTAATCTATATATACCCATCCCCACCACCAAATTTAGTAAATTAAATATGAATTCCCCCTCTACACAAATTGTCCAAAACCAATCAATTTAATAAGGAATGATAAACACTGTCCAATCTACCAGACTCTAACATTAAATTCACATTATTTCGATTCCTGGAAATGTGAATACTTTCAAGACTCTCCCGTTTATACTTATTATTAATACCATGTTCCAAAATATCCACATTCACAAAATCAAAAGAATGTAATAACTTTAAACAATGCTCTTTTAAACCAGAAGTAATATGTGAGCTACGTAAACTATATTTATGCTCATAAATTCTCTTTTTTAAATATCTACCTGTTTGTCCAATATAATATTTATCACAATCCATGCAATAAATCTTGTAAACAACTCCTGATTTTAAGCATAAATCATCCTTATCTTTGCAATTATTAAACAATCTACTCAAATTATTGCTATTTTTATAGAAAATTTGAATGTTATATTTCCGAAAATTTCTTTTTATTCTTTCAGATATATTTACTTCTTTTTTTCTTTTTATTATTCAGATATATTTCAGATATATATTAATATACATTTCGAACATATGGTAAGACAATAATTTTGCCTCCGTTAACATCAATTCCTGCACTATGTCTATTTTCGGTATTATAAATGTCAAACAATCTCTCAGCAATTAATCTATTAATAAATTGAATTGGATAGCCATTATTAATGAAAGTCTCTCTTACTATCTGTAAATTATTTTGTCTAAAATCTTTATGTGACAATTTAATTGCTCTGTCAATGACACCTTTCAATGCTCCAATTTTGTTTCCGAATTGGTGGTGTGAATTAAAATCCAAAAACCTACCTGACCAAGTAGGCTTTCTGTACCAATTAAGTTTTACCTTATTATGACTACATCTAATTACATTAATGTCCAGAAAACTTAACTGACTATTAACTTCAACCTCCCTTATATATTTAATTCTGTCATGTACAGAATTGAAAACATCCATCATTTCATCCACAAAAACTTCCGGAACAATTGTAAAGATATCATCAACATATCTCTTAAATATCATTGGTTCAAAAAGCAATTTTGACAAGGCTATACTTTCCAACTTTTCCATAACTAAATTAGCTATAACCGGTGACAAAGGCGACCCCATTGGACATCCGTATTTTTGTTCATAAAATTTATTATCAAATGAAAAAATTGTGTTATTAAAAACCAAATTAATTGCTTTAATAAATTCATTCATTGTCAATTTTGTATGCAAATTAATTTCATTCCACTTTTCCTGTATAATATCATTTAACAACTCTAAAGGTACATTTGTAAACAACGATACTACATCCAATGAAATCATCTTGTAGTTTTTCGGAATAACAATATCTTTCATTTCATTGTAAAAACACCAACTATCCTTAATGTAAGAACTAGTTCTTCCAACTATCTTAACCAATATATTAGACAAAAATCTAGCAATATTATAAGTTGGGAAACCTATGGAAGATATTATTATTCTAAATGTCAGATTTTCTTTATGAATCTTGGGAAGCCCATAACATTTTGCTACAGTTCCATTTTCACATTTTAAATCTTATATGTAGTATCATTTATATATTCATTTCTTTTCCAATTATTTAATAATTCTTTCAATTTATTTTGCAGCTTAATGATATGTGGATTACCAATCTTCAAATAAGTACTATCATCATTTAATATATTATTTATACAATTTATGTAATCAATTTTATTGGAAGCTACAGTTACATTACCTTTGTCGGCCTTTTGGAAGATTATATTAGGGTTATTTTTCAAAAAATTCTACGCGGTAATTAAATCATGTATAAAATTACTATTTAAAAAATTATCAAATTTATTTTCTCTTTTAAAATTACTAATGACATTAACTAAAGATGCCCTACATTCCTTATTTACTTCATTATTTAAACCAAAAAGATTACTTTCAACTTCCGCGATGATTTCTTTGATCGAGAGATTATTTTTACAATATAATATTCCATGTTTGGCACCTTTAGACATGATGTTTATTACTTCATTTGGTATCTCCCTGTCAGTTAGATTCTTAAACCAATTTTTATTGTTTGCATTGTTAATTTGATAGCTTTGAAATTGCGTTTTATTTCTTAAACATTCAAATTTCCTTTTTAATGTTTTTCTATTAATATATTTTGTCTTAATAAAATGTTTGCTTTGACCAAGAAAAAATTCATGTAATTCATTTCTTTCTATATTTTGATATGAATAATGTTTAATCTTTAATAAATATCTATTTAAGGAATGAATCTGAATATGTAAATCTCTAATTTCTAAATTAAGTAATTTATTTTTGAAAAAGAAAATATTCTTCTTTAGATCATAACAAACATTATTACTATAAACCTGCAAAAAATATTCATCATGAAATCTATTATTAATGTGTACCGGCAATATATTTGATTTCTTGCATCTAATAAGGAATGTAAGTTTTTCTTTAAGAATTACAACTTTTAAATTCATTTTAATCCATTTTGAACAATAATCTTTAATAGTACTACCATATTTACAATAAATTTCTCTATAATAAATCATGACATACCCCCTTAATCATGACATACCCCCTTTTAAAACAATTGAATTGTACTTTTGTGGACTGCTCATATACAAATTAATAAATATTTTTTTATTGGTCTTACAGTCCAATCAATTCAATCAAAAAAAAAAAAAAAAAAAAAAAAAAAAATTGGATTGAATTGATTGGACTGTAAGATTTGTATATGGGCAGTCGACAAAAGTACAATTCAATTGAGAGTAATATTAATAACAATAGTAATTAAATATGGTTATATATATATATATATATATATATATATATATATATATATATATATATTAAAGAAATTTCTATATATAAGTGTAGGATTTTGGAAACGGATGGATTTTGCAGGTAACCAGCTGAATCAAAATTATATCAAAATATTTCGTTTATTGAAATATTGGGAATTATGGCTAACAAGCTCCATCGCTTACAATATATAAAGAATGTTTTTAGCGGCTTAGAAAATAAGATACTGGTTCTGGACAACAGAAAAAGTTTGAAGATAGTGAATTGCAAGCATTATTGGACGAAATGTCAGTTAAAATGCAGAAAGAACTCGCTAATAAGTTAGGAGTCAGTGACAGAGCAGTTGGTAAACGTTTACATACGATAGGAAAGATTTATAAAGAAACCGTTACTGTCGAGGTATACAAATGCCAACTGAATGATTTGTAACAGAAATTGATCGAACATAGATCAGCAATCGCGAGCAATAGGCGCAAAGTCATTCGTCTTGCATGGGAAGTGTTGCCGCACGCACCGTACTCGCTAAACATAGCGCTTTGCGATTACCATCTATTCAGATCAATACAGCACGACCTCGTTGATACACACTTCCGATATGTTGAAAGTGCGAGAATTTGTGGATGATTGGACCGGCTCGAAACCGCCTTCGTTCTTTTGCCACGATATCACCATATTGTCAGAAAGATGGGTAAAAGTAGAAAGCAAAAGAAAATGACGGCAAATATTTTGATTAGGCTAACATGTATCCATTTCCATCATAAATGTCATTTTTCCGTGAAAAAAGGTCGGAAACTAAGTTCGCCTCCTAATAATATATTATCATATTGTCTTTTATGAGATATAGTATATTTTAATCGTTAAAGGTTAACGTAATTATTATAGTGCTTATTAATTATGGGACTCTGAGAGACAAAAAGTGTCACACGATGAGTTACTATCCCGACATACAGATGGCACAACCATTTCGAACCACGATGATAATAGTTTTTTCACACTGCCAGACCAGTTTTGCACACTAAGAGTTTTTCCTTTTCACATACCGACGGGAATTACAGTTTATTATTAACTGCACTTCAGCAAGTAATGCTGAAATATTTTTACTAAAGAAATACAGTTTTTTACTTACTGCACTTCAGAAAATAAATATATTACATGCTGAAGTGCAGTTAGTGAAAAACTGTAATTCCCATCGGTATGTCAAGGGTAAAACAGAGACTGGTAGTGCGCAAAAAACTATTACCATCATGGTTTTGAAATGGCTCACCATCTGTATATCCATGTCTATGTCCATTTTAAGCTATCGTGTATTCATTTTCTACCATAAATGTCGTTTTTCCGATAAAAGATGGTTGGAAACTAAGTTCACCTCATGATATATTCAGTTCTTTGTCCACACTATATTTTACGTGAATCTTCTTAATGTAACGGGAACTATATTCTGAGAGCCTTAGTCAAAGGAACATTTTCTCCCTCACTATATTTCCAACAAATCGATGATCCATTTGGTTGCATCTCTGCATTTGAATAGAGGTATTCCGTAGTAATTAAAACCAGTAACTCGGGACGCAAAAGTTTTCTTTTTCGTTAATTCTTTGGGGATTCCTTGATCAATTCTTTCAGACATTTATCTATTGAAACCGATGATTGATCTATTTATTCCGGTCACTTTGCTTGTATCCCCACATAAGCATTTATTATAATCTATGCGCATCATATTAAAAAAAATTCATGATGCTCAGTTACGCTTTGTTACACATAAATATTCCCGGCCGCACCTAGTTTCAGTTTGTCGGCCGGTTTTGCTCTAAAACTTTTCATTTTTGCTGAATTTTTCTTTTAGTTGCAGATCTGTACATCATTGTGACTTTTGTGGAGGACCTACAGTTTATAGTGGGTTCCGAGCCACTGTTTATTGCATCATGTATTTTCAGACTAGATTTAGAATCTGTGTAAAGGCTGGTTTAGTTTTATTGCGGTTTCTTATTTGACTCGTTTGTAGACCAGTGTATAGTGCCGGTCTACATGTAGAAATAAATAGATATTTCTATAGTTTATTTGCCAGCGTATATAATTGCCAGTGTATATGATTGCCAGCGTATATATTTACCAGTGTATATGATCAGAGTTTTAATATATTACCTTTTCCAACTGTCAGATCCCTACCTACTTACTCAGGTTCTGTTACTTCTGCTTCTAGCAGATTTTCAATTGCTTCTATCGACTCCTTGGTTTGAAGGAGTTCCTTGACTAGTTTTTCAAGCGCTGTATACGTCACCTGGCTCAATAGAGGTCATACCTCAATAAAGGTGTTGTTTTCCCTTTGAAACCTGATCCTAACTTCCTCGTATTTGCGGAAGACTGCCAGATCGTGCTCTGATGTGTTTGCCTCCCCACATGAGCATGTATCGTTCTCTCTCAGATGAAAGCGAGAGAGATATGACCCAAGGACACCATGCCCAGTGAGGAATTGGATTAGCCATAGCCATGGCCTGATCCAGACTGCCTCCAACCTATCTCTGACACTAGATAGGTAAGAATGTGTCAGCCTACCTTTTGTCGAGTTATCCCAGATTTCCTGCCAGTCATCGAGATATCTTTCTAGTATCACTCGCGTGGCATGACATTAGTCATCAGGTGATGCTCCATTTTTACGGTTAACGTACAGTTCCGCTCTACGCCTGCATTCTAGCACGATAGGGACTTTTCCCGCTATGACTGCTACGGCGTCTGTCGAGGTGGTCCTGTACGCACCGGTGACTCTAATGAGTGCGTGTCTTTGAGTACTTGCCAACTTGCGTTGCTGTTCTACAGCCGGTATAGATAGTACTAAGCGCCTTAAATTTAAGGCCCCATTCCCATTTTGTTAGGCGTCCAATCCTGTTAAATAAATCCACACATTTGGATTGCACTACTTTCAAATGGTTAGTGATTTTCAGATGTTCGCCGAAGTGGATTCCAAGGTATCTCACGCTTTCTAATCTCTTCACCCTCGAGCTGCCGATCTTAATAAGAGGGAGAACTCCCGGGTGGAAATGACATCTCAAGATCAACATTCCACACTTTTGAGAAGCCAGCATCATATTATTCAGGCGATATCAGGATTCCACTTATTCAATGTAATTCTCGCCTATCCTTTTAACCTCTCTTCACGCGAGGCTCTCTCCACAAGGAGCGTGATGATTTCACACCCTAGTCTTGAAAGCTGCTAAAGAAGAGGATCAAGAAAAAGGTTCCACAGATTTTAGATCAGTACGGATCACTGAGGGATATTTTCTGCTTGATTCACTCACAGACCTACGCAACTGAACTATGGCGTCTAAAGTGGATCGCCCTCTCCTAAAGCCGTACTGTATTGGAGATAACTGGGTTTCTATAATCATATTTAGTGTGTTCAGTATTAGAGCTTCAAGGGCATTGCCAAGTACTGGCAATGGGCAAATGGGCCTATAAGACGCGGTATCCTCAGGTTCTTTGTCTTCACCCTTTCGGATTGCAAAGACTTGGCCGACCTTCCACTCATTGGGGAACACCGAAAAACTCAAGCACGAGTTCTATATATTGACCAGGTCCTGTCTGATGGTCGGCAGTATCTGTCAATGAGCGAACTCTCTCAATAGTCTTCATTTTGGAGCCGGGCATGTCTTTAGGGATCTTGTCCCATTCATCCTCGAGTATAGCGCGGAAAGTATTCCAGTTCGCTTTCTGTGTGGAGTATCGCTTTAGCTTTCGTCCCTGATTTGCAGCGCCTGTGCTTGCAGGCGTACCTGCTCCATTAAGGTGGAATGTGATCGTTCTATGACCACTCGAGGTCCAGTCGACCCTGACGGCCCATCCTGTGATGAGTGTCTGTAATTCGTGGAGACAACAGTTATCTCCACATTTCCTTCTTGGAATATTCATCAATCAGGGCAAATGGGCAAGCTAGTATAAACATCAACGATTGAACCTACAGTTGAGGAATCGAAGAGGACAAGAGAGACGCGTCATTGCTGCGAAGCCACGCAGTAGCCTACGGAGTGTGAGTGCGCAGTGAACTCACGGCGACGGTACGAAGACAAAAGCGGAGCCTATGACGGAACGATCTGGATCATCAAGCCATTATATATATATATATATATATATATATATATATACATTTATACATAGGACAGTGAACCATTATGTTATAGATAAAATAAATCAGCTTTGAACCTGATGGATCGTGTGAGAGTTACTTTCCCGCTTCTCCTCTCTCATATTAACATACTTATTTACCAATGTTAAATTATCAGAAATCCTTACCAAACAAACACTAGGAGAAAATGAAAGATTTAGATCAACGTTACTACTCATCACCATTTCTGGCGTTGATAAAGATATCAGCTATACGGGAAAAATTAAAAATAAAAGATATCAAAGATCTCGGATATAGAGAAAGAAGACGCTAGCATAGTGAAGAATCATAAAACAGACGGGATAGCCATGTAACTTCAAATATTGTTATAAGCATAGTATATCTATTGAAACTCAACCGGCAATATCTAAAATAGGGAGTAACATAGGTATAACAACGGAGAATAGGAAACCTACAATCGATAATATTTATTTAGGTCAAGGAAATTTATACAACAGTCAGTGCTTCTGAATTCTGATGATCATTATTTTTTACAAATAAAACAGCATTGTATCTAATATAAATTTCAAATAGTCGCTTGTATTAATCAGCTCATAATAAAGAACTTTATAAATAAATTTATTTTTTATTCTATGTTAATTTTTACTATGGAATAACGATAAAATAAAAAATGTCCTACCGTATTCCTATTTCCTAAAAAGTTTTATAATAAATTAAAAAGTGTATTTCCAAAGGTTCATATTACCTTAGTTTATCATTATTTCAGGCCTACGATGGCTCGATCGCTGGAGCGAAGGACTAGTAACTTGGTGATCCGAGTTCAAATCGCGGTTTCGGCCGATTGACACAAGCACCGCTGTAATAATTTACATGTGCTTCGTTTACAAACACTGTACACCTCCGTCGCTGATTAGCACCGTTATTTAGAAGCATAAATAGAGTGACGTTAAATAACATATAAAAAAAAAACTTTAGTTTATTCCCCAAGATACAATATATAGTTATACGTACTCAAGTTATTTTCATTAAACAGGCTTCCAGTCTATCTATAGATAATAGAACCTTGAACAATTTCTCTCTGCTGTTTTAAAGATGATAATAGCAGCATTCCGTAGATGGAATGTTGAATCGGTAACAGATATATAAGAAAGTACTGTATCTATCATCGAAATGTCAGTGTATGGTAGTTCAATATAGTGTGAACAAATTAATTTTTATGATCTATGAAAATATCTTCCTTTAATTCAAATAAAATGTTTTGGCGGAAAACTTTATTGCACTACTTTATTGAAAAAGAAATCTCAGCTGAAGCACAGAATTCTTGTCACGGCTTTAGATGCCAATGTTCCGTTGGATACTGCAAGCAAAGTCGGTGTCAACGCTTTAAAAATAATAATTTTGAACTTAATAAAGAAGGACCAAAAAAATTTGAAGATAAAGATTTGGAAAAATTTCTCAGTCACGATCGATATCTGAGCTAGCTGAAAGCGGCTGCAATCCCAAATATCCACAGTATCTTGGATTTTATAATTAGAAAATGAATACAAAAATATTTATAATATGTCCGTCTCTTTATTTAGCAAAATCATTAGGATCTAATTTATTATGAGCCACTGAAACCGACTGAGAATATTATAAGACATTGATATCAAATGCAATTAATGAGTTAAGCCCTAAACGAAAAGCAGCCGCGATACGAGCACAGGCAGGATAAGAAAATCATACCTTGAACTCCAATGAGAACTAACATAGTGCCTTCCGATTATCTTCTATTGTAATACATGGTATATGGCCTAGCTCTCCATCATACTTATTCTTACGCTCGGATAGCCTCAAAAAATATCTTACTTTTTCGACGCATAACTCATATTATACCATATATGGAAAAAGTCGCAATAATTAAAATAAAAAAAGTCTTATTTCTTATAATTTAAAAAAAACTTTTATTTTATAAAAGTGAGTAAAAATTTGTTCAAGGTCCTAATAGATGCAAAGTTGTATAATGAGATTATGAGGACAATGCATCGGGCGGATAAAAAAATATTATTCGTTTTCAAATATAATGACCTGATTGGTTCATTATTTAATCTATGCACATAATAAATTGCACAATCTATTACGGATAATAATAAATATTACATATATATTGCATGGAAAACTAAGAAACTAAAAATCACTTCATCAATTAAAAATAATTACATGAATGGTTTACTACAATTATATGTTACTATATTATTTACTATAATTATATGTTTACTCTAATTATATATTATATAATGCATAAACACATATACTTCTGTGGCTTATGATTATTTGTCGATTGGTGAGATGGCTTATTTACGCATACTGTTCATACCCTCAACATACACTGGCCATGCATATTTATATGCTTCGGAATTTTACTACTTTTTAAGAATTAGAAAATCAGTCGATGTGCCTATGGCCCTATACGGTCTCCTTAGAAATATTTAGGGGAAAGAGAGGTGCCTAACACATACTTCTAAAGTCTTGGACTTATAATAAGCTTAAGCTTGGTAATCATGTGTGAATACCTTTTCGGACACTGGTAATACTCTTGGTATATAATTAAACTCTTAACTTATTTTGGCCGTCGCGTGTTCACCTGATGACTATAACTCACAAGAGTATATGTTTAAATTTGTTTAATAGCTGCTCAATAAAAAAAATTTGATTACTCTGAAACGATAAAATATTGCCACATATATTTTAACTTAATAATGTTGTTCAATAATTAATGGTTATGATAATTATTATTTCACAATCGAATCTCCATAACATAGTTTTATATGCTCGTTTGATGCACTTTGCTGTGAAATGATTTTTTTGTACCTTTAATTGTTATTTTTTCTGTTTTTTACACGCAGATAATGACTTTTAATGACTTCTATTAGCTCTTCCTTCTCGGTTTCCTCTCCTATTTGTGTTGAGCTTGACAGTACTCAGCACTGTCCATGTGAAACGCCATGTATGTGAGGATGCACTCACGAAGCAACTGAAAAAATAAAAATTTTATTGTAATCTTATTTTGTTTAAATTTTTTATTATTTTACTATTATAATAAAATCTCTACCATAAGATCATGTATAATTTATCGATTAAATAATTCTAAGTATAATTGTTTATTGATATTTTTCTGTTTGACAAATAATAAAAATCAGCATTAAATTTATATTAATGAATGTTGAGATAATTTAGGATTTTATTTTATCTGTGCATTGCATTGTCCATATATCTATTGCATTATCTATCTGTATAAACTCCCTCTGCTTTTGTGTAGTCTACTCTGATAAACTGATACCAGCATACAACTTCAGATAGAAGGTATGTGAGATATTAATAATAGTGGCAGACAAGTTTTGGATCAGTATCGTAAATAGATGGAAACAAAATTGAATGCATTTTGAATGTTTTATTGCATAGAAAAATTTTAAATTATAAAACAATAAAATGGTATTGCGAAAAAGTTGATTTTATTGTTATAATTTTAAGAAAAATGAATTTGATGATTTGTACGTTTCAAAAGTGATGATTTTAATATTGAAGATAAAAAGCGTCCAGGATGTAATGGTTCATCAGATTCATTTGACACAAAGATACACATTTGTTGGTGATTAATGTGGCCTGAAGAGCTATCATTACGTTTGATCTAATTTTGACAGTCAAAAAAGCATTGAAACCCACCAATTTAACAAAAATCATTCTCGTGTTCTTAATTCTCACCCTCGAATACAAACTTTCACTTCAACGGTGGATCTATTAGGTGTATAACTTTGCTTACGCTATTTTTTCCGAATTTTGAGACTTTATTGTAAAAAACTTGGTTATACATTTATAATTCACAGTATTGTCCATCACTGGTTACTACTTTTTCCCATCATTCGGGCAGCATACGAATCCCGTGTTGAAAAATCGAGTGATCTTTTAAAGCAATTCACGAATCGATCCAATTTTTTTACTTCTTCATAAATTCAGAAGTACTGGTCAGTCAGGTCGTGTGCCATTTATCGAAAAAAGTGATAGTCTGAGGGAGCAATGTTTAAAACATACGGCAGCTGGGGTAGAACTTCCCATTTCAACGATTCCAAGTATGTCTTTACACGACATTCGCGCATGGAGCCGAGCATTGTTATGCTGAAAAATTACTTTTTCATGTCTATCGTTGTATTGTGGTCGTTTGTCTTTCAATGCTCGGCTCAAACGCATTAATTACATTCGATAACGATCGCCTACGATTGTTTCAGTTGATTTTAACAACTCATAATAAAGTATGCTGAACTGGTCTCACGAAATACTGAGCTTGACCTTGCAACCGTGAATATTCGATTTGGTCGTCGACGTGGAAGCACGGCCGAGATATCCCCATGATTATCTACACTTGTGATTATCGTAATGCATCAATTATTCGTCCCAAGTCACAATATGATGCAAAAATCCCTTCCGTCTTTGTCTTACAACCTTTGTTATTGCGGATGTTTCTGCAGATTTTATACATAATTAATAAGTTTATTCGTAATCTTCGCAAAATTATATGCATGTAGTTTTTTGAATCGTAATCATAGCGCAAAAATGACCAAAGTTGTAAATAAATATGTATGTATTTATGATTAAAATTATAATTATTATAATTTCATTTTATAAAGTTATAATTAAAATATTTATGTGAATATCTCTACACTTTAAACTTATATTAAAAGAATAGTAATCTTAATAGTTGTATATAATAATAGTATTAATATATATATATAATAAATAACCTTTAATTTCATCAGCAATTTATAAAATTAGGCATAAACGGACGATTGTTATTATGTTAATTATTATTAGTGTTCGTTATTAATAATAAATAAACTAAACAAACTAAATATAT